>CM035159.1:88575978-89175978 GCA_020205615.1 Panax quinquefolius | reverse complement strand
CATCTAAGTTATGATAGATATCATATGACTCGAGAATTATCCTTGGTTGACCCAATAGACCCCAAAGAAAAATGAGAAGATTACTGTTATGTTCTATCTAATGGTGAGTCTTCTCTTGACATATAATTATCTCCATTATCTCCAATTGAGAATTATATTTAAACCAAACTCCAAGATTATATAGGTAGTGTTCATAGATATAATCAGCAAGTGCATGTGCACAACCCTGTCTTATAATAACACGAAGTCGTCTGTCATTAGACATCTTGTTTGATAGTGGCAAAACACCCTTCCAAAGTTGGGTTCACTTTACCCTATTCGGTTCACCAAAATCAACAGTTAAAATGACGTATAAAATACGACACACTTATCTAAAATTCTCAATAAAAGTATTTCCATATTGTTTTAGGGGAAACCTCAACAGCTATAGACCATCGTTCTATTCCCCTGTTACCCCCGCTCGACCCAGCTACACTCTTATTACCTTGGAAGAAGACTAGATACTAGAATAGTGAAGTAGCAGACTACTCTTCTTCTTTCTCTCTATAGCTTCTCTCTCTATAATTGCTCTTTTGAGTCTTAGTGAATTGGTGAGAATGAAGGAAGAATGAGCTTCTATTTATAGTAAAATATAGTTTCGATAATTGCAAATTTTGGGGATCGAAATATTATAGTATAATACCTTCATCTTTTCCTTCTTTTTTAATTTAGTCCTGCAAGTATTATCAAACTTGCACCACCTCCCCTAATAGTACATCATGTGAATCAATAGTACAATCATGTGACTCAATAGTTCTATACATGTGAAAAAAATAATTATAGTATAGTACCGTCATCTATACCTCCATTTTTAATTTAGTCATGCAAGTATTATCAATCTTGCATCACCTCCCCTAATAGTACATGCATGTGAATCAATAGTACACACATGTGAACAAATAGTTATAAACATGTGAATTAATAGCAATTAATTGCTTATTTATCCGATTAATTACTCAATTAGTCAATATAACCTCCAGACATCAATTATTATCGGAATAGATGTCGATTTCCACTAACACTAATAATCCCAACACAATAAAAATATCAATTTCATCTTTAATTAACACAAACTTATTCATCATTAATATTATAACTCACAATATTTAACAACCAGATTATTCCCAGCAAAGAGTGGGCTTTTCGATAAGGATTTCTCCCTATTGGCGCGCAATTAGGTGACCAACCCTCTCCTCGACAGAACTTTATGTTAGGTTTTGTGAAAATCAAAGTAGCAATCAAATTGCAAAAATAGCGGAAGCGAAATAAAATCAGATTTTAAAATTTTTCACAAACCAATTACCCTTGATCATCCTTTATGCATATTATTAATTAAACAAAGAATAAGAAATTATGAAATCATACCACTTGTAGAAACGAGCTTCCTCGTGCGAGTTCACCTCCTACTTCTCATGATCTCCTTGAATCTCCTGGTAGATTCTTCCTTTGATCAATGTAAGCCACCCAAATGTATGGCCTCTAGAGGTGATCCACCAAGGAAGAGGAATTTTTAAGAAGAAGAGATATTGCTCTCAAACCCTAGTTTTTCCTATCTCAGATAAGAAAAGAGGCGTATTCTCCAACTCTAGGAATTACGTTACATTAGATATCCGATATAAGACTCATCTTATAAAGATATCATGTAACCTATTTTAATTAAAATAAGGTATTATTTATTTAATTAAACTCTTTTAATTAAATGGGCTCCCTAATCCTATTAGGGGTAATTAATTAAACTCCTTTAACTAATTTTCTTTCATAATCCAATTAGGAATAAATGAGAGTACTTATATTAAATTAATTCCTAAACCTTTTAGAAATTAAAATAATAATAATTGTAATAATATTAATAAGACTCCTCTTATTAATTTATATTTAATATTTCTAAAATATTAAATAATAAATATTAAGCTATTTAATTTATTATATCACCATAGATTAAATTAAATATACTTAACATATTATTATAATTATGCCATTAACTTCTTAAATAATTATTCTTCCTTTTATGGTGTGACCCTTTAAGTTCTCCATATTAAACCAGGTTGTGAATAAATCAATTAGAACAATTCTAATCTCATTTAAATAAATAAATTAAAAAATAATTTATTTAAATAAATAATATTTATTCTACAATAGGGATAAGCCTCCCTAGCGATCAACGACTTTCCGGATAATATAGATTTCAACATTAATCATAAAAGAACCTTTGAGTAAATAGTTACCGACAATTCAATTCATCATTCCACCATACAATGTCCCAATTAAATATAAGACATGGAATTACTTTTAAGTCTTATTTTATTTAATTATATGTATTTCGATTCCTAAATGAACAACTCCTAATGAATGCAAATTAGAAACTACTTTCTAATTTCATTCCACCTTAACCAAGGATTCTTGGGTTGTCATTTATCGAATCACATAGGACATTTCTCCTTTTCTTAGAAGTGGTAGATTCTTTATTGATCATTCATTATCTTCATATATAACTTATTACACCCAAGCATACCCTTTGATATACTCTAAGTCTTAAGGAATAAGTCAAAGTGTAATTCATTATATATAAGATACTATGATGATCTCAAGTCTAAGGATCATTTGTCTACTATCACTACTGAGAATTCCTATTGACGGTAAGTAAAACTCCATTAGGTATTCCTTAGCGAGTCACGTTCAAAGGAACTTATTCTCTAATAAGCACCTACATACTTGCTTTTGTGTCTCCACACAAATGATCATGAGATCAATCATCCTCATCCAATGAGCAAGTAACATTATGTACCAATCTATCCGGATTCACTAATCCCCAATTTAGTAATCCAATGATTGGGAACTATTTTAGTTTTAAGCTTTCTAAGAATTTAGATCTCATTAGAATGATCATCATCATTATTCTAAAAGCGTTGCTTAAAACTATGGGTTTATCACATATTATTAAAACAACACCATGTAGATAATAAATGCCTTTAATAAATAATTCTTTTATTAATAAATAAATAAGATTGATTACACAGTATATGCTTTATCATCATACATGATTGGCTTGTATGCATAATACTTTCACTTTCTAGACATCATCAATATTGCAAATAATAATATGAATAACTTTGTTGTTTCACTTATTGATTTAATAATATTAAATATTATGCAGATGATACTATGACAATAATTGAATCAATATTATGAGAGATATTATGTAGCAATTACTGTAGCAATAATTGAGTATAACTGAGTGACTTCTTACGTAAGTATCAATAATCAATACCGTGTGCTACTATGCAACCACTCGTATTACTATACTTTTACCACCGGGTAGTTCAACAGTTTAACGGTAAAACTTTCCCCGTTAATTTTATAAAAAGATATTTCTGTAGTTTTCTAACTACGACAATACTTCCGTTGTGGGCTCCACCAATGATTGTGTCGTCGTACGAATATTCCCTGTTAAGACGAATATTTCCCGACCAATCGAATATTCCCCGACACAACGAATATTTTATATTACCCTTAACTTTAACCTTTTATCAATTTAACCATTTAAATAGAATAATAATTATAAGAAAATTGGATACTTTCATTTCGTAAAATTTGGGGTCTTACAATCTCCCCTCCTTATGAAATTTTGCCCTAGAAATTTACGTACCTGGTAGTTCGAAGAGATGAGAATACCTTTCTTTCTTTTCGGATTGTACATTCCCGGTTATTTTCTCTGTATCATGATTTTTTTCCATTGCTCATCTCCTGTATTTCATATATCATTCTAGAATACATCTTCAAAATAAAAGTTAATTGACATATCACAATTTTTTAACTTAAGTAAGAAAATTAAGCTTAGGTAGGACACACACTAGCAAAGGATATTAATCGTCTCTCCCCTCCTAGTTCTAATCCCGGATCTTCACCAGAGACCATATCCCTAAGCTCTGATACCATTTGTGACACCCCCAAAATAGGTCCACACGACCCATTCTGAGTCGCTAGATATCACACTACAAAAATTAAATACAAACTTCATTTATACATGTGACGACCTGGAAATTTTTGAATAATTATATCAGTATTTTTACGAATAAATTTTTTTTTATTACAAATAATATTTTGTATATGGATTTAGCAGATTAGTCAATTTAAATTTTTAAGTTGACTGATAATGAAAGATAAGTCGGATATGGTCCAGAACCTTAATTACTGGATTATGAACAAGGAATGGGAATGTTATGATATAATTCAATGTGATATGTATGTACTATATGTGTGTATGGTTTAATGTTGATCAGATATAGCAGAATAATAGAAAACCCTAAGTTTAAATCATTAAACCCTAATTCAAACCCTAAATAGAAAATTGAGAGCGATTATTAATCAGGTTTATGTGATCAAGGAGATATGTTAGTGTTATGAATTTAATTAGGGGAAACCCTAACGATTATCAAGAAACCCTAAATGCTGTTAGAAACCCTAAATTAATTTCAGAGAAACCCTAAACCTAATTTCAAAACCCTAATTGGTAATTAGCAAATCTTAAGATTAAAAGTTATGGGAAATGTATGAAATTTCCAAACTACCCTTTAGTGTGTAAAATGCCCAAATTACCCTTTACTTAACTTGTAAGCTAAAAGAGTTTCTAGAATTTGCATGAATCACCATTCCAAGATCTCCCATGTGCTTGAAATCTCAACCAAATCTTATCTCTTATGCCACCTTGCAAGTCTAGCTACATTGAATCAAATTATAAAGGATTAAAGAGAGAGAAAGTTTACAAAAATTGCTCACTTACTACCAAACACTCAACCTAGCTATTCTCTCTCTAAAGCCACGAAATTTCTTAGCAAATCAGTTCCTAAACAAGTTCGTAGAACCTCAGAATCAGAATAGGAAGCAAGGATTCAAAGCTTGTTAAGAAAGAGGTATAACCCTAAAATTACCTTAGATCTTATATGCTTAATTAAAGTTAGTGTTTATGTGTTTATTTAAGTGTTAGAAGATGTTATATGATGATCTATGATGTTACATCATAGATTTATAGCATCAAAATGCTCAAACATCAATTTTTCAAAACTGTCCAAGAACCCTAAATTTTGTGTCTGACAAGCATAAGTCAGAGGCCATAGATCTGAGCCTGTTATTGGTTTTGTATATTTTATGTTTTGGACTTGTAGTATGCTATATGGACTTTGCTCTGGACTTGAAATCAGGCTTAGATCATGTCCAGAACAAAAGTTATTCAAGGTCAAACTCAGTTGACTGAGCATGACCAAGAGTTTCTGGGCAGCCCAGAAACTCAAGAACAGTGTCTGACAACACTTTCCAACTCTCATATCTGTAAGGTGTTAATTGTTTTGTTGATATTATTGTATCTAACGTGTAGTCTGTTAGTTATACTCTAGATCCGTTCCTTTAAATCACTCAAACAATCAACATATTGTAAGTAGTGGATGGTCAAAGTAGCCTACTCGGCATTGACTTTAAAATTCTGGGTAACCCAAAAGTTGATTTTCAGTGTCTCACAAGAACTTCATGGTTACAGATCTTGCATATGTTTGTTGTTTTGTTTGTGTTAATGTATTTAGATTATAGTCTTGTATGTATACTACATATTCATGCTCCTATATCACCTAGATAAACAACAAATTGAAAGTTATTTACGGTTAAACTAGCTTACTCGATCACATATGCAATTTTCTGGAAAACCCAGAAAATTCAAGAACATGTTATTTCTGACAATGTTTGACCAGATGCTAGCTGATGATTTTGATGTTGTATAACTGACATGAGTATTGATAAATGTACTTTGACATGTGGACTACAACCTTGAACCATTAGATCACATTAACCAGTAACAGAAACTATAGAAATTAAAGCCTCAAAATGGACCTAGAAGCTGACTGGGTTTTCTGGAAAACCCAGAAAGCTCTGACAATGACTTTGAGTGGCTAGATCTTTGTGCTATATGTTGGTATGACTGATATGATGCTTGATTCATGTAGTATTACATAAATACTACATGATAAATGCTTAAGATTGCCTAAATCATGTGTAGACGGAGAATTAGAGTTGGTCAAAGTAAGGCACTTAGCCAGTGTTCTTGAGCCTCAAGAACACCTATTACACAGAAATCGTCTTTAAAGCTTTTAGCGACGGATTTAATTAAGTTAATTTCCTAATTTTTGAAAAATGCATTAAAATAGAAATAAATTCCTAAAAATTATAAAATCAATTTTAAAAATTATTTTAAATTATAAAAATTAACTTTTGATAAATTGACATATTTTTCATTAATATTACTATTTAATTGAATATTAATGATATTAAATTTATTTAATAAATGTATTAACTAAATGGGTTAAAATGATTTTTATATTATAAAAATTATTTTAAATGATAATAAGAGGTTTAAAAATATTTTAAGTTATAAATCAAGAATTTTAATATTTTAAGGTAATTTTCATTAATAATTTAATATTAAAGATAACAGTTTATTTAATATTTATATTAAATAAATAGTTTAAAAATTGTTTTAATGATTTAAAAATCATTTAAAAGGATATAAAGGATTTAAAAATATTTTAGGTTATAAATCATGACTTTTAATATTTTAAGATAATTTTCATTAATAATTTAATATTAATGATAACAGTTTTTATTTAATATTTATATTAAATAAATACTTTAAAAATGGTTTTAATGATTTAAAATTCTTTTAAAAAGGATATAAAGGATTTAAAAATATTTTAAGTGATAATAAATGACTTTTAATATTTTCATGAATAGCACATTAATATTTATATATTAATGGAGATTATTTAAAATAATTTTAAATGTTTTAAAAATTATTTAAGGGTAAAATAAATGTTTTAAAAATATTTTAAGTTATGACTTAGATATTTTTTCAAGTATTTCATTAATATTTTATATTAATGATAATGGAATTATTGTGTACTTAAATTATTTAAAAATGATTTCAGTGTTTAAAAAATCATGATAAATTATAATAATTATTTAAAAAATTATTATAATACCTTGAAAAATAATATGATTAATATTTTAATATATTGAGATTATAGATTAGAGTTTAAGTAAATATAAATTCGATTATTATCCGATAAAGCCATCGGTACACCGAAATGTTATCGAAGTTGACCTAGACTTATATAGATTGACGTGATAAGTAATTATTGATGTGAGAATGACTGCTATATCTATGTGACAATGTGTTTAAAGCTATACGATGACTGTAAATAGCAGTGTTATGTGTTATGATAAATTATTCTAATCAAAAGAATAATCTTATGAATGATAGGTTTTAGTATAAAAGAAAAAATCTAAGTTGTGTAAGCAGCATACCAGACAAGTATCCTTACTCTTTGTTTCTACTTATGCAATACACCTGTATAAGTAAGTTATCGAAATATACTTATGTTATATAAGTTATTATACCCTACTAGTATCGGTCACGTATTTCAATATTAGTATTCATGCCAGTTATAGAATTATATTCGTTTACCAGTATTGTAGTCATGTATGATCAGAATATACCTTGTTGATAGATAGTTAAGTTAAATTATTCAAGTACCCTCACTTGGATAGTGATTGTATTTAATCTTATGTCAACACATACCTACTAATTTTCAGGTATGTATATGTTATTTAAAAATTGTCTAAGCTATTTAACTCAGCTAGACATAGCATGAAAGAATATTGTAGAACATGATAGAATAATATTATTATTAAATTGAAATGTTTTATTTTGAATGTCAGATTAATTATGAACATCCCGAACAGGGAAAAACTTTTATGCGCCAAAGGTGGACTAGCTGAACGATTTATCGTTCAAACAAGTAGTGTTGATTAATATAGGGCATAACGGGCTGATCACCCCCCGTGTCCGTAAGTCATGATGGGTTGCAGATGAATTTCTGTTTAACATTTTCAAAAATTAAGATAAAATTTATAGTTTATTAAAATGTTACTAAATTTATAGTCAGTACGTAGTTTCAAAAATGAAATATAATTAATATGTTGTTCAGTATTGTCTCAGCTTACTCCCCAACATTTACTTTGTTATTGAAGTGTCGTCCAAAGAAAATATTCAAATCTTTTAGATAATCGTTATTCTTTGCTATTACTTGCTAGGCACTCAAATGGTCATTCTTGCTATAAATTTAAAAGTTTTAGCTAAGTTAGCGCGTCCTGAAGGTTCCGGCAAGGATAAAGGGAAGGGGAAGCTGAAGGAATAGATTACCTTATGTTGTTATGATGTTTGTAGTAGGATAATATAATATTTATCATGTAATGAAAGATTTAAAGGTTCTCGAGACTGGGAAGGTAGATAACTTTGATATAATAATTTTGTTTAATTAATACATTAAGTGGTTGAATGAATGTTATCGTGGAGCACCAAGTACGGGTGTCAAGTACCCGGATTTGGGGGCGGCACAATACATCTGTTGAACTGTCGTTCAGAGTAGGACAACACATAAGCTATGAGTTTTAATACAAATATATGTAACTCTCATGGTGCCTTGACCACAACACCTTACAATGGTACTTTACATAAAATTACAGTCAATAACTATTTTAGAAATTAAAATCATTGGAAAATGCTTACGGAAACCTTCGTACATTGGAGGCCATGCATCTAAGTTATGATAGATATCATATGACTCGAGATTTATCCTTGGTTGACCCAATAGACCCCAAAAAAAAATGAGAAGCTTACTGTCATGTTCTATCCAATGGTGAGTCTTCTCTTGACATATAATTATCTCCATTATCTCCAATTGAGAATTATATTTAAACCAAACTCCAAGATTATATAGGTAGTGCTCATAGATATAATCATCAAGTCCATGTGCACAACCCTGTCTTATGATAACACGAAGTCATTTGTCATTAGACATCTTGTTTGATAGTAGCAAAACACCCTTCCAAAGTTAGGTTCACCTCACCCTATTCGGTTGACCAAAATCAATGGTTAAAATGACGTATAAAATACGACACACTTATCTAAAATTCTCAATAAAATTATTTCCATACTGTTTTAGGGGAAACCTCAACAGCTATAGACCATCGTTCTATTCCCTTGTTACCCCCGCTCGATGCAGCTACACTCTTATTACCTTGGAAGAAGGCTAGATACTGGAATAGTGAAGTAGTAGACTATTCTTCTTCTTTCTCTCTATAGCTTCTCTCTCTATAATTTCTCTTGTGAGTCTTAGTGAATTGGTGAGAATGAAGGAAGAATGAGCTTCTATTTATATGAAAATATTGTTTCGATAATTGCACATTTTGGGGCTCGAAATATTATAGTATAATACCTTCATCTTTTCCTTCTTTTTTAATTTAGTCCCGCAAGTATTATCAAACTTGCACCACCTCCCCTAATAGTACATTGTGTGAATAAATAGTACAATCATGTGACTCAATAGTTCTATACATGTGAAAAAATAATTATAGTATAGTACCTTCATCTATACCTCCATTTTTAATTTAGTCATGCAAGTATTATCAATCTTGCACCACCTCCCCTAATAGTACATGCATGTGAATCAATAGTACACACATGTGAACAAATAGTTATAAGCATGTGAATTAATAGCAATTAATTTCTCATTTATCTGATTAATTACCTGATTGGTCAATATAACCTCCAGACATCAATTATTATCGGAATAAATGTCGATTTCCACTAACACTAATAATCCCAACACAATGAAAATATCAATTTCATCTTTAATCAACACGAACTTATTCATCATTAATATTATAACTCACAATATATAACAACCAGATTATTCCCAGGAAAGAAGGAGCTTTTCGATAAGGATTTCTCCCTATTGGCGCGCAATTAGGTGACCAAACCTCTCCTCGACGGAACTTTTTAGACATATTCAATATTGCAAATAATAATATGAATAACTTTGTCGTCTCAATTATTGATTTAATAATAATAAATATTATGCAGATGATACTGTGACAATAATTGAATCAATAATATGTGAGATATTATACAATGAATTATCGTAGTAATAATTGAGTATAACCGAGTGACTTCTCATGTAAGCATCAATAATCAATACCGTGTTGCTACTATGCAACCACGCCAGACATCAGATTTACTTTTATCACCGGGTAGTTCAACAGTTTAACTGTAAAACTTTTGTCGTTAATTTTATAAAAAGATATTTCTGTCGTTTTCTAACTACGACAATACTTCCGTTTTGGGGTCCACCAATGATTGTGTCGTCGTATGAATATTCCCTGTCAAAACAAATATTCCCCGACCAATCGAATATTCTCCAACACAACGAATATTTTATATCAACTTGCTTACTTGAAAAATTTTCAAATATTACCCTTAACTTTAACCTTTTATCAATTTAACCATTTAAATAGAATAATAATTATAAGAAAATTGGATATTTTTATTTCGTAAAATTCGGGGTCTTACACATTATGATAACATGTAAACATTTATACATTCCCTAAGACTAAACTACATAAGTTTTTGTAGGGAAACAATTGGGTATGTTACCTGCTCAAAATTCAAAAAGGCCACGAGCCTACAACCAACTATGTCTTCGTCTGACCAGTCTAATCCTGCTCATGTCTCACGAGAAGAGTTTGATGGATTAAGCAAGCAAATTATAGATTTGGCTGTTCTGCTTAAGGAATTACACCAATCTACTCAGGGTTCGCAAATACCTGTACATATAGAATCCTCTACACAAGGAGGAACATAAAGTTCAGATAAAACAAATCTTGAACTTCAGTTGGATACGACCAACAAAATTCCTAAAAACACCCATCTTAAAGAAGATCCAGACACTGGTGATATCAGGAAAAAAGTCCTTCATATGGAGGAAACCATCCATTCTATAAAAGGGATTGGAACACACTGGAGTGTTTCATATGCTGACCTTTGCATATTCCCTGGTGTGCATTATCCAGAGAAGTTCAAAACTCCTTACATTGAAAAGTATGATGGGTTAGGGGATCCTTACACACATTTGAAGATATTTATAGGAGAACTTGGATCTTATGTAGAGGACGAGAAGCTCAGAATGCAGCTATTCCAGAAAAGTCTGACTGGAGAAGCCCAGGCGTGGTATACCAGATTAGACAACTCAAAGATCCATAGCTGGGATGAACTAGCTCATTCCTTCCTCACTTAGTACAACTTTCAATCTCAGATGGCTCTGACCGGTACCAGATTACCAAGGTCAAGAAACAATCTACTGAGTCTTTCAGAGAGTATGCTCAAAGGTAGAGGCACCTTGCTGCTCAAGTTATTCCTTCCATGACAGAGTCAAAAATGGTCATAACCTTTATAGACATACAAGAAGCTTCTTTCTATGAAAGAGTTTTAGCTGGCATTGGCAACCCATTTTCTGAAATGATCAAGCATGGAGAGATTGCTGAAATGGGATTGAAGTCAGGAAAGATTCAAGACCTAGCCGCTCTTAAAGCAGTTGCTGAGCACATCCATCCTGGAACTTATGGAAATAACCCCCGGAGGGTCCATAAAAAGAAAGAGGAAGATGTTTCCTTGATACTACAAGGTCAAAAAGGTAGTCAGAATATGCCTATCCAGAGGAGAAACTACTCCCCTTTGTAAGCAAAGTCTTCAAACCCTCCATTGCCTAAAGGTGGAGAAGTCAGATGCCCCTGAGTGTTCACACCCTTAAGGGACTCACTCGAGAATATCCTAGCTCTTCTGAGTACTCAGAAGAAAATTACACATCTTCTTCCACCAGCCAACCCGAATGGGAAGGGTTTTAATGCTACTCAGAAGTGTGCTTATCATGCTGGGGCACCAGGACATGACACTCAGGATTGCTGGGCGTTGAAACACAAGATCCAGAACTTAATTGACAATGGGGAGATTGTCGTGACTAAACCCGACCATCCTCATGTGTAAGATAATCCTCTTCCTCAACAAAAAGAAGGAGAGGTTAATATGATTAATTGGAGCAGTGGACAGAGTCTCAATTACATTATTAAATCTTCCCAGACCAGCAAAGATGGTGCTGCCAGATTGGATTATGTGCAATTATAGTTTATGATGGAGTGAAAGATTAAGGCTCTTTACAAACAAGTAGATCAATTGGCAGAACTGGTGATTCATCAACATTAAGTCACACGCCAATTAATCAGTCAGAAGCATGCTAGTGTCCTTCCTTTTGTCATGAATATTCCATCCTCACCTTCAGACAGTGAAACATTGGAGGATAAATTTGTGAAAAGAGCGAGTGCCAAAGCCCGTCAGAATTTTTCCAACAAACGGGAATTTTCATATCTTGGCCAACCTATGGAGGAGATATTTAAAATATTGATCAATGAAGGAAGAATTATATCCCTTCTACCTCCAATCAATCCCTATTCCAGATGGTTTAATTCTGAGGGAGTATGCCAATATCACTCCCACTCTCACGGTCACAGCACAGAAGAATGCTGGGCACTCCGCCACCTCATTCAAAATTTAATTGACAGTGGTGTCCTGCAAATGGCAGACGATGACAATTTGTTACTTGAGAGTGGGAACACATGTCCTACAAAATGGAAGGACGGCATAGCAGTTATCTCCGCTGAGGATGATTTGGCTACCAGCCCACTCACAATACAAGCAGTTCAACTCAAAGGAGCTGAAAATCCTTTGAAAGTGGCTGCACCAAAGCCAATTAACTTACCATTCAGACCACAATATCCTGTTTTCAGCCTACACAAAGTCCCATGGAATTATGGGAAGGTTGAAGGATCTACATCACATATTACTACTTCAGTGTTGAAGGATATTCCACTGTATCTTCCCCATCGGGTGATGAAGCCCGCCATCAAATCAAATGGGAAAGTTCCCATGGAGAAGATTGAAGAATTCCTCCGTACTATGGGCCATAACGAAGACAAAGTGGTTTTAAGCTTAAAAGAAGCTCCACAACAAATTTTTATATTGGACTTGGTTTTAGCTTCCGAAGATCACAAGAAGGTATTTCTAAGGGTCTTGGAAGAAGCCCATTTACCAAAATCAGTGGATGTGGAAATATTCCAACATCTAGTTGATCACATTTTCAACAACAATGTGATATCTTTCACTGATGACGACATACCTGCTGAAGGGATCGGTTATTGCAAGCCATTGCATATAGCGGTTTTTTCTTCCTGATACATGGTCGGAGGAGTCTTGATAGATGGAAGTTCATCTCTTAACATCTGTCCTTATGCTACTTTGGAGAAGATGAATATTAACCCCAAGAGGATCAAAAGAAGCCATACGGTTATCAAAGCTTTTGATGGATCCCAACGAAATGCCATTGGAGTAATTGAATTACCAGTGGAAATTGGTCCAAATACATTCAATGTATCTTTCATGTGCTCAAAATAGCCACATGATACAACCTGCTGTTAGGAAGACTATGGATTCATATGACTGGAGCTGTCCTTTCCACCCTTCATCAGCAACTCAAGTACATTATCAACAATAGCCTAGTCACTATTAATGTTGAGCCTGAATGTCCAGAATAAAGTGATACGCCATTAATCAACTTCAATTCAGAAATTGAGCCGATCAGTTTCCACGCCCTGGAGGTGAGCAACACTTATTACCATCCCATTGGGGCACCACCTCTCACACCCAAGATTTCTACCGAGGTCATGTCGGCCACTCAAGAAATGATATCATTGGGTCATCAACATGGACAAGGGTTGGGCAAAGAGCATCAAAGTATTAAGCACCCAATTCAAGTGCCCAGTCAAATAGAGACAGCTGGATTAGGCTATTCTGCTAGCTCCAGTCACAGGAATCTTCATAAGCACAAACAGATTCCTTCAACTTCAGCCACAAGATGATTTACTCCACCTGTAACTCCTGAGCTGATACAATCTCTGATAAAGGTGCTAGCCAACATTATGTCTATGCTATTTCCCAAACCAGTACCGGTTAAAGCAAAAGAGGTTCTAATTCCTAATCCCGAAGTGGAAGAGAAGGAACGGAAACGTAAATAAGACATCACCCTGATGATGTCAGGCATACCCATCATTGTCCATGATGAGCATACAAACAGATACACCCTAGACGATGATTGCCCAGATATCATGGTCATCATCAGGGAGAAGGAGGACGATGATAGCCCCTACATCACTGCAGTCCATAAGGACTTTTCCCTCGACAATTGGAATAACACTCCATGCATTGGTCGACGAGGGTAAAACAGGCATAAATTCCATCTGCCCTGTAGATAAATTTAATTGCTTACTTTTTTGTACAGTATTAGTAGTTGTTTTATCAGTACATGCTAACACTTTTGTATGATTGAACAATTTCATATATTAAGTGAAAGCATATTTTATTTCAGGACTCTGGATTTAGATATGCATGTACTTGCTGATGAGGTGCCTTTTCTCCATAAGGACTGTAACTTTGATGAAAAGTTGGACTCAGACTTGATGGAAATAGAAGAGGACATTGAGATACCTCAGGAGATTAAGGAATGGGTCAAAGACAAACCTAATCCTAATCTTAATCAAAGCACTTCTTTCAATCTTGGAACCTTAGAAAACCCTAAGCTAATCCAGATTAGTTCAGACCTCACTCCAAACAAACAGAATGATATGGTTGTGCTACTAACCAAATTCTAGGATATGTTTGCATGGTCTCATGAAGACATGGTGGGTTTGTCCACTGACATTGTCCTTCATTGCCTTCCCATTAAAGAGGGATTCAAGCCAAAAGTGTAAGCTCAAAGCGATTGAAACCTGAGTGGAGTTTAAAGGTTAAAGAAGAAATTGTGAAACAATTTCAAGCAGGCATCATCATGGTGTCTACATACCCTGAATGGTTATCAAATATAGTCCCTGTGCCTAAACCAGGAGGAAAGGTGCGAGTTTGTGTGGATTACCAGGATCTGAACAAAGCTTGCCTTAAGGATAGCTTTCCCGTGCCATTTATCCACATTCTCATTGATAATACTGCTCAATACGTCATGTACTCCTTTGCAGATTGCTTCGCAGGGTATCATCAGATTATGGTTGCTGAGGAGGATCGTGATAAAACTGCTTTCATCATGCCTTGGGGAACCTTTTGTTATAGACGGTTGTCATTTGGCCTCATCAATGCCGGAGCAACCTATCAGCGAGCTATGATGGCTCTTTTCCACGACTTAATGCATAAAGAGATAGAGATCTATGTGGATGACGTCATCATCAAGTCCCGAATGGAGGAAGACCACTTAGACCATCTCAAAAAAAATTTCAACAGGTTGTGTAAGTATAACTTGAAGTTGAATCCAACCAAGTGCGCCTTTAGTGTTAAATCAGGCAAGTTGCTAGGTTTCCTAGTCAATCACAAAGGGATTGAGCTGGATCCCACCAAAATCCAGGCCATCAAGGAAATGCCCATTCCTCATACAGAGAAGGAAATACAGGGATTTTTGGGAAGAATCAACTTCATTAGCAGGTTTATTTCTCAACTCAGAGCAAGCTGTGAGCCCATCTTCAAGCTGTTAAGGAAGAACTCCTCCGTGAAATTTAATGATGAGTGTTAGAAAGCCTTCCTTACAATCAAAGAGTAATTATTTAATGCTCCTATTTTGGTACCTCCTAGGGATGATGTTCCCCTGTTCATGTACCTGTCCATTAATGACAATGCCATGGGCTGCATGCTGGGACAGAAAGACGATAGAGGCCAATAGCGAGCTATCTATTACCTCAGCAAAAGATTCAGTAGCAGCGAACACAAGTACACTCTGATTGTGAAGACTTGTTGTGCTTTAGCATGGGCTTCCATGAGGTTACATCTTTACCTCCATGGTCACACAACACATCTCATATCCCACGTGGATCCTCTCAACTACGTGTTTAGTAAACCCATACTGAATTATCTACTGTCCCGATGGCAGTTGATTCTACAACAATTTGACGTCGTCTACGTGACGCAAAAGTCCATTAAAGGACAAGGAATTGCAGATTAACTGGCTGCAGCACCCGCAGGGGATTACAAACCCTTAGAAACACACTTCCCCGATGAAGGGGTCATGGCAATTTAGCAACACCATTAGTACGATGTATGCCATACGTGGAAAATGTATTTTGATGGAGCTGTTAACACAAAAGGTTCTAAAGATGGAGCAGTTCTAGTATCAGGTATGGGGGAGCAGTATCCCGTCGCCGTCAAATTGTAGTTTGTCAGTACCAACATCACAGCCGAGTATGAAGGCTGTATTACGGGACTCAAACTTGCCCAATCAATGGGTATCAGACGGTTAACTATCTTTGGGGATTCAGAGTTGGTGATCAAACAAACCACGGGAATCTATCAAACCAAAGAGCTACATTTGCTGCCTTACCATCGGTAAGTTTTATAGATGACTTCGGAGTTCGAAGAAGTACACTTCCTCCACATTCCTCGGAATAGGAATGATTTTACGGATGCGCTAGAAACTTTGGCCTCCTTGATCAACATACATGACAAGGAAAATATGTCAAGCATCCCATTTGACCTACAAAAGGCTCCAGCCCATGGGACTTATGTTGGAGAAGTATCGGATGAGCTACCTCCCATCCAACACCCTTGGTATCAGCATATCAAGGAGTATCTGTGAGATGGATCTACACCCGCTGAGGTGAGTCCGACTGAAAAAAGGAGGATCCATCGAATGGCTATGAAATTTTACCCGAGCGGAGATGCACTCTGCAAAAGAGATGCAGGATTAGGACTCCTTAGATGTCTGGACAAAGACCAAGCTCAGAGGCTCATGGATGAAATCCATGGTGGAGTATGTGGCCCACACATGAGCGGATCCCTACTTGCTAAGGAAATCCTTAGAACAGGGCATTACTGGCTTACACTTAAAGCTGACTGTGATGATCACGTCAAGAGGTGCTATCAATGCTAAATGCATGGAAATGCTATGCACGCCCCTCCAAGGGAACTCCACAATATGAGTTTACCCTAGCCCTTCACGATGTGGGGGAATGGACGTGATCGGGCCCATCGAGCCGAAAGCCAGTAATGGGCATCGGTTTATCTTCACTATGATTGACTACTTCACCAAATGGGTAGAAGCAGCCTCCTTCCCCAGGGTTACCAAAGAAGTCATCATTGCTTTCATCAGAAATAATGTCATTTGTCGATATGGACAACCAGAGGTAATTGTGTGAGACAATTCTAAGAACCTCAACAACAAAATGATGGAGGTGTTATGCAGTAAATTCCACATCAAACACCTTAACTCCGTCATCTACCGTCCAAAGATGAATGGTGATGTTGAATCGGCTAATAAAAACATCAAGAAGATCATGCAGAAGATGTCCGCCAATCACAAAGGATGGTCTGACCTCTTGTCTCTGACTTTATTAGCCTACATAACTTCAATGCGTACTTCTACTGGGGCAACCCCCTACTCATTAGCCTATGGGATGGAAGTAGTACTCCCCATAGAGGTGGAAATGGAATCCCTCAGAGTATTGATGGACGCTCAGCTGGATGAAGACCAATGGGTACAAGACAGATATCGCCAATTGTGTCTAATAGACGAAAGAAGAATCGCGACTATCTTCCATGGTCAGTTATATTAACAAAGGATCACCAGATCCTACAATAGAAAAGTTTGGCTACATCCGTTTAAACAACATAACTTGGTTTTGAAGAAGATCATTGACAACCAAGATCAATCTAAAGGAAAATTTACTCCAAACTGGGAAGGCCCATTTGTTGTTAAGGAGGTATTGACAGGAGGTGCTCTCAGACTACAGGAAATGGACGGCAATGAATTTCCACAACTCATCAATTCGGACACCGTGAAATGGTACTATGTCTGAGGTTACCATCAAGCAAGCATCCTGGTTTTGGATCATCAGATCACCAGTCATTCATGTTTTCTAACCCTTTTTACATACTCTTTTGCCCCTCAGGGAAACATATTCCTCAAAGCCAGCAGCCTGGTTTCACCTCATTTCAAACCTTTCATAAAATTTCGGTTATCCCACTAGGGATTGAACCTTTCACACCTGCAGTTTGTCCTGAAATTAGGATCAAACTTTTTCACACTTGTAATTTGTCCTGAACTTAGGACCAAACTTTTTCACACCTGCAGTTTGTCCCAAACATGGGATCAAACTTTTTTCCCCCCACAGTTTAGCCTGCACATGGGATTCAGACTTCTCTTCAGCTGCAAATCGTCCTGAGGGGCGAACTACGTCGACCTAATCCCCCTGATACCTGGGAGTACGTAGGCAACCATATTCTATATGGCCCGATCGTAATAAAAAAATTAAAATAAAAACATTTCTGCCCTTTCTTTACAAAAACAAAAACAACAAAAACATTCCTATACCCTTTTACATTCAGCGTTGAACCTCTTACACCAGGTTCGAACTACGCAGACCTGATCTCCTCTTCGATAGGAGTACGTATACAGCCATTTATGGTTCGCTCTAACCCCTTACCAAAACACAAAGACTTGTCAACAGTACTGGGATCAAACTTCAATCCACCATACTTTATCGACTTCAGACCAAAGGGATGGAACTACTTGACCTCTCCTCACAAATAGGAGATCCGAAGACCATCTAAGTTGCGGTTGTGCCTCAAAGAGCAACACCAATCCATAAGAGATGGAATTAACTAGACTCCTCTTAAATAGGAGTACTGGCAACCATCTATGGTGCGGTCAATCTTAGAGAGGAAAAGCCACACTCCTCTCCACCTTTCCATGCAGAAACCAGTCCTAAGACTCCAAAGATGATAGGGATACACACAGATCAATGATCCATTCTGAAAGATCCTGCGACGTCTCAATGTCCACACATCAAGGATGAGTTCAGAATACATCAAGATCACAAGCCCTGAAGAAACAGGCAAATATCAAGCAAGTATCAAGGCATAACTGAAAGGGAAGTGAATCAAAATATATTTCCCTGGCATATATAATACTTTTTGATATAAACAATACGTGATGTACATGAAAAAATGGCTAAGCTAGTATGTGCAGGAAAATACAAGTCTATCTACGGATCTGTATGTATGCGGACTATCAGATCTAATATAGAATCCCTCTTTGACGAAGGAAGTAACGCTGCAAGCTCCTGCCTAATGGTATCTACACGAGCTAGCAGATCCGAGGCTATCTATATGGTGGCATGATGCTCATCAAGGAATGCACTCATATCGGCAAGGATGCCAATCGTAAGGGATCTCACTGAAGTAGTATTGTCTGTGACAGCCACATCCCGGGCAGCATCCCGCTCTATAATCAATGCATCTCTGGCTGATCTGGCCTCGTCTCTCTCTAATAGAGCTGCATTTCTCCCATCAAGAGCTGTCAACATCAAGGCCCTAGCCTGATCTCTCTCAAAGGTCATCAGATGTAGACTCTGCTATAGATACTATGCGGAATGCTGAATCACAGTAGCACTCATAGTGGGAGAATCCATCACAACTGCTGGAAACCTAGTAGACAAATCCTCCTCGATGGGAATATAAGTCTCCTCTATAGGCTCCCCATCATCGGAATCAATCCCCTGCACTGTGGATACTGCCATAGTCAATGTCGTCTCTTTCTCCATCCATGCAGAATACTCTGTAGAACAACCCAAATGGCTGACGAAAAACTGAACTAACTTACGCTGATCCTAACAGGCATATAACCTAGATCTATCCTCTACTGATAAGTGGCGAGAAGCTAAAAGCTGACTCAACGCCTCCTCAAAAGGATGGAAGTCCTAGAACTAGTCAAATTGACACATCACGGCCAGTGGGTGGTAAGTAATCATGCCCCTCAAACCAGCTAAAGGGAGATAATCTATGCTCGGAGTATGAGTGATGAAGTTGTAGGGTGAGCTGAGCCCTGTACACAATAATATATCAAACGGATCTCCGATCCCTGTCAGGAAAACGGACCAAGATGCAGGATTTGTACACTCCACAGGCTGAAAGGAATACGACATGGCTATATCATGGGTGAAACAATATCCATTCTGTCTAAAAGTGCCAATCGGTCTCAAGTGTGACATAAACCACACGTATAACATGACCGAGCTGCCTGTGAATACTCGTGTAGGGTAAGTGCTGCAATATGTGGCTGACCTCAGTGTGTCTTCGATGATCATCGGTACAATGGTGTGACCCTCCCTGAGAGCTCTCACTACCATGATAACGCCAATATCTAGCTCATCCATATACCGTGGCATGTATACATACGACAATATGCACAGCAGCAGTACATCTACTCTGGCTGAGTGCCAATGATCCTTCGGTATGGTGAAATCCCCGGAGTGCCGTGCATAACTATCCTCATAGCCAAATCTATCCATTAAAAAATGTTGGGATACAACATGACCAGATGTGATCTCATCCTCCACAACTCTCCGCCTTAGCCCGGTGAGAGTCATAAACTGTCGGCTCATGTCGCCGATGGCCATATCTTGCAAGAGTCACATCCAATGGCGGCGGCACAAACAAACGTATACTCCTCCGGAAGTAGGAATCAACTCATTGATGCCAAACCGGAAGACCTGTCTCTCTAGTATCCAATGCTCCAGCATACCCTCTATGAAGCCTACGGGAACCTGAAACATCAGGATAGTCATAGTATGCTGTAACAACTGATCTACAGTCACCCTGTCTTAAGGTGACATATTATCATACCACGATCACATACGGGATGCCACCAACACTGGTGGGGTATGATGTGACGCCCCCCAAAACAGGTATACATCACCTATCTTGAGTCGCCAAATACATGCTATAGAACTCAACTACAAACTTAAATATACAATAGTCGTGTAAGATACGACAAAACATAGCTGAGAGTTTACATGAATATTGCCTCATAGACAAGATATACAAACTTAAATTCAGATCCTCATTACACTTATTATCACACTAAGTAGTGAGGATTTGCTATAGCCACCATATATCGGACCATCACTCCGCTTCCACAGAGCTACGTCCCGCTATATTCTCATTTCACGAAGATAACAAAGGAAAGAAAAGGGTGAGCTCAACTAGCCCAGTAAGAAATATTATGACTAAGATAATGCAGAATAAATTATCCTTAACCTTCAATAGTGTTAAACTGATAGAATATAATAAACATCAAGTTTAACTACAGTGGAATAAGCAATCCATTAGAAGAGTCAAGTAGAACATAATGTCTACTATCTCTTCTAGATTAAAAGTTCATCGTTAATATTTTATTCCTGTAATACTCAACAACAGTTCTTTTTAATACCCAAGACAAAAAGAACTATCATCACCTGTCTTCACCTAATCCACCAAAGATTATAGTTAAATCCACAATTCATATTTATAATCATGTAAATCAACAGTTTCTCCTTGCCGCAAAGGCTTAATAGAACATTTACTAAATATCCTTACCCCAAAGGCTAAAGATATTCAAATGTAATAACAATGATCATACCAATCAGTTATCTACCTTTGCACTACTAAGCAAAAGATATTCAACTATAAAACCAATGGTCATGATCATACTAATCAATTGTCTATCGATGCACTTCTACCAAAGACATTCAATCTTGTTAACTAATGGTCATGATCCCGCTTAATCACATCATCGAATTATCCATGCACTACGGGCCAAGGATATTCGTTATTATCACCAGTGGTTATGATCTTGTCATACACCTGTCCATCTTTGCACGTAAGCCAAAGATATACTGTAACACCCCAGAAAATTGAACATTTTTGTAAATACTTTTAATAATGAATAAAATAATATTATTTATTTATTATTATTATGTGTTAGTAAGATGAATGTCGTATTATAACCTAGAAACGTCGGAAAGCCGTAGTATTTTAACTACGTAGGAGAATTAAAGTGTTTGAATTTCTAAAACAAAAATAAAAGTTTTCCGAGAAATTTTTCGAAAAATACTATTCATCAATTTCTGCTCGGGAATTATTTTTGAACTTCCGAGAAATACGTAATGTTACAATATCAAGGTGAGAAGGATTATGTAATAATAATCTAAGTATGGAAAACGTAATATTTCGCATGCGGACTTAAATTTGAGAACATTAGGAATATTAAACGTTAAGAAGAAAATGTAATGATTTTATGATACGAAGTATTGTACTAGTATGTATGAAGAATGGAATAACGTATGTTACGAATTAATATACGAACTAGAATACGAGAATTATACGTATGGTATAATGATAAGGCTTTTAATTAAATGGAATGGACTTGTAGGAGTATTAGTATATTGGTAGAAGTCCAGTGGGAAGTGTTATGCAAGCCCAAGTGTTTGTTAATTAAGAGTCCAACTAATGTAATGCAAGCCCAATAAGAATTAGCTAGATTAATTAAGCAAGCCCAATGTCATGATCCATTTGTTAAATAGGATCCATGGTGCAACCCATGGGTAGACTTGGTGGGCAAAAACTTTATGTGATGGTCAAGCTTTGGATAAGTGTTGTGATAAGCAAGTTTACTTAGTGCCAAAGCAATGAATAGTAAGGAGGTTAGATTAAGGAGGTGGAAGGCCTAAATGACCATTCTACCCTAACTTTACCAAGCCTATAAATAGAGAGCTCCACAATTCAATTGTTGCTCGATTAAATTTCATCCAACTTCTATCAAGATAAGTGCTTAAGTGTTAGAGAGAATAAGCTCACATAGGTCAAGAATAAGTCAATCAACCTTTGATAAATCTTCAAGGAAGAGAAGTGCAAGTTCTTCAAGGGTAAGACTCTTGTCTATTATTCTTCCATCTCTATCATTATAGGAAGATACGAGAAGTGTAATGAAATAAGCATGTATGCTAAGAACATATAAGAAGTGATTAATGAATGAACTTAAGCCGAATAAGTTATGGATAAGTAACTTGAACCTAAATAAGTTATGAACTTATGATGAACTTGTAATATGTTTATCATATGAAGTTAGTATGTTGGATATGATATGAGAACATTGAGTAAAGGACTTAAATCAATAATAAGTCATAAGTAAATGAAATCATGAAAGTTATAAGTAAATAAGCCATGAACTTATGAGGATTAAGTCAAAACCTAATTTGAAAATAAATTAATGTAATAAGTAGTTTGAAATGTTTATATGATGATTAGAATCCATTTAGAACAATGATCAAATCGTTAGTAACAAAGTTATGCCGGAATTCACACGATTGGACGTTAAGCGTCGAATTCGTGAAATTCTCATAATGGAAGTTGTATTTTGTGTTTGAACTCAAAAATGTTGGTTTTCAATGGAGATAAGTCATATTTGGCATTATAGAGTTACGAACTCAAAAATGACAGAATTCTGACTTAGAATGAAGAAACGAGCGTTGAACGTTCACAAACATTTATCGTTTTTGTTAAAAATGAACTAATAGGTGAAATTTTAGCAAACGAAGTCAAATAAATAAAATTCTTGCATAAACGCATAGAGTATGTAATTTGTGAACCGTAGTCTCTTGAACGAGCCAATTCGGACTTATAACGAAGAAGTTATGCGTCCGGGAGTTTCGCAAAATTTTAAAATCTACAAAAGTTATATGAGAGCGCGAGTTGGCGCCAGGTAAACAACCCAAGGCAAATGGTGGCCTTGACGGAACAAACGACAATGTCTTGACATACTTCAGAGTCGCGTCGTGGTGCGACTGAGAGAGTAAAGTGTAGCGCCGCAGCGCCAAGTCTGGATGCTAGGTACTACTAACTCGCGTCGCAACGCGAGATGAAAGCAATGACCGGCGCCGCAGCGCCAGTCCTAGATTTTAGGCAGAGAAGAAAGTTTTCAAGTATAGAAAGAATGGTAACTCATTGGTAATAAACTAAAGCTTGATTATAATATTGTTAAGACATGTTTAAACCTTAAGTATTATCAATTAAGGTTAATGAAGGTCAATTGAACATGAATGTAAGGACAACATAACGAAAATCCGGAAGCAATAATAACAAATCTAAGTCATAATTAGATTGAGAAGAAGGGTAAGATACATTAGGGACTGTGTATGCTCATTCATGACCTGATGTGTTATGTGATATCATCATTACTGTAGAGACTCAAAGACTTAAACCAAAGAACGTGTTATTAACTGTAGCAGACGCTAAAGGCAAGTACTCTAACCCTTGTTCCAGTTCAATCTAAACAAGCTTTGTGATTCATGTATTCTTACACATGAAGTATTGTATGATGAAGTCAAAGCCAATTCTTTCGGCTAGACTTAAATTATGTTTCTATCAAATCATGTACAATGTTTACCAAGTTATATTGGTGTGTTTTTCAATCGAAGACTAAGTATGCTAAAAATGTTTTGTCGTCATACGACAAGCACGTGAGGTTTCCACAACTTAAACGTACATATGTTTAATGAATGTAGTGTTGATCAACATAAAGTACTATAGGCTGATCACCTAGACGTGCTCGTAAATAATGCCGGACTTACGGACTTAGTGCTGGGATGTCCTTTTCAAAGAACTTATGATCTGCTCAAGGTCTTGAACCGGAATTGATGTTTTACTGAATATTGTTGTTATAAAATGTTTTGAATGAAAAGAAGTGCTATTTTGAATTATCGATAGTACTTCATAACTATTGTTCGGTTATTGAAGATATATGATTCCTATGTTTCAAGCATGTTGTTTATTAGAAATGTTGTACTTGATGAGCTAGTCATGCTCACTCTTGCTTGAACCATATGAACACAGCTAAGATCGAGCGGACCGAAGGCTCCGGCAAGGATAAGGGCAAAGCGAAGACGAACCCGTAGAATACTTATGTAATAGTATAGGATGAACATTTGTAATATATTTGATATTATGAGAAGAACAAGTGAAAGGGTTATCAATAATCAACCGTCCATCTTTGCACGTAAGCCAAAAATATACAACTGTAAAACCAATAATCAACAGTCCATCTATGCAAGTAAGCCAAAGATGACTTTAATCACAATATAAACATGAGGATGATGACAATGACATAATAATTCAATAAAACAAGTTCAAGGATAAATTTTAAAGATTTATAATTTAATTTATCCTGAAATCAATAACGTCTAAATTGTCAACATGATACTACTTTGTAGAGTAAAATTCAAGAATAATATTCATGTACCAAAAATAATTTGGACAGAAAAAAATATATTTTTTGGGTAAATAGTACCCCGTGAATAGTACCATATGAATAGTACTTCGGGAATAGTACCTCGTGAATAGTACCCCGACATGAAAAGTACCCCAAATACCCGAGTGAATAATATTTGGGTGAATAGTAATTTGGGTGAATAGTAACCCGTGATTACTAACTCATGAATAGTACTCCGACACAAAAAGTGCCCCGAATACCCGAGTGAATAATACTAGAGTGAATAGTAACTGGGTGAATAGTAACCTGTGAATAGTAATTCGTCAAAAAATACCAAAGAAAATGATATTCCATGACGAGTACAAAAGAAATGATATCTCATACGAGTATAATAGAATATACAAAACTGCAAATGGACTTTCACCTGCCATGCGGTAATCCACGTAGAGAGATCATTTCCACAATTTAATAAGGAATGAATACAAAGGATCATTCACCATGCATGCGGTAATCCACATAGACAGGTTATTCCAACAGTAATAATAAAGAATGGAATAACGTAAGAATTCACCGTGCATGCGATAGGCAAGCATGCATGTGTTATTCCAATGAATAATAAATAATGGAACCGAATCATGCGTAATATACGACGACGTGATATTCCAATGAATAATAAAGAATGGAACCGGATCATGCGAATCAGCATGCATGTGATATTCCAATGAATAATAAAGAATGGAATAATAGAAGAATTTCACCACGTATGCGGTAGATTAGATAGAGCGGAGTTATTCCAATATACTAATAAAGAATGGAATAATGTAAGAATTTCACCATGTATGAGGTACTTCGCATGACAAAAGTTATTCCAACATAATAATAAAGAATGGAATAATGAAGCTCTCTTCATGAATACTGAAAGAAATAATACCCCTTACCTTAAAAGAAAATCGATCTTTGGAATAGTGAGGTAGCAGACTTTCTATTCTTCTTTCTCTCTATAATTTCTCTATAATAATTGCTTCTATAGCTTTAGTGAATTGGTGAGAAATGAAGGAAGAATGAGCTTCTATTTATAGGAAAATATAGTTTTGATAATTGCGTTTTGGGGCTCAAAATATTACAAAGATAATACCTTCCTCTTTTTCTTCATTTTTAATTTAGTCCTACAAGTATTATCAAACTTGCACCACCTCCCCTAATAGTAAATCATGTGAATCAATAGTTCCAGACATGTGAAAATAAGAATTACAGTGTAGTTCCTCCATATATACCTCCATTTTTAACTTAGTTATGCAAGTATTATCAATCTTGCACCAACTCCCCTAATAGTAAATCATGTGAATCAATAGTACACACATGTGAACACATAGTTATAAACATGTGAATTAATAGCAATTAATTGCTCATTTATCCGGTGAATTACCCGATTGGTCAATATAACCTCCAGACATCATTTATCATCGAAATAAATGTCAATTTCCACTAACACTAATAATTCCCACACAATGGAATTATCAATTTCATCTTTAATCAACACTAAATTATTCATCATTAATATTATAAATCACAATATTTAACAACCAGGTCGTTCCCAGGAAAGAGGGGGCTTTTCGATAAGGATTTCTCCATATTGGCGCGTAATTAGATTATCTAACCTCTCCTTGACAGAACTTCTAGAAATTGTCAATATTGTAAATTATAATATGAATAACTTTGTCGTCTAAATTATTGATTTAATAATATAAAATATTGTGATAATAATTGAATAAAACTGAGTGACTTCTCACGTAAGCATCAATAATCAAAGATATTGTACAATACCGTGTGCTACTATGCAACCACGCGTATTACTATACTTTTATCACCGATTATTTTATGACAACTTGTTTACTTTGAATTTTTTTTACATATCACCCTTAACTTTAACCTTTTATCAATTTAACCATTTACTAAATAGAATAATTATAAAAAAATTGAATACTTTCATTTCATAAAATTTGGGGTCTCACATATGATCAATACGACTAACTGTCGAAGAAGACATCCGTATGGGGCGTGTCATAAGACCATCCAGGGGTCAATGCTGAATATCTTTGGACTTACATATATATGCATAACATAATACATGCATGATAAATAATAAATGGCAATATGATATAGGGAATGGAGAATTGTACATACATTCCTACGTATATCATCATCTAATACATCTTTGTACAGCTAAAAATATAGGGAAATGGGGCGCAGACGCCCTATATCTAACAGAGGCCTATCAAAAGATATAGGGAGAATGGGGTGAAGCCACCTAGTGTCTAACAGAGGCCTATCAAAAGAGATAATGAGAATATACATCAGAAAAAGACAATGGTGTCAATGTCTACATCATCAATCCTGTCCACCTGATGCAACATATCCTGAGTCACTAGATCTTTATCCACAGAGATGTCAGGCCTATACAAGGGAGGATCTGCATCGGCAAAGCCATATGGGTCACCTGAGGGGCCAGTGCCAGAGTTAGAAGGATCAAAAGTATCTGCCTCTGAAGGATCTCTGCCCAAGTGCCAGATAAAGAAATGTGCTCGGTCCAACTGCCGGGTCAAATTGTCAATCTGTGTTAAATGAGTCGGATCTCGGACACAGGCTAACCAATCCGTCATCATCACAGATCTAGGAACCATATCCCCCATGAAATGAGTGGCGCGGGTCTGGGCTCCAATGGTATGAAGGAACCACCAATGCTGTAATATCTCCTTAGTACAGAAACCCTCTGATAATATAAAACCGTCAACACCCAACAATGGGATATCAATGACGGGTGATTATGAAATAGACCAATAACGCCTGGCAGAAGTCAGGATCGGTATACAAATCTCTCATGTGGTGCTCCTAATAGTACGCTCTCCTAAATAGAGCTCCCATCTTCCATATGTGAAGAGAGGAATCCTACTGATGGAAATCACGTGCTCGCCACCAGTCGGGTACCCATCCTCAAATCCAATTCTCATATGCTCACCTAAATAAGGAATCCATGTGATGACATCAGATGTCAACAACTCCAGTTGTAGGCGATAATGAGTGAAACCCTCAGCTATAGGGACCTCCGCCAATATGGAATGATGTCATCGCCATCCTCGTGGGTAGGTATCTAATCCTAACACACTCACCGGATGTACGCATGGGAGCCTCTCATAGGCCCAAAATTGCCAACACAAAGGAAAACATCTGCTGTTAGTCAACACTCTTAACTTGTACATGGGAAATTATAAGAGAAATACTCACTAGCAGAAATGGGTAAAATCCTAGCCAAGCCTCTGTAAAGCCCTTTGAACGCATGCGCATTCCCCTGAAGAAATAGGCAAAGGTGTAGGAACCCCAATCATACTCTCCAATACGGTCCATGTATCGAGTGGCGCTGATCAAAGCGAAGGACACCGTAGAAGAGTTATCAGCTATGAAGCAGCCCCTAATGATCATCAGGAACAATCGCCAAAGAATGCGATCCCTGACTCTCACATCATTGGGTATAGGCTCACTCAACAGTCCGCTCATAGCATCTACGCTCAAAGGACTTGTACGAACAGTTCTGCCCTTGAGCGCCTCCGTCGAAACTCTTAACAAGGATCTGACGGCAGTCTGAGTAATATCTGTCGTACAAGGCACTGGTGCCCCACCAAACTCCATACCTGTGATTAGCTGCCAATCCATCGGCATAATCATCACCTCAAATTTCAACAAATGGACTGACTAAGTATGGTGAAACCAGCGCTCAGACAATGCCCTGAGGTAATCCCAAGGACAATGACGGAGAATGATTGAAAAGAATGCTCCAAATCCACAGTCATGCACGATCACTCTATAGTCAGAATGCAGAGCCTGGTACATGGCGTAAATGCTGAACCAGTTCCCTCTAGGCTGTGTAAAGTCGTGAACCTAGATCATAAAGCAGATCAACATCAGAACCCTTTACTCCTCATCAATAGGAAAGAAGGAAGATTAAAATCTATCTTTGTACCTCATTTGCATGCAAGTAAACTAAGGGATGTCTACTCAGATCGCCTAACAACTCTGGGTTCACCACCTAAATACTCGAGATGTCCCTACGAAAAACATGTGCAGCAAGAGCGGGAGCCTCAACCGGTACATCCTCATCCTCCACATCTGGTACATCAACCCGAATAGGACGTATCACTGCCTCCGCTAAATGACGAGGTTGTCTAACAGAACGGGGTCGAGGCACTTCAGAAGCCCTCATCCGCACACCAGAAGTGGTCCTACGGGAACTACTCGGTTGATCCAAATCCATATATCTGGACAACAAGTCTCCAAATCACCTCAGAAAGGGTGTGGTAAATTCTAACATGGAGCATTTTAAAATGCATTTTTATGATTACATGCATGCATGCATTATTTTAACATACATCTATAGTAGAGTTAAAAATGCATGACTACTCAATGCCTACATTTTGGAATTTTTTTGCTATAATCCCCTTTGTAAATAGGACTATCCACATGCACATAGGCATGACTAGGTGGCTATTTAGTAGCACACCTGCCCACAGTCATATACATCCTACATGCATTAATACATCACAGTAAATAAACTATAAGGGTAGCCTAATTACTAGGATTATTTTACTTTTTCACCTTTTGCTCATTTGTCCTCAAATAGGATAAGAAATAACAGAAAAAGGTGTCGATTTGACTGTTTCAAAAGTTAAATTTTTTCTCATCATTATGGTCACCATGGTTTAATACTAACATTTACTATGTTGAATATTTTTTATCAAGTCATTTTAGTATGCATAATCACTACTATGTGTTTAGATGCATTTCATGTGATATTTCATTTTCCAACGAATGAAAACTGGAAAAGAAGACATGCATACGTTACCAGGACAATGTAGAACATTTGTACACGTCAATGAAGGTCAAACAGCCTTAACATGGTCCCCGGCGGGGGTGTCACGCATTTTTAACCATTGATGTACACATCAATGAAGGTCAAGCAACCTTGACATGGTCCCCGACGGGGGTGTTACACATCTTCAACCATTGATACACACGTCAATGAAGGTCAAGCAGCCTTGACATGGTCCCCGGCGGGGGTGTCACACATTTTCAACCATTGATGTACACGTCAATGAAGGTCAAGCAGCCTTGACATGGTCCCCGATGGGGGTGCCACACATTTTCAACCATTTATGTATACGTCAATGAAGGTCAAACAACCTTGACATGGTCCCCGGCAGGGGTGTCACGCATTTCAACCATTGATACACACATCAATGAAGGTCAAGCAGACTTGACATGGTCCCCGACGGGGGTGTCACACATTTTTTAACCATTGATGCACACGTCAATGAAGGTCAATCAGCCTTGACATTATCCTCAGCAGGGATATCATCCGTTGATACACATGTCAATGAAGGTTAGGCAACCTTGATAACACCGACTGTTGGCAGTAACTCCAACAGAGTAGCGGAAGGACCTGGCAATACAAACTAGGGAAAAAACATCCTCATCGGGGAGGACATATGATGGAATATATTATACACATCCTCAATAGATAAAACTCATCCCCACAGAATCTCTTGTACATGAGAGATACATCTTCAAGATAAAGTCTGTATCAAGGATTCAAGACTTTGGTGATAACCCCAACGTCAACTATCCTAGAGATTCCTGGTAGCTGTGGATCATACGTCTGAGATAGTTCATCAGGCTGATTATGTATTTCCATCCACGGTAGAAGCAACAGGGAGCCGGCAATCCTCCCATCATGTTGGAGGACAATCCAACAAACCACATACATTTGCATCATGTTGTCATGCATTGCATCATAATCATCTTGTTGCATTTCAAGTGCCTAGTATTCTTTATCCTATCCATGCCATTGCATTGCATGACTATGATAAAGAGGGGCATCTGTAGACACTCGAAATTTTTTTTTCTACCTGTTACTAACATTGTAGGAAGTACGGAATCTTTTTCAGAGATAACCCTAGAAGACAGCTTAGCTTAATTCCTGAAATACCACCGGAAGTTCAGTTTTAACCTCGAAAAACACACCAGGAGTATCCTTTCCCCATCTCAGAGATAACCTCGAGGTTAGCAATGCAAATACCAGAAATTCCACCGAAGAAGGTCGATTCATCTTGGAGATAACCCTGAGATATTCAATCTCAGTCCCGGAAACAACACCTGGAAAGACAATGTCAACCTTGGAGATAACCCCAGGGAGTGCAGTTAAAGTTCCTGATATAGCCGCGGAGATGCTCGTTTCAACCCTTGCAGTCAGCTTCAACCTTGGGAATCACACTGAGGCACTCAATTCATAAACCCGGAGATAACCTCGGGAGGACAGGCACACCTCAGAGACAACCTTGAGGGCATTCAACACTTGCAGCAGTCCCATCTCAGAGATAATTATAAGACCCCAACTTTCATAAATAAAGATTAATTTTTCTCAAATTATATTTTTGAATATTAAGGTGTGAATTTGTTATAATGTTATAGTTGTGGGTAATATTTATAAATTTTACAAAGTAAGCAAGTTATTATAAAATATTTGGTTGGTCGGGGAATATTCGTTTTTCAGGGAATATTCGTACGATGACACAATCATTGGTGGACCCCACAACAGAATTATTGTCGAAGTTAGAAAATGACAGAAATATCTTTTTATAAAAAATAACGTTGAAAGTCTTACCATTAACTGTTGAAATACCCGATAAAAGTATAGTAATACGCGTGGTTGCATAGTAGCACATGGTATTGTAAAGTATCTTTGATTATTGATGCTTACGTGAGAAGTCACTCAATTTTATTCAATAATTGCCACAGTAATTGTTGCACAGTATCTCATATTATTGACTCAATTATTATCACAGTTTCATATGCACAATATTTTATATTATTAAATCAATAATTGACGCGACACAATTATTCATATTATTAGTTAGCATTATTGACAATGTCTAGAAAATTCTGTCGAGAAAATGGGGTTTGGTCATCTAATTGCGCGCCAATAAGGATAAATCCTTATCGGAAAGTCCCCTCTTTCCTGGGAATGATCTGGTTGTTGATATTGTGAGCTTTATAATATTAATTATTATGTGGTAGATATTGGTTTAATTTTGATATAAATGAAGGAATTTAGCATGAGATAATTGTTAAAAGTTTGGCATATTTTCTATGGAATTACAATTATTTCTCCGATAAAATATTCATTCAAATATATTATTATAATATTTTATAATGTTTAAATTTTATATATATATATATATATATATATATATATATATATATGCATGTGATAAATTAAAGTAATGGTTGGTGGTGGAGTAATGCATGCAAACTTGTTTTTCAAAAGTGGGCCCTCAATTTTGGAATTGGGTGGTTATGCAAAGAAATAAATGAATTGTTAGGCAAATTATTTGGTAGAACTTCTTGCCTTCAAAGATGGTTTTCAAAGGGTGGCCCCCATCCATATGGAAAATGAATGAAAGTATGCTTTGAATGGAAAAGATTAGGCGAAGAAAAAATGTATAAGTTAGGCAGCCTGTTGATTTTTCCTCCGAGGGTTTCAGTATAAATTAGGGGTAACTCCTCCTTCCTCAACACACCACTTCAATATCAGAAATTGTTATTCTATAATATTGTGAGTATTTTCTTGAGTATAAGGATACTTTGAGTGTAGTTTTTTCTGCATGATTTTCTCAGAATAATATCCGATATTCCAGTCACATCCAGTTTCTATTAAGGTAAAGGATATTATTTTATTTCAATACTCGTAAGAAATATTATTTTCTTTCATACTCCATAGTATGGAAGGGATATTATTTCATTTCATATTCCTAAATTTAAACTTACTATGGTAAGTATTGCTTCTATAATTCCTGAAATTAGTATAATATCCTTGATATTTGCGCTTCATCCAATATCTTTTCATGAAAATACTATTCTGAGCATTCTTGACAAGTTTTAACCTTTTCATGCCAGAGTACAATTCATGGGGTACTATTCCCGAAGTACTATTCATAGGGTACTATTCACCCGAGGTACTATTCATGACAAAAATTGATTTCTTTTCGGTCCAAATCATTTTTGATACAATATTATTCTTGAATTTTACTCCATAAAGCCATATCATGTTGACAATTTGGACATTATTGAATTCTTGATAAATTAAATTATAAATCTTTAGAATTTATCCTTTGTTTGCATTTAATTAAATTCTTATATCATTGTCATCATCCTTATGTTTATATTGTTATAAAAGTCATCTTTGGCCCATAGTGCATAGATGGACTGTTGATTGGTATGATTATGACTATGAATCATTCGGTATAATCATGACCTGTAATGTTACAAATAATGTGGTAAAAGTCCTTATTAGCCCGTAGTGCATTGATGAACAGTTGTTGAGATGAACATAACCATTGGTGATAATAATGAATATCCTTGGCCCGTCGTGCATGGATAATTCAGTGATGTGGATTATTTATTACGTTGAGTCTCAACGATAAAATTGGTGATAACTTTTAATAATAGAAGATAATAGATATCATGCTCTACTTGACTCTTCTAATGGATTGTTTGTTCCGTTGCAATTAAATTTGTTGTCTATTATATTCTATCAGTTTAACACTATTGAAGGCTAACGATAATTTATTCTGCATTATCTTAGTTATAATATTCTTTACTGGGATAGTTGAGCTCACCCTTTGCTTTCATTGTTTTCTTTAGGAAATGAGAATATAGCTGGGACTAGTCGGGGAACGGAGTGACAGTCCAGATGATTGTTTTAGTAGTCCTCACTATTCTATGAAATAGTGTGATAATAATTGTAATAAGATTGAATTTGAGTGTGGATATTGTCTAGAAGACAATATTCGTATATTAAAACTCTCAGCTTATGTTTCATCGTATTACACGACAGCTGTATTAATTAAGTTGTATTTAAATTTTGTACCATGTATTTGGCGACTCGGAATGGGTAATGTATACCTATTTTGGGGGCGTCACATAACCCTGAGCAACGTCTGCTTTATCAGCCAAAACCGGAGATAACCCAGGTGAAGGGCAAAGTCATCAAATGGCTACCTCAACCCCACATGGTGTCGTCTCAACAAATATCTCAACATATATTCTACACAACAATGTCCCACAAGAACCAAGGAGTTGCAATCCCGAGTGACTACTACGCAAGGCAACACATCAGATAGAATTTGAAGCCTGAAGAGATATGACATGGTTCCATCTTCCTGACTTCATATAACCTCTAATCCTATGTCATTGCGTAGTTCTCGACAACAGCAGTCTGAAACAGGTCTTATACACCTCAATCGGATGCTTGGATTGAAGTTCTGCAAGTTCGAGCAGGCATCACGTTGCACGCGTGCATGTACTTCCGAGATTTAGGACTCATGAGCCGGGAATCCTGGCGGCCAGTACACTGTACACCTCCCGACTCAGATCTATAAATATAGAGCTTGGAGTGGCCATATTCAAGAGAAAAAAGGTGAGGAAGCCCTGTCAAATTTGTTCTGTACACACCTCATATTGAGTGATTTCTCATTTTAAACACTTGTTAGCTCACATATAGCTATATTTTTACCAATGGGAGCTGAGTGTTCATCCACTTAAAGTCATAGAAGTCTTCTTTGGTAGCCCACTGTAAGCCTTCTTACACATTATAAAGCCTTTCTCTTCATCTTTGCACACACTCTTCTTCACATTGAGAGTCGTGTTATATGTGTATGCCCAAACTTCAGTCCGTGGTTTTCATTTTGTCTATATATATATATAAGTGTGTGTGTATATATATATATATATATATATATATATATATATATATATATATATAACTACGTACTGCTTTCCATATAAACTGCGGCATCATGTGAGCCTAGAAATCATGTGATCACAGATTCAGTCTACTGAATCTAGATTCGATTCCCGTGATGGACATTTTCAGCTGTAAGCATCTTGTAAATTATTCATAGTGTTTGAATTTCCTTAGATGGCTTTCATTCCCATGAGGAGTTCGGCACTGCTATATACTATTTTCTCGAAGATGCTTCACATCTCGAAAATAAATGCAATCAAGCCAACATTTAATAATAAAATAGAAGTATCAAAGGCCTCAATTACTATTTAGCACAGGGTTTGAAAAACCTCTTTTACAAAACCTCATTGCTATATCTTGTTTAAAACTGAATTTTTATATAAATTCAAACCCTGTGTATATAGGTGCGAACAAGGCATAGCACTACTTCCAAATAAACAGCACATTGATTTCCCCCCCCCCCACACACACATTCATATAACAATTTCTTGAAAAATGGCGGTCATCGTGGTTACACGGATGTCGGGGGGTGCCTAACACCTTCCCTTCGCATAATCAAGCCCCCCGAACCCAAATGAATCTCGGTTTCATAGACCCATTTAGCAGTGTCACATCACTGGATTAATGTGCAAACCTTTTCTCGATTGCGTTGGTGCAACCAATTAAAAACACCAACTGGCGACTCTTATAGTCAAATCGTCGACATATACATGTCGGACCTTTTTCACCTATTTTTTTCAAATAAATCTCACATAACATGAGAACACCAAAGAACAAGAACAAAAAAAGGGAGAAATAAAAATCCCGACGTCGATAGCCATCACTTCAGATCTTTTCATTTTGTCCTATGACTCTTTGATTTCATGTGATAACACTTTAGTTCTTCGGCTCTTGGCATTTTGGCATTTTGATTCTCTTGTTTTAATTGTCAAGCTCTCCAGCAGTGTTGCCTAATTTCTTAATATCACTTAACACGCAAGTATACGCGTTCACTCGTAATATTTAGTAAGAAAGGATATCGTTCCCATGAGGAAATAGATTAATCTTTATCAATTACCAATTTCAATGCAATTAATCCTATTTTAAACTACAAAATATTTTTTACAATTTGAAAATTAAAATTAAAAAAACTATTGACTAAGATCAAAGTTCACAATATTAATGAAAATTTATCAGGTTAAGATTACAACTTCCCTAGGTATTTCATTGAAATCAATTTACTTCCCATTTAATTTAGTTAGTTAATATAAATCATTATCCAAGAATGCTTTATAGCACTCACACACTTCTTTCGAAAGACACGTGAACAAATCCCCTTAAATCCGTTCTCTATGAATCAAAATTATGAAGAACACCGTAATCAGTCAACTCACTATATTCCTATGTGACTCAAGTTAATTAGGGTTTTAAGCACAAATTCTTTTAATGGATACAAACAACACATAGGTATATTCCTATCCTACATGCTAATCATATTAACCGTAGTCAAATTAAATAAACAAATGTTATCATGTCCATATCTCAATTTATACTTCATCTTCCAATTTTATATAGATGATCACAATAATTGCTGGCCAAACAATTAATCAATAAATGTAAGATATAATAAATGATTCAATAAAAACAAACTCTCATTCACTAGGAAGGTTTAATTTAAACTATATACCAAGTTCCGTTTCAATCTTAATTAAAATTTAGTTCATGATAATAAGGGAAAACATCATCCAGATTAATAATTCAAACATGACAAATAATTAAAAAGAGTAAAAACTAAAGAAGAGAAGAAGAAATTCTGAATTTGCTTCTAGACTCTCTTTGATCTTTAGCCTTTGTAATTCTCCTTCGTGTTTCCCTTTTCGTTCTCTTTGTAAAAATCTCTTGATAAAATCTTCTCCCCATCTTTTTTGAAGTCTTCTTAAATTTGTATTTGTCCAAACCCTAATCAAGATTCCTATTTGGCTTCAAAATCCAACTCAATAGCTGTAAAATCAACTACTACCATGCATGAGTGCCTAGGCGATCAACCTAGTTCATTTCTAAGCGTCTAGGCACTTGACTGATACTAAAGATTTAAAAAAATACCATCTATCCAAAATAACCAATTTGACCATCCAGCTCCATCTTACAAGTAATAAACAAAAAATAAAATAAAATGATACTAAAAACACTTAATAATAACAATAATTAACCTCAACAACAACTGATTTGTAGGTATAAAATCCACTTATCAAGTAACTTTGAAAGCTATATATAGTCTTTCAAAAGACTTCTCGTTGCAAAGTATTCGTTGAAGCATTTATGGCATAGATATCTCAGTATCATTTGATGTTGACTTTCTGAACTTGTGTTAGGTTGCTTTTTGGCTAGTCACACCAGACTGCAACTTTGTCTCCCAATAGATAGATGTATTCTCTCTTGAGACTAGATGTTTGACATAATGATTTGATATTCAATCTTTTTTAATGATACACTGTCGTATACCTCAGGACCTTTACTTTTGGTAACATTCCTTTTATCAATCTTCTATGTTAGACATGACTTTGCTCTACGAACTTTGATGATAGTAGAATGATGAGAATCATAGAGTTGAGCCTTGAATTTGCTCTACGATTATGGATTGACTTCTGCTCTACTATTTGCTCTTCTGTGTGCTCTGTATGAATAAGTACTTCATTATGCTTGGGTAGACTTGCAAACTTTTCTTTATTCTTTGAGTACTTTAGCATCTCTATGATGTTGATGACAGTTATACGATCTGGCTATCTATTGATGCTTTACAATACCAGCTGCTGCTCTATGAAATCCTGGTTACTCTGCGAATTGACTTGTGATTTATGACCAGACAGAGTACTATTACAATTTAGCATTTGTAGAGACATTCGAGAGATTCTCTATGATTAGGACTATATTCAAGCATTCATAGAGTATATCCTTCAGTGATTAGCTTCCTCTTGTTAGGCCTTCAACTCAACTTTGTGACTCGTAGACGAGCTCTACGATCTTTGTCTTATGAACTTTAGTGGATGAGCTGACTTTGCAGATTGAGATCACACTACAATTTGGTAGATTGACTCTACGATCAGTTGGTCCTATCGATTATATATTTAGTGTAGCGCCCCCAAATCTTAGCCCCTTTTACCTCAAACCTCGCGCGTCACAATACAACATCTTTATACACATTCTATAAACTAATGCGGAATATATATATACATACCTTGTTTATTTCAAAGGATTCTACAACATTACCCCAAGGTCTAGAACCTTAACTTAATAAATACCTTAAATAACTTAAAAGGTTTACAATGTCATTTGCATCAGATAACTTAATAGTTCTAAGTGCATAATAATCTACTCCTGGAATTTTCCTTTGCCTCTGTCTATCTTCGAGCCTTCGTCTAAATCTGAAATTTGTTATCATGATATAGCAAGGGTGAGAAACTACTTTGCTCAGCAAGTTTAAATACAATAAAGATATATCATGATTGAAAGAATGAATAAGCTTTCAAATTTTTCAACAATATAATAATTATGAAAGAGTATGAATAAATTTCAATGATTGAGTGACTGAATCAATAATATTGGGTGGTCACCAATTAACATAAACAAATTTAACTTAACCTTATGGTAATGAAGGTGATCAACCTTTCATACCTGTTGAACATATGCAACATGCACTAAGTGTCAATCATTAATCATAGATGTGAAATAATCAACAGTAATTATCCACTAACATGCTTTGAAATAATAACTCGAGTTTGAGTTATAGAACTTGTCTGTACCGTTGATTACTGCTACGCAATCTAATTTAATCTCTTTATTGTAAAGACCTATTATAAGACCTCAACTTTTTATGAATAAAGATTTAATTTTCTCTAAATATTATTTTGAATAATAAGGCGTTGATTTGATATAATACTATAGTTATGGGTGGTATGTGCAAATTTTGCAAAGTAAGAAAGTTGTCACAGAATATTCGTTTGGTCGGGGGAATATTCTTTTTATCGGGGAATATTCGTACGATGGTGCAATCATTGGTGGACCCCACAACGAAATAACTGTCGGATATAGAAAGCAACAAAAAATAACTTCCATAGAATAACGAAAAAACTTTTACAATTAAACTATGGAAATACCCGGTGATAAAAGTACAGTAATACGCATTATTGCATAGTTGTCAATATTGTGAGTTATAATATTATTAGTGAAGAATTGTTGAAATATTAAAAATGTGTTGATTGAAGATAAAGTGATTTATGGTAACTATTTATTCAATCTTTGATATAAATAAGAGGTTTATTATGAGACGTTTGTCATAAGTTTGGTTTATTCTATGGGACCCATAGGTCATCATCTAAGAGTCACTTTAGCGAATAGTACTTGCCTTTACTAGACATCAAACCACTTGCCATTTCACAATATAAGAATCAAACCACTTGCCTTTTCACATTACAAGCGTCAAACCACTTGCCTTTTCACATTACCAGTCGTTAAGCCACTTGACTCTTCATATTGCAAGGGCTAAGCTAGAAATCTTCAATAAAAAGAAGCTTATTTCTTCTTTCATTCTCACCAATTCACTAAGACTCACAAGAGAAAACTATAGAGAGAGAATAAGAGAGAAAGAAGAAGAGTATTCTGCTACTACACTATTGCAGTATCCAATCTCCTATTAAGGTTAGGGGTATTATTACTTCCGTATTCGTAAAGGATGTTATTTTCTTCATACTCATAAGGGTTGTCATTCCATTCCTTATTAATCTATAGGAATAATCTGTCTATGCGGATTACCGCATGAATGGTGAATAACCCTTCGTATTCATTCCTTATTAACCTGTGGGAATAACTTGTCTACGCGGATTACCGCATGCATGGTGAAAAACCATTCGTATTCATTCTTTATTAAGTTGTGGAAATGATCAGTCTACGCGGATTACCGCATGACGGGTGAAAATTCATTTACAGTTTCGTATATTATTTCATTTCATATTCCTAAATCTAAACTTACTATGGTAAGTATTGCTTCTATAATTCCTGAAATAATTAGAAATTCCTTGAGGTTTGCGTTTCATCTAATATCATGTCATTGGAATATTGGTCTGAACTCTCTTATTGAAATTTTAATATTTTCATTTGGGGTACTATTCATTCATGGTACTATTCACAAAGTACTATTCACTCGGGGTACTATTCATTCGAGGTACTATTCACGACAAACTTGGTTTTTTTTCCTATCGAAATTATTTTTGATACATGAATATCATTCTTGAACTTTACACCACAATTAGTTATCATGTTAACAATTTGGACATTGTTGAACTCTAGATAAATTGAATTATAAATCTCAAATATTTATCCTTGATCTCACTTGATTGATTCCTTATATCATTGTCATCATCCTCATGCTTATATTGTGGTGAAAGTCTGGCTCGTAGTGCATATATGGACTATTGATTAGTATAATTATGACTAGGAATTGTGTATTGGTATAATTATGACCTGTATTGTTACAAACAAATGATGTGGTGAAAGTTCTCTTTGGCCCGTAGTGCATAGATGGACAATTGTGTGGCATGATCATGACCACTGGTGATACAAACGAATATCCTTGGCCCGTAGTGCATGGATAATTCGTTGATTTGAAATATTTATAGATTGGTGTTACATGGATAAAATATTGATGATGGACTTTTAAATCTTAGAAGATAGTAGATATCATGCTCTACTTGACTCTTCTAATGGATTGTTATTTCCGCTGCAGTTGTTGATCTAAAACTTGTTGTTTATTGTATTCTATCAGATTTTTCCCTGTTGAGGGCTAAGGATAATTTGTTCTACATTATCTTAGTCATAATATTCTTTACTGGGCTAGTTGAGCTCACCCTTTTCTTATTGTTCTCTTCAGGAAATTAGAATGTAGTTGGAACAATAATATTTTAGTTACTTCTTAATATTGTTAACCATTTAACAATATCTTAATCACTTCTTAATATTATTAATCATTTAATAATATCTTAATCACTTACAAATATTATTAATAATTTAATAATATCTTAATCACTTACAAATATTATTAATTATTTAAGAATATTTTAATTATTTAATAATATCTTAATCACTTACTAATATTATTAATATCTTAATCATTTACAATTATTAATCCTTTAATAATATTTTAATCACTTACTAATATTATTAATTATTTAATAATATTTTAATCATTCACCAATATTATTCATCATTTAATAATATTTTATTCATTCATAAACAATTTAATTTAATTGTTTATCTATTACTATTTAATTTATTTAACACACACAACATGTCATTCATATAACATTTTATTAAAATGACCAACATACCATCATAAAGTCTTATTATATCATATAATGATCATTTAATCATTAAAATCACATTTCTAAGTTTTATAACCCAATATAACTTAATTTTCTCATTTATTCTTAACTCATTCATGGGCATGAAAAATACCAAACCAACTTATTATTTTTTAATAGTCTGGGGAATATCAGTATATGATATTTCAATTACAAAATAATTTTCTTGGAATTTTCCCAATTCGTTTGCTATTTTTAAACAGGCTAAAACCGTCCAAAATATAAACTTTTATTATAAATTATCCTTTTCTCCAACAATTCTAAAATTTAAAAGGTAGAATCTAGTTATTATACACAAGCTTCTGTAAAAATTTCACATTTTTTGGAGTCATACAACTTGAGTTCTAGCACTTTACTTTTAAAATCACACTTTCTTGTAAAAGCCATATCTCCCATTCTAGACATCCAAATATTCCCATCGTTGGACGGGACCTAGTTAACTTAATATTTTATCATACCACAAAATATCAGGATTTTTAGAGCAATACAAGTGGCCAAGACAGTTCACGCCAAAACATGCCAGAAACTTTTCCTTTTTTCTTGATTCTTGGTCGGTAGGGACTGTTTTGTCAAAATTGACGCCACGACTTGGTCGTTTAATATTTTTGAGTGCTACCACTAGGGTTCAACAGATAACTCATGTATCTAATTGACCTCTTTGACGGATCTAAAAAATAAGTCGTATAATTCAAATGGTGAAGACTCAAAGTGAACTGAAATTTCAGGTTTTTAAGGCTAAAAATAATTTTTGTACACCTATGATTTCCATGTTTTTCATCACTTAAAATGGTTAGATCTAAGCATGAAACACTTTAAAACATGTAGATATATTATTATTGGGTTTAATATCAAGAGATCATCATTAGATCTAAACCACCACAAGAACATATTTAGATCTAAATAAGTTTTAGGTTAGGGAGACTTTTAAACCTTTATGGTTCTTCTTCTTCTTCTTTCTAAGGGATTGATGGAGCTTGATGGCATGGAAAAAAACTCCTCTTTCTTTTTCCCTCAAGACCACGGCTTCCCTTTGTTTCCTCCCTCTCTCTATTATTTTCTCTCTTTTAGGAAATTAGAAAGTGAAAATGAAGATTAACTTTTGCTAGCAAATGAGAGGAGCTATATTTATAGTCCTTAAAATGTATAGATATATCTTGTATATATAAACACAAATCTCCCAACATATCTTCCAAAAATCTCTTGAAATCTTCTCTTTCTCTTTCCTATCTTTCCAAATCTTTTCTTTCTCTCTCCAATATCTTTACAAATCTTTCCATTATCTTACTAAACCTTTCAAATATTTTCAAATCTTTAAATATAACATGTGCTCAAATCCTTGCAAATCCTAACAAATATTCCAATATCTTCCATTTTTGATTTTCTTTAGTTACTTTAATAGCTTAGTTTAGTTTCTAGGAAAATCACTTCCAAGTTGGGCCAAAATTTTTGGGTCAACCCATATAATCATTGGGGCTTTAATTTAAATTGATTAGGTCATATAAATATAAATGAGCATATGCCCAACTCTTAAAATTACTTACCCTAGTTATTTAATTAGGGTTTTTAATCCACTCATTTTGGATTTTAAATAATTACTTACATAGATTTAATGATATAACATAATTAGGTTTCTTTTAATTAGGTTAATATAAATAATAAATTGAGATATATAAAAATAAATCTCTTAAGTTAATTTACTAGTATGTAATTTTAATACTAGAAATCTCCAATAATCATAACCATTAGGTTAATTAATTCTTATACCTAATATATAAAGATTAGTTTGCATTAAATTTCTTTTATTTGTTTATTATATAATAAACAAATATATATATATATATATATACAATCGATAAGATTCATATTCATTTATTTCACATATCCACTCTATATATGTCTAAAAATAATTCAATATGTTGAGACATGTTACACAAATCTCATATATTAGGTTACTAGTATATAATTAAAATACTAGAACCACTAAATAACGATAACCCTTTAGGTTATTTAATTCACATACCTAATTTATAACATTAGGCTACAAAGCTTTCTTTAATTATCTTTATATAAAGAATAAATATATACATATTTATAATATATGTATTTACTCAATTTCACACATGTCCTACATAAGTCATCATGTATTTATCCTTAGGGTTGTGCTATTTTTTTTTTGGTTTTTTCGATTTTTCGGACCGGACCGGACTGAACCGGCCGGTTCGGTATAAAAAGAACTGGGCTGGTTTTGGTACGACATATTTATGGTTTGGTTTTACCGAACCGGACAGGTATATACTAGTTTTCTAATTTTTATATTATTAATAATTATAATAATAATAATATTAATAATATTAATAAAAATAAAATAATAATAATAAAATAATAATAATAATAATAATAAAATAAAAATTATAATTATATTAATTTTTAGTAAAAACCAGTTCGCTATCCGGCCCAACAAGTACCGGTATTGGTACCAAAATTTGGCTAATATCTCATTTACCTCGTTTCTTTTACACTCTATCCTGGTTTCAGTAGGTAAAAACTCATTGCACACCCCTATTTATCCTTATCATTCCTCTTGCTATTATTATATATATATATATATATATATATATATATATAACACATCACTAAGTATATGTATGTACCTTTACATATACGCATCTTCTTTAACCTTATAGCATCTCTTCACTTGAAATTTATTTCTTTAATAAAATTTTCCATATGCATAATCTCTTTCTTTATTTTCAAAATTTCTTCCCTTCTCATTTAATTTCTTTACATTGCTTAAAAACTCAAATCAAATCATATAGGTTCTTTAATTTTTTTAATTAATCTTCTAATTCCCATTTAGGTTTTATTCTTTAACCTTTATTTTAATCATTCCAAGTCTTATAAATTTTTGGGTTGTCGCATTCTTCCTCCCTTATAAGGATTATGTCCCTAGAGTCACTATTGCACCAAAAGAACATATATCTAACCCCTTCTTCTAAGAATTTCATTCTCGAAATTACAGCCTACTAATCTCTGCTCCTTCAATTAATCAAAATTAGGTTTTCAACTTAACCTTTATCTTATCACATCTGATTTCATTCTCAATTAATGAGTACATACTATTTCCTTCTATTAGGATCACCTCTATCATCACATTCTTCCATAACTTCTCTCAAAGGATTTAACACTTTTCATATCTGTCTAAGGGGCAACAAAAACCATTAACTTTGAGGTTTAAGGGTATTTCTACCTCCTACATCTTTTAATTATGAAAGAAAGGTACTCTACCACAGAAACATTTTTTACTAGGTATGTTTACAGTCACAAAGAAGGTAAACTACCGGTTCGGGTACTTTAAAAGATCAGTCTATCGTACCTTAGTTTTTGGAACGACTATATGTGTTCTTAGATTGTTATATTTTATCCAATTAGTATATCCCCATTTTCGGGGTTGTTTACCTCATACTTAGCATAAGATTCCATACCAAAATAATTTTGTTCGGCATAAGCTCTCAAAGAATACTTTAAATTTTATAAACATTTTTCTAGCTAAATCAAATAGCTTAGACGTATACCAATAATTCGAATTTCAATCGAAACATTTCTGGCCAAATTCAGTTGGCAATAATTTATCTTTAAAATTTTGAAAATTATTTTATGATGTCATGATACTATACTGTATATACAGCTCGTTTAAGGATTTCGTCATTTTGTGACTTTGTCATACTACAATATACCATAGTGGGATGACGATCCTTAGATCACATCCACACTAGTTTATTCTACATTAATAACTCCATCATTTTTATCATCTCTGCACCAGGTTCATTGATGCATTAAAATACATTTTTATATATTTCAAATCATTTTTGTATAGCCGAAATAATTAGCGTAGACTCTTCTTTAAACAGTTCAAAACCATTGAAAAACCATTTTTGGTGTTATCATGCTGCAACAGGTAACGATGTGATAATGGCTCGAAGTCCATCTCCACACCCTTGTCACCATGTTTTGGGGATAAGAAAAATTAATTTTATTTCTAAAGGCACATCAGTGCGAATTTAGCTTGATTTCAAAAATTTTGAAATTTAGCATAGCTAGAAGATTTGGAATACATATGCTTCCACCATCAACTGCAGTTTTCTCCAATGTTCTATTACTTAATAATTTTATCTATTCCTATCATCCTTAAAACTTACTACACTAAAAATTCTCAATTCTCCATCCACAACTTTTCTATACCCCAATATAGTTCATCAAACTTACTACACATTATGAGTTCAGGAACTTATCATAATAATATGAGTTTAGAAACTTATCCTCAAAATACGTATTTCAAGAACAAATCAGGAACTGTCCATATGCATAGGGGTTCAAAAATATACCATACGATTATGAGTCAAAAACTTACCATAAGTATTAGTTTTAAGAACTCGCACCTAACCTTATATTCTCTACCAATCCGTTATACACATGAGAAAAAAATCACATTCTCAACATGCATATAGCGAATAGCGCGACACCAGGTTCCAATGATTATCAATATAAGAAACTAAGTGATTCTCAAACCAAACGTAATCCCCTGCCCATACAAGGAAATGGTCAACTCGACCACTAATCAATATAGGAAGTTAAGCGGTTGTTACACTAAGGACAAATCCCTGGCCATACAAGGAATTTTTCAACTCAACCACTATATCAATATATAAGCTAAGTGGTTTTCAAGCCAAGTACAAATTCCCCGCCCATACAAGGAATCATACAACTTAGCTGCTAACATGAGTCCTCAATAAAAATCCCACATAATCCTACCTCCCTCTTTACTCAATACGAATTTTCTTTAATCCGTATCTTTAGCATTTATAACTCTGTTCGAGTTTATATCGTACAATTTCATAGTAAAACTTTCGTACAACAATTTTTTTATAAAGTTTTCAATCATTCGATTGATCCTCTGTCCTTCTATGACCTCATCAAATCATGTTATGATCTCTTCTTATAATCGTGTTATATTACGGTTCTTTTCTATCTTATGATCATTTTGTTTTACGATCTTCTTATCTTCAATCATATTATATTATGATTTCCTTTATGTTTTTAGTCTTATAGACTCTATCTATTCATTATTATTTTTCATCTTCATTATCAGAGTAGGGTAACTCTGGATTCTTATCTTTATAACTTTTCAAGATTCTTCTTTGAATCTTATTTATCTTCTCCTTTACTTAATAATGAATTTCCCAAATTCATCTCTTAACACTTTAAACTCTATTTGAGTTTATTCCTTATCATTATCTTTGCGGTTATAGCCTAAGGTATCCCTACCTAAGGTTTATAATCTACGACTTTGATACCAACTGTAGCGCCCCCAAATCCGAGCCCCTTTTACCTCGGACATGATGCATCACGATGCAACATTTTTATACACATTCTATAAACTAATGCGGAATATATATATATATATATATATATATATATATATATACCCCAACATACCTTAATAACTACAACATACCTTATATATATATACCTTATATATAACTACAACATACCTTATATACATACATACCTTATATATAACTACAACATACCTTATATATATATGTATATATATATATATACATACATACCTTGTTTATTTCAAAGGATTCTACAACATTACCCCAAGGTCTACAACCTTAATTTAGTACATACCTTCAGTAACTTAAAAGGTTTACAATGTCATTTGCACCAAATAACTTAATAGTTCTAAGAGCATAATAATCTACTCTTGGAATTTGCCTTCCTCTGTCTTTCTTTGAGCCTTCGTCTAAATCTCAAATTTGTTATCATGATATAGCAAGGGTGAGCAACTACTTTGCCCAGCAAGTTTAAATACAATAAAGATATATCATGATTAAAAGAATGAATAAGCTTTCAAATTTTTGAACAATATAATAATTATGAAAAGAGCATGAATCAATTTCAATGATTGAATGACTGAATCAATAATGTTGGGTGGTCAACAATAACCATAAACAAATTTAACTGAGCCTTATGGTAATGAAGGTGATTAGCCTTTTATACCTGATGAACATATGCAACATGCACTAAGTGCGAATTAATAATCATATATATGGAATAATCAACAATAATTATCCACTAACATGCTTTGAAATAATAACTCGAGTTTGAGTTATGAAACTTGCATGTACCGTCGATTACTGCTACGCAATCTAATTTAATCTCTTTATTGTAAAGACCTATAATTGTTAAGATTGATCTTTCAATCAATATATAATAGTATATCTCATGATACAACTACTTTATAAGTAAATTATCTAACACTTGATCACAAAATCAAATATTAGATAACACCTTAACTTATTAGTAATATTATCATTCCTTGATAATATTTTAATTATTTAATCATTATCTTAAAACTCTCTTCTAATATTATAAATCATTCAATAATATTTTATTTACTTCTTAATATTGTTAACCATTTAGTAATATCTTAATCACTTCTTAATATTATTAATTATTTAATAATATCTTAATCACTTATAAATATTATTAGTCATTTAATAATATTTTAATCACTTACAAATATTATTAATCATTTAATAATATTTTAATTATTTAATAATATCTTAATCATTTACAATTATTAATCTTTTAATAATATTTTAATCACTTACTAAGATTATTAATCATTTAACAATATTTTAATCACTTACTAATATTATTAATCATTTAATAATATTTTCATCATTCACTAATATTATTAATCATTTAATAATATTTTATTCATTTATAAATAATTTAATTTAATTGTTTATCTCTTACTATTTAATTTATTTAACACACATAACATGCCATTCATATAAAATTTTATTAAAATGACCAACATACCCTCATAAAGTCTTATTATATCATATAATGATCATTTAATCACTAAAATCACATTTCTAAGTTTTATAACTCAATATAACTTAATTTTCTCATTTATTCTTAACTCATTCATGGGCATGAAAAATACTAAACCAACTTATTATTTTTTTATAGTATGGGGAATATCAGTATATGATGTTTTAGTTACAAAATAATTTTCTTGTAATTTTCCAAATTCGTTTGCTATTTTTAAATGGGCTAAAACAGTCCAAAATAGCAACTTTTATCATAAATTATCCTTTTCTCCAACAATTCTGAAATTTACACGGTAGATTCCTGTTATTATACACAAGCATCTGTAAACATTTCACATTTTTTGGAGTTATATAACTCGAGTCCTAACAGTTTACTTTTAAAATCACACTTTCTTGTAAAAGTCATATCTCCCATTCTAGACATCCAAAAATTCCCATCTTAATATAGGACCTAGTTATCTTAACATTTCATCATAACACCAAAGATCAGGATTTTTAGAGCAACACAGGTGGCCAAAACAGGCCAGAAACTTTTTCATTTTTCCAGATTTTTGGTCGGTAGGGTCTGTTTTGCCAAAACTGACGCCACAACTTGGTCGTTTAATATTTTTGAGTGCAACCACTTGGGTTCATCGGATAACTCATGTATCTAACTGACCTCTTTGATAGATCTAAAAAATAAGCTGAACATTTCAAATGGTGAAACCTCAAAGTGGACTAAAATTTTAGGTTTTTAAGGCTAAAAACAATTTTTGTACACCTTTGATTTCCATGTTTTTCATCACTTAAAATGGTTAGATCTAAGCATGAAATATCTTAAAACATGTAGATATAGTATTATTGGGTTTAATATCAAGAGATCATCATTAGATCTAAACCACCATAAGAACATATTTAGATCTAAATAAGTTTTAGGTTAGGGAGACTTTTAAATCTTTATAGTTCTTCTTCTTCTTTCTAAGGGGTTAATGGAGCTTGATGGCATGGAGAAAAACACTTCTTCCTTTTTCCCTCAAGACCATGGCTGCCCTTTGTTTCCTCCCTCTCTCTCTCTCTATTATTTTCTCTCTTTTAGGAACTTAGAAAGTGAAAATGAAGATCAACTTTTTCTAGCAAATGAGAGGAGCTATATTTATAGTCCTTAAAATGTATAGATATATCTTGTATATATAAACACAAATCTCCCAACATATCTTCCAAAAATTTCTTGAAAACTTTTCTTTCTCTTTCCTATCTTTCCAAATCTTTTCTTTCTCTCTCCAATATCTTTACAAATCTTTCTGATATCTTACTTGAAAGAAAGCTCGATTTTCAAAGAAAGAAAGCTCATTAGATTCCGCACCAAAACAATTTGGTTTAGCACAACTTCTTCAAAGAAAGCTCGATTTTCTTTTGATCATGGCATACCATTCGTCATAGCCAAATCAAGTAGCTTAGACCATACCAATAAATTGGATATCAACTTTAAACATTCGTCTAGTCAAATCAATTGACATCGACTACTTCTTCAAACTCTTTCGCAATACATCAAAACGTTTTATGACGTCATGATACCATACTTTTCACAGTACGTTGAGGACTTCATTAGTTTATGACTTCGTCATTATACATCATACCATAGCGGGTTGTTGATCCTAAGATCACATCCAACACTAGGTTCAATTGCATTAACAACTCCATCCTTTTATCATCTTTGCATCAAATGCACTGATGATATAAAATTTATTTTGATATTTCAAATCAATTTCTATCTAGCCGAAATAATTAGCATAGACATACCAAGAATAGTTCTTTTAAAATCCTTTGGTTCCAAAAGTTGAACCAATTCTTTCATTTTCAAAACGTGTACACATAAGCACGATTTCAAGAAACTTCGAAATCTAGCATAGCTAGATGACTTGGAATATCCTATTCTTTATCTTCCTTCATTGTCTTGCTTGCGACAATACTTAATCTTCTCTAGCACTTTAAATGCTAAGTTTACTGAAAATACACGCTATCAGTCTAAACATCCCTATACCTTAGTACAGTCCATCAACTTACCACACATTATGAGTTCAAGAACTTTGCACAATAATATGAGTTTAAGAACTATCCCAATCAGACCATAGGCGTCCATTCGCTGAGAAATTCAAAAACATACCATATTATTATGATTCACGAACTTACCATAAGTATGAGTTTCAAGAACTCGTACCTACCTTATCGTTCTCTATCTATCAAGTATATACATGAGAAAAGATTCACCTTCCTGTCACATACATATTGATAGCGCGACAAATTCCAACGATTATCACTGTAATAAGCTAAGCAGTTGTTACACCAAAGCATAAACCTCTGCCCATAACAAAGGTTCATACAACTCAGCTATCACATGAGTCCTCAGTTGAAATCTTACAACTTTTAACTCTCTCTTTATTTAATACGAATTTTCTTTAATTCATATGCTATCCTTTTTAACTCAATCTGAGTTCTTCTTTCCGTACTAATTCATAGTACCATTCATTCATAGCATTAGCTATAAATCATTCATTGTTTAACAGATCATCTGTTATTATAATTCACGTATGATCACGTGGTGATCTTCTTCCTTAATCATTTAACTTAACGATTTCCTTAACCTTCTCCCTACGATTATAGCCTTAGGTACTCATACCTAAGGTTTATAACCTATCAGCTTTGATACCACTTTGTAAGGCCCTGAAATTCAGTCTATCTTCATACCCAGATTCCGTACGTCACGGTCCCACTTCTTTCCAAACATACATCATTATATACTGAAATATAACAACATACATTCTCAATTCCCAGGTTCTAATACCTTATAAACACTTTCATTACAAATAATGTTAATTAAATTATTCTTTTCGTCTTACAAGAGTGACTTTCATCCGCCACCAAGGATACATAACAATTCATTAAACTAGTCTATAATTTAATTTCATTGTTCTGCATTACAAGTCTTCACTTGATCTTCACGCTCATTCATCTAATGAAAGACACTTCTTTTGGATACCGATCAGCTTGATCTTTACAGGATCCTTACGTTCTTCTAACATCGTACGCTGAAAATATTTTTCATTTAAATCAAGTGTGAGCATTCAATTGCCCAGCAAGTCATAACAGTTGAACAAACAACTTTAAGAATTCAAGCATTCCTTTAGAACTTCAATAACTGAACGAAGGTTATGAAACAACTTGAATAATAAGAATAATCTTGATTCCTATCATTTTAAAACATTAGTCACATTCACTTTGAAATACTTTCATTCTTCTACCTTTTCCATACACATCATGTCTGGCTAGAATCAATAGCACAGACTTACCAATTACGGTTCATGTATAAACATAACATTCTCTTATTGAATAGTTTAATCACAGAACAGTTCATCTCACAGAAACATCGAAGTGTTCAAATTATGGCACAAGGCCTCATACGTTCTACCATCTTATGCAAATATCGCACATTCTCACATAGACTTAACTTCTCAAGTTCAACATCTAAAAAGTTTTAGAAACTAGCATTCATTTAGAATATGAATGAAGTTAGAAAACTTACCTTACGCACAACTATAACTTACGCTGATCTGCTCATTCCAATTCCTATAAAACACATAAGGAAATAACACGTACACCAATTAGTCATATACTTGACTTTCACATTGGTTTACTTAACTTTACTTCTTAGGGTCCGCGTTCTTGCAACCTAAGTTTATGCGACAACTTTCATTACCGGTTTACGACTTCATGACTTACGAAGATGTCTTACTTAATACATTCATCATCTTTGATGATTTGCATTCTTATCTTCTTCTTATAGCTTCTCTAAGACTCAGCACACATCGCTTCTCTGCTAGTAGTCCATATGGTACTCCGAGTGGTTTCCCACAAACAACCAACAAAAAAGTTCTCGTATCGTCTACACTGCCATCACAGTGAGTTAGATCGGTTACCAGTTTTATATATACCTTCGCTCTCTGAAGGAATTGTTTAGCCTAGCTCCCATATGTCAACCATCAAAGGTTACGATTATACCATAACCTAAACTTATTTTAACTTATCTGAACCATTAAACTATAATATTCGTTAAATCTACTTCTTATTCCTTATGGCTTTTTGGCGACTAAATGCCATACCTCGGGATTCATTTTTTATTGTCTAAGTTATATAGTCTTTTGTATACTCAGAACGATCATTTAAGTTAATCATTAACTCGGCTTCTTTACGTTAAACGTCATTGTCTTTAATTCATTTCTTCACCGTTCATGGTTTAATCATTGGTCTTCATTATCTTACAGTCAAACCATACACGGGGTGTAGGTTCTATCCGTTTAGTCTTTGCGTACACTCAACCTTCGCGTCGGTTAAAGTGTTTAACGCTTATATTTCATTCTAAAATTCTCCATCTGAATCACGATCGGCTTCCATTAATATTATTACCATTCGCTACGGTTTTCTTGATACCATTCATTATTCTTCCTTAATGTCGAAGCCATATAGTTCGTTGTATGCTAAGACCGGTCGTTCATCGCAACTGCGTTACGTTTATGTTCTTTGTCTTTTAATCTCATTTAATCTTTCCGTTCAACCATTACTAAAGGTTTAATTTACTTGTTTAAGTGTTACATTCGATGAACTACACGTTCATTAGCTTTCATTACACTTCCCCCAACATTTGAGTAGTTAAAAGCTCATCATTTGGGCCTTGCTTCTGCACCTGCCGTATTCTGACGCTTGTTTCCTTTACACTTCTTATTGTTGTGGCATACTTTCGTGCCGCGGAGCAACCCTATGTGCTTTTGCTCGCACTACGGCTCGAGTTTGTAGTGTTTAACTCCCCAGTCTGGCGCTGCAGTGCCACCTTACAAAGCATGGCTGGCGCTACGGCGCCAAGCCCTAATTCTGGAAATATTTTTCTAAGTGTTTGATCATTCTGAGATGCTTACTTCCCGATCTCATAACTTATTCGTTATAACTCCGAACGAGGTCGTTCTAAAGCCATTCTCTTCCTTATCTTATGTACTTCAATCCCCCTCAGATAGAACTTCGTGCTGAATCCATTAACATGCCATTTGATTGGCTTAATCTTCATTCTTCGTTCATTTTACGTTATTAACATTCTTTGTTCATCCGTAATTCGGTCATCCATAATTCGGTCATCCAAACTCGGAACTCATTCATTCTTTAGTCCACGACTCACGTTTTCTAAGTTCTCTTACATTCTTATGAAACCCTAAACCTTTGGGTTCATTTACACACTTTCTAATTCGCATTCGTCTTTTATGAAATTTTTTCCATAACTTTGTTATAGCTAAGTTTTAATTCTTTCTTCATGAACGTTTCTACCGTTCCTAACCAAGCAATAAGCATCTAACTTATACACAATGGTTTTAAACTAGTCCATCAACAACAATTATACTACGATTGTTTTAAATTTGTCCATCAACAACGTTCTTCGCGTTCTTCATTCGTTTTTCATTTTTTATCGATATTTTGATTACAATTTCACTTTTTATTGGAATTCAATGTTATAAAACATCATTCCTTAGTTATTTCATCGAATCGTTCATATGATTCATTCAGATCACTTAAATTCAATACGAATCATATACTTCCTTAAGAAATTTTTAACATAAACTTCAAATTCATATTTTCTTCATTTTCTTATGATTTCAACCATATAAAATTATTCCTAACATCCCTTACTCTTATTCTCATTAAGCTATGTTTTAAACATAGAAACTTAAAGAAAAATAATATAGAATTTAGGTGTGACAACCCTAATTTTCATAAGTTATTAAAATAAGAATTTAATAATTGTAATTTTATTATGATGTGATTAATGTAACAATCCGTAATTTTAATTGTAATTATAAATACTTATTAAATTATATAATTATTTAATGGATGTGTTTATTGTTGAATAAATATTTTTAATTTGATTTGATTTGGTTTATTATTTGTTTAATAAATAATTAATGGGTTAAGGAGATTAATTGTTATGAGGTGATATTCTAATTTAATTTAATAATTAAATTGGAGAGTTTATATTGATTAAATGATTTATTCAATAAATTGTTATTAGAATTAATTAAATTAAGTATGAAAACTTAATTAAATAAAGTGTGATAAATAACTATATTATAAAGAAGTTATTAAAATAAATTAAAGGAGTTTACTTTAGTTTTTCCAAACTAGGCTTAAATATATTAAGTCTTTAATTTTTAAAGAGTTTTGCCAAACAGAGCCTTATGGCTTTCGGATTTTTAAAATTTGAATTATTAATAAAATAAATTAAATAAATAAAATATATATAAAAAAATATTTATAATCTATACGTTATATTTTGGTAACTGATATTGTTATTATGATTATTAAGGCCATATCAGTTTTTTAGTTTATGCATACTTGTTATCAGTTTACTTTTGTTTACGTCAATTGTATGTGGTCTAAGACTGAGTCTAAGAATAAAAAAGGAATTTTGAGAGAGTTTGAGAGAGCTTGAGAGAGAATCAAGAGAGAAGTTCTGAATTAGTCAAGCTATTCTCAGTGATTAACAAGGATTTCTTAATCAACAAAAGGTATGTTACATAACCTTAACATATATGTTTTACGCTATAATTTCTAAGTCTTTGTGTTCCTGGATTTGACTGTACTATAAAGTTCTTTACAAACTTTCTATAAAACCATGTTTTTATAATTGATTAGGAAATTATGTGTATTTGTAATTGTAATACAAGCATATATATATATATATATATATATATATATATATGTGTGTGTGTGTGTGTGTGTGTGTGTGATTGTATGCTTAACATATATATAGAATTGTATGCTAAATTAAGTCTGCAAGAAAAGAAATTGGTTTTACAGTGAACATTCATATATATATGAACGTGATTTGTAGAAATATCAAAATTAGTATATGCTAATTGTGAAATTGAAACTTATGTATGTTAATTGGGTAAGAACTTAATGAGAACATAGTTCAAAGGAATGAATTCGATGGATAATTGTTGTTTACAATGTTAAACCTTGTAAAACAACGTCAACAATGGAGTTAGGTTTTAAACTATGATTTCAAGGATTTAAATTTTCTAAAATTGTTGTTTAATTGCTTTAAATTGGTATATGGATGATAAGTAAATGTTTATGAGTAATCTATATAAGTTTTACGTCTTAATTTAGATGTTAGCAGTATTAATTAGTCCAGAATTTAGTTATTCTATTCTTCGTGGTTGGGTTCTGTAAGTTTTGGCGCCCCAGCTCTGATTTTCGCGCCTCAGCGCAAAAAATAGCCCAGAACTTCGCGTCTCAGCACTGAAATTCGCGCCCCAGTGCCACTATATGACTTAGTTCTCACGCCGCGGCGCTGGAACAGTAGTCTGGGTCGGATAGTTTTGACCTCCTGTAGTAAAATGGTCATAACGTTTTCATACTAACTCTGATTGAGGTGATTCAAAATGATCCGGAACGAGGACGAATAGACCTACAACTTTAGTTCTTTAAGTTTTTCAATTTGAGGTCGGGAATAGGGGTCAAAATGGTCATTTGTGGTACTGATATGTATTAGGAGGCAATCGGAGGGCGTCGGGAATGCATATATGCAAATGTAGTGCTCCTGACGATAAAAGATATTGTTCTAAGTTATAAAACATGAATATTAGTAAATATAATGACGCTTAACATTAATAAATGATGTATTAGATATGTTATCTAAGCATACTAAGCACACACAAGAGAGACGAATCTGGCATGTGATGAATGAACGTCGAAACACCATGCCAAGTATTAATGAACTTAAAAAGTGTTTCAATTCAATTGAAATAAATATTATAAGATATGGAATGGATTTAATATAAAACCAATAAGTAGTCCTAGCAAGACTTAAGCACTTGAATGAACTTCGAGTTTGACTAAGAAGAAATATAGTGAGTTATAAGTCTAAAGTTAACATAATCAAATTGAACATTGTGTATTGATTAATAGAAAGGGTTATAGGATTTAGATTAAATTTTACATTATAACTACTATGCGTTTCTATGTGACTAATAGTTGATGTGAATGATTATATAACTCTGTAGGGCACGTGAAGTACAGATAACTGTAAGCTGTTAAACTGTTATTGGTAAACAACGATCAAGGTAAGTCTTTTAGTTCCTATTTGCTATGTGAACTTGATGATTAACTATTTTAAATCTTTATTGCAAAGAGCATGATGTGTTATATATATGCTAAAAGTATGAAATGTTAAAGTCAATTTATGACTATGTTGATTGACTAAAGCATGCTGATTGAGTAAGGACTCAATCTTTATACCTGTTATATGAACTGTAGCATGTATGTTATATATTGAGCATGTTATTATATGTTATGTGATGCATGAAAACTGTTAGATTTTGCTGGGCTATCGAGCTCAACCTTGCAAATAACCACTTTTGCAGGTTAAAGATTTAAGGTAAAGTATGTGCTACTTGAAAGATATGAATCAGATGTGATACTTGAAGAATTATATACTTTGGCTGAGTTATGATTATTTGAACCATGTTTAAGGTTCTGAAAAATGTATAAATGTTGAATTGTAATAACGTTTTGCGATGTAAACTATTGTAGTATTAAAATGATTCTGAGATGTTTAGATGTAAAGGTTGAAGGTTTTAGGAACGAGGATAGTTTGTAATAGAAAATTTTAATTATTCCATAAATTTCAATGTTTGTATTATCGTTTAATGATGTAAAATTAGAGGTTGAATGTATTATTAACAACCGAAGTCGAGAATTAATTGTATGAATTTTGGGGTCGTTACATTAGGTTTCGGATTACCTTCCTTCTTTAATCTCCTTCCGTCGGATAAATTTTGCTCATGAGCCAACTTTTCCTCCTCCTTTTCCTTTTCTTCCTGATCCAAAATCTCTCTCTCTCTCTCTCTCTCTCTCTCTCAAATGTTGGTTGATTTTCAAAATCCCAAACAAATGAATTTAGCTATCCTTTTATAGATTTTCAAAGCTAGGGACAAAATGATTAATAATCATTTTGCCCCTAAATCACTATCTGTAAGACTCCAACTTATTATGAATAAAATTAAATTTTCTCTATTTATTATCTTGAAATAATAAGGAGTTAATTTGATATAATACTTTGGTTATGGGTGAAATATGCAAATTTTACAAAATAAGCAAGTGGTTATAAAATATTCATTTTTGTCGGGAAATATTCGTTGGTTGTGGAATATTCTTGTTGTCGGGGAATATTATTGTTGTTTCAATAATTGTCACTGTACAATATTTCCCATTATCAGATCAATAATTTGAATAATATTATTAGATAACATTATTGGCAATGTTTAGAAAGTTCTGTATAAGGAGAGGTTTGGTCACCTAATTGCGCGCTAGTAAGGAGAAATCCTTATTGGAAAGCCCCATCTTTCCTGAGAACGGCCTGGTTGTCATTATTATGATTCTGTAATATTATTTGTGAATAATTATTTATTGATTTATATGATAAGGAAATATTTGTTTTATGTGGCTATTAATGTTGAGGTGTTTTATCAGTATTTTTGTCAGAATGGAGGTATTAAAAATTAAATCAGTCTTCTTGAGATATATTGCGTGAGTTATAATTTTTAATCCGACCGTTGGATCGTTGTGATTTTTAGATATGTTATATATATATAAGTTGAGTATATGTCCACAAATTTTTAACCGTTAAAAATGAAGGTATGATTTGTTATGAATTTTAAGAGGTGACTGATTCAGAAATTATGTTATAAATGGTTTTTGGTGGAAAATTCAAGAATTGAGTGGGCCCCACTTTTGGTTGGTGAGAAATGTGCTCAAATTTTATTTCAAATGTTGTGAGTGGCAATAGTAGCAGGTAAAGCCACCAGGTAGCAGGTCAAGTCTGCTTCGGTGTGCTAGCATTATCCTATAAATAGGTGTTTAGGTTAAAATTAAAAATCACATCAGAAACATAAGCTTTCTCTCTTTCTCTCTCTATATTATCGAGCGTATTTTGTGAATATTTAGATACTTTGAGATTTGTTATTCAGTACAAGTTTTATTCAGCATCACATCCGACCTTTCATTCCGAAGTACTGTTTCTTTGAGGTAAGGGATGTTATTTTCTTCGTAAATGATATTATTTTCTTTAATATCATTATGTCGAATTATTGAGATGAGATTTATTGTGGAATTTATACCTTTTTGTGTCGGGGTTACTATTCATGTATACGACACTATTCACGTATACAACACTATTCACAAATACGGCACTATTCATCGAAAAATAAAATTTTCTCTTTTTCATCCCAGATGTCTTTTATGGTTACTATCTTTGATTGTATCCATGTTTTGATCTTTATTTTTGAATTTTACTTCACACTTGGTTATTATGGAGTATTATTGAAATTGGATAAATTGAAATACGAATACCTAATATTTGTCCTTCTGTCTTACTAGATTCGTTCTCTAAAATATTTTTCATCATCCTCAGTCCTTAATGGTGATACTTGATGAAAATTTTTGGCCTGTAGTGCAAAGATGAATCATTACTTGATGAATATCTTTTGCCCGTAGGGCAAATATGAACAGGTGTTGAGATGAACATGACCAACTGGTGATACAAATGAATATCTTTGGCCCGTAGTGCAAAGATGTATATTGATTGATGTTACAGGGATAAAATATTGATGATGGACTTTTAAATTCATAGATGATAGTAGATTTCATTCTCTACTTAACTCTTCTAATGAATTATTGTTTCCGCTGCAGTTGTTGATCTAAATCTTGTTGTCTATTATATTCTATCAGATTTTTCCCTGTTGAAGACTAAGGATAATTTGTTGTATATTATCTTAGTCATAATATTCTTTACTGGGCTAGTCGAGGTCACCATTTTCCTTTTTGTTCCATTTTTCTTCTTAGGAAGCGAGAACATAGCGGGAAGTAGTCGGGGTGTGGAATGATGGTTCTAAACAGTTGTTTAGTAGTCCTCACTATTTTGTAAAATAGTGTGTCAATAATTGTAATGAGGACTTTATCTGGGTATGGATATTGTCTAGAAGACAATATTTGTATTTAAACTTACAGTATGTGTTGTCGTATTTTGCATTACAATTGTAATAATAAAGTTGTAGTTATTTTCTGTACCATATATTTGGCGACTCAGAATGGGTGATGTATACCTATTTTGGGGGCGTCACAGTACCTCCTTACTCCACCTCCTTACTATTCACGAAGCTTCCCTTGAAAGCTTCGTGCTTCCGTCTTGCGGAATTCGTCCGACATTTCAAAAAAACTGCGATTCTCGGAATCCAAATATTTTTAGATATTTCGTCTTTCATTTACAGTTTAACTTTTATGTATTCTTCGGATATCCAAAAAACTGAAATACACTTTTTAATGTTAAGCGTTTTCCCCTAACGTAGTTAAACGAATGAAAAGTATATAACATTACTTTTCATCGTTTTTATTTCGTCCAATTTCTACACGTTTTTTGAGAAAAACTTTTATCGGTTTACATAACTTTTCATGATATATTATCATCAAATCTTTTGACGGAATGTCATTTCGACATACCGAACTCTCAGAAAGGCTTAGGTTATTCAAACCCTAACCCTTAGGGTTTTGTCAGGTGAATAGTGCCTATTTCGTCTTTTTCCCCAAAAATATTTTTGTTCCCATAAAAATTTTATTTTCGTCTTGAAAGTTCTTACTCGTTCAGTCTAGCTCGTAGCCAGAATCCTCTCGATTTATAATCATCCTCGATTTTAGAACGATTAATAAACACATTAGCACAAAATATTATTAATAAAAATTTATTTTATTAATAACTAATTCTTTGAAATCTTAATTTCTGAACAATCCATATTCTTCGGGTTGTTACATTACATGTGCTCAAATCCTTGCAAATCCTAGCAAATCTTCCAATATCTTCCATTTTTGATTTTCTTTAATTACTTTAATAGCTTATTTTAGTTTCGAAAAAAAATTCACTCTAAGTTGGGCCACAAATTTGGGTCAACCCATATAATCATTTGGGCTTTAATTAAATTGCTTGGGCCATTTAAATTAGAATATGCCCAACTCTTAAAATTACTTACCCTAGTCATTTAATTAGGGTTTCTAATCCACTCATTTTGATTTTAAATAATTACTTACATAAATTTAATCATATAACCTAATTAGGTTTCTTTTAAATATGTTAATATAAATAATCAATTGAGATATATAAAAATAATTATCTTAAGTTAATTTACTAGTGTGTAATTTAAATACTAGAAATCTCTAATAATTATAACCATTAGGTTAATTAATTCTTATACCTAATATATAAAGATTAGCTTGCATTAACTTTCTTTTATTTGTTTATTATATAAAAACAATATATATATATATATATATATATATAATCACATAAGATTCATATTCATTTATTTCACATATCCACTTCATATATGTCTCAAAAATAATTTAATATGTTGAGACATGTTCCACAAATTTCATAGATTAGGTCACTAGTATATAATTAAAATACTAGAACACTAAATAAAGATAACCCTTTAGGTTATTTAAATCCCATACCTAATTTATAACATTAGGCTACAAAGCTTTCTTTATTTATCTTTATATAAAGAATAAATATATACATATTTACAATTTATGTATTTACTCAATCTCACAAATGTTCCACATAAGTCATCATGTATTTATCCTTATCATTCCTTTTGCAATATATATATATATATATATATATATATATATATATATATATATATATATATACGTCACTAAGTATATATATGTATCTTTACATATACACATCTTCTTTAACCTTATAAGATCTCTTTACTTGAAATTTATATCCTTAATAAAATTTCAACATACATAATCTCTTTCTTTCTTTTCAAAATTTTTATCCTTCTCATTTAATTTCTTTACATTACTTAAAATTTCAAATCAAACTATATAGGTTCTTTAAAAATTTTAATTTATCCTTTAATTGTCATCCAGGTTTTATTCTTTAACCTTTATTTTAATCATTCCAGATCTTATAAATTTTTGGGTTGTCACATTGAGAGCTTTAATAAGATCAACCTAACAGATTTTTTTTTTCTATTCTAAGTCGTTGTACATGTGTTTCTTAAGGACTTTACAAAACTTATCAATGCAAATATACTTTAATCATTTTTTCATCAGATAATGATAATTCAATTTAGATCGACCTAACAGTTTTGATATTTTCAGTTCTAAGTCCTTTGTATATTTGTTTCTTAAGGACTTTACAAAACTTTTCTTTAACAAGTATACTTTAGTCGATCAGTTCAGATATATATTACAATTAATTGGATCAACTCAGTGAGATAAACCTAACATGCTTGATCTTTCTCTATTCTAAGTCTTTGTACATTCATCATTTTATTAAGGACTTCACAAAACTTATGTTTACAAATATACTTTAAATATTTCATCATCAAATCTCATACATTTGTAATCTGATGTACATTCTTAACAATGTCCTGCCTTAATAAATTAACCTTACAATCTACATGCAGATTCCTAACAATCTCTCCCTATTTGATGATGACAAAAATAGTATAGCATAATATTCAATCAATTCAATAAAATGCATAAGCATGAATAAGAATGTGACTTAAAAGTAAGCCACTGTATTGCTAATCCAATAGATATGAATATAATGATTTGCATTCAAAATAGGCATTCATATATTATCCATTAAACAATTAACATCCATCCAAAAATTATCATTAACTATCATCCCAAGCATAAAAAAATCATACTAAAAGTCTAAAGTCTTAAAAGATACACCCCATAGATAAAACAATTCAAGAATAATTAACGTCTAAACACCATAAAAAGCTTTTCCCTTGCTTGCTTTGGAATTATACATTCCCTTTGTTGTTACTATTGCTGGTTGGTATTTGCTATTTGTTGTTGCATGCTTTCCTATTTCCTTCTGCTATGCTCTGCTTCTCTCTCTGGTTCATGCTCTTCTGACTTCCCCTTAGATCTTGTCACTTTCTCTTTCTCTTCATCTTCTTATTCTGACTCCCCCTCAATCATTAGCACCTTACCTTTCCTCTTCAGCTTTTACTTCTGCTTCTGATCCTTCCTCTTCTTGAAACTAGATCTTCTCCTTTTTTTCTCCCCCTTTTTTTCATCATACACTAGAGAGAGATACATCACTAAACCAACGAGCTCTTTAAGTTTAGCAAAGTTCAAAGCAATGTAAGCACGGATTGCATGATGATGAGCATTAACTTAACCATTTAGCTCAAACACTCTTTTAAATAGAGCTTTGATTTCCACTTCATTCTTTCTCTGAACTGCCAAAACAACTTTCTTGTTTGCTTTAATGGATTTCATGAGAATCTGATCCTTTTTCATGAAGATGAAGTGACATTTCTATGAAAGAGGTCTGCAACTATTTATTGAACTTACTTCTGAAGTCTTCAGGTATTTTCTTTGCAGCAGTTGTGACGTTGGCTATCTTTTCAAATAGGGCTTCTAAATTCTTCACAAGCTCTTGATTAAGCTTTTGGATCTTTATTATTGGAATATCAGACTTTGCGTTCTTACACTGGTAGATATTGTTAAGAGAATTTGAGATATAAAAGAATTCATTTGCAGAAGATGAAGGACTATCAGATGGAACATTTAATTGTGGTTCTGTATTTTGTATTGAAGCAAGAGCGTTGCAGACAATCGAAATTTTGCATTCCTGTTACTAACGATATAGGAGGGCAAAATTGTCTTCCAGAGATAACCCTGGAAGTCAAAATCATCAAATCCAGCCCCGGAAAAAACCCTGGGAGACCAAGTCCAAGCCCCGGGAGATCAAATCTAGCCCCGGTAACAACCTCGGGAGATCCAATCCAACCCCAGAGACAACCTCAGAAAATCAGGTCAAGCCTCAGAGACAACCTCGGGAGATCCAATCCAGCCCTGTTGACAATCAAGGAAGATCAAGTTCAAAGCCCGGAGACAACCCCAGGAGATCAAACAAACCTCAGAGACAACCTTGAGGACCGTCAAGAATCAACATCAGTCCAACCTTGGAGACAATCCTGAGAAAAGATAGTTGCGACTGCATCAAGCCCAAAACCAACATAGGAGGGACAAAATAGTAATTTTTCTAACCCAACATCAATTCAATCCAAATCATTGCAAAAGAAGTCATGCCAAACCATAACATCAATCCCGAGTGAAAACAGTACAAGACAGCTCAACGGATGGACGATAAAGACTTGAAGATCTGGTCATGGACCAATCTTTTTGGATTCAGAAAATGTCAAATCCTATGTCATTGTGTATCTCTCGTCAAGGGCTTTCTGAAAAGGTATAGCACGCCTCCATCGGATTCCCGGATTGAAAGTTATGAAGGTTTAAACTGACAACGCGTTGGTCTGTGTGAACGTATTTCGAGACAATGTGACCCATGGGGACCAAGCCCACCTGGGGAACTGCAAGTAGACCCATGTCAACTTTGGTCTATAAATAGACCCCCCCCCCCCCCACATCAGCCAAAAAGAAAAAGAAAAAAAGAGAAAGAGAGAGAAAACTTTGTCCATTTCAACCCTTAACCTCTTCTAGAGTGTTCCAAACTTTGATATTCTTCTTTTTAAACACTTGTAGACATATATTCTACAACATATCAAATTTTAACCTGTGGAAACCGAGTTTTCAAGTTCCAAAAGAGGTCTGAAGCCTTCTTTGCAGCGCAATGTAAGATTTTTTCATATTTGAAACTTTCTACTGCTTTAATATATATATATATATATATATATATTAACTGTTTACTACATTTATATATCTGTTTTAACTGCTCATTGAATGTAAATCCTTAATTTAAACCTGTGGACTAGATTTATCTAAATCTAGCCATATCTAACTTTTAACCGGTTCAAAAGTTGCAAAACTAGAACCGTTGAGCTAGAATGGCTAAGATTTATATAAATTTAGTTTTCTTTATAGTTTTTATTATGTGAGCTTAGGAGCCACAAGTCTAAGATCAAGCTAACAGATCTAGATCTGGTTCCCACGATGGACCCTTTTTCAGCTGTACAACCAGCTCGTAAATTATTTACGGTGTTTGGACATCCTTCGATAGCTTTTATGCCCATAAGGAGCCCGACACTACTATGTATATTATTTTATCGAAGATGCTTCGCATGTCAAAAATAAAATAAAATCAAGCCAAATACGGAAAAAATAGAAGTATCAAAGGCCTTAATTACTATGTCAACATAAGGGTTTGAAAACCTATTTTCAAAACATTACTGCTATATCTTGCTTAAAATTGAACTTTTATACAAATCAAACCCTTTGTATATAGGTGCAAACGAGGCATAACACTACTTCCAAATAAATGCACTTAGGTCCAATAAACACACACACACACACACTTCAGATCAATTAGGGAATTAAAAAGACGCGGTAACCATATTTTCATGGAAGTCGGGTGCCTACCACCTTCCCCCACTTAATCAAGCTCCCAAACTTTGTGAATCTTGGTTTCCAAGGCCTGTTAAATAGAGTCAAACCATTGGCCTTTGTGTAAACCTTTTCAATTTTGGTTGAGTTAGTACAACCATTTCAAAACTACCAACTGACGACTATGAATTTTCAAATTGTCAACATTTTATGTCAGACTCTTTTCAAACTCGCCCTTTTAAACAAAACTCAACACATAGAGAACATAAAGGGTAAAAAGAGGAAATTTTTCCTGACGTCGATAGGTGACAACTCTGTTGGGGACAGTAGAGGGCTTAAGTAGCATTTCAAACTTTTCAAAAACCTTCTTATCTGCATGTGTGTGAATGTTGTCTTTACATTGAATGGATGTGAATGAATGCTTTGTTTACCGCACTTTAGTGATTCACACAATCTCTGTATGTTATATTAGTGTTTCGTACAAATGCCATCATTTCATACGGTGAGACATGATGTATGTGAATATATGTTGTGTGATTCCACCACCAGGAGGCAAACCCGTTGATGTTTGATTAATGGACTCAACTGAGACTAATCCCACGAGGATCAGGAAAGGCACCACTTAGATCCACTCTAATTGAAAGATTGGATTAACTTCCCATCTAGTAAATTGCGATGATATGGGAACCTTCATGTTGAAAATCCGCGAGAATAGCCTAAGATAGGTTAGCCTCTAATAAGCCAAACGCGAAGGGAAGTCTCTTCATGCCTTTCCTTTTCAATTCCATGTAAATCCTGATTCAATGTAAATTATATATCTATATAAATATAAAGGAAGATTTAAATATGCATTCCTTTCCCTATTAAAAACTTGTCATGCTATCCTTTTATGAAAACAATTGACACCTATTTTACAGGAAAACATTAAAAAAAACTTCTAAAACAGACACATTGCATAGTATGCAGCCTCTTTATGTTTACCCAGACTAAACTACATAGTATTTTTATAGGGAAACAATTGGTCTTGTTTCATTTCATAAAATTTGGGGTTTTACATTCAGACACTCATATCTTGAATTTGGTGCATCACGTGCTAATTCTAATATCATACTAAAATCATTAACAACAGAATAGTAGAATAATTTACATTGTTATAACATAAATATTCTTGTCTGAAGGTCTCGTGACCATTACTACAACATTCTAATAATTAAACTTAAACTTAAACATAAATTAATCATCCCTTAATACATCATTATAATAATAATGGTTCTCCTACCTTTAAAAGACTAAAGCTATTCCGTAGCCTTGCCCTTTCCTTTATCTTTCCCTGACGTACTGCCTTGCTCTGCCTTAACTGTAATATTTTTAGGAAAGCAAGAATGAACAACAAGTTTGCCCAGCAAGTAATATAGCAAATAAGGGTGAACAAATATAAAGTTTGAATCTCAAAGGTATAGCAGTAAATGATAGTTCAAGAATAACAAGTATTAATAGTTCTCAATAAGTGTTGCTATGGACTAAAAGACATCAGCAAGATGCAAGGGTTTAAATCATTTCAAGGTTCAAGAAGAATGAAAATTGAGTAGTCACTAATGACTAAGAACTCCTGCTAGAATTAACAATATTATACTAAAAATCTAATATAAATAAGAATAAAAGGTGATCAGCCTAAAGTACCCTACGTTATGCATAACATTTAAACATGCAAGTATGTATGCACATCGGTTTCCCAACTATTATATAATTTCCCCTTCAATGAGGGTTGTTTATCTTAGTAGATTTATAAGAGTCCGCACCAAGTCAATTGGTTTGGATAGCTTTCTAACACATGATATTAGTCTAGCCAAATCAAATAGCTTAGACAACTTTTAGGAACAATAAGTTCAATTCTCGTAACATGGGTCAAGATATAAAATGAATTTCTGATTATGAATAATAATCATACCAATGTAGATATTTGCTCAATAATTATGTTTGATATAACAATAATTCGAAGTTTCACAATACGAAATAAGGTCTAGATACTTGCATTCAATTATAAGAATGAAGTTAGGGAACTTGCCTTTTGCGTTGATTACCACTTATAGTATAAAATCACCTCAATGAACTATATTATCCTATTTATGTACGTATAGGTATTCATTAGTCACACACACTTGACATATATATCAACATGCATTTATCACACATATTTCTATCCATGTATCCTATACACATTTAAAACTCATAGATGTATAATCCACATTGTTCTTACTTTTGAAAACCTTAGAAATATTTTAGCAAATTTTAGTTCCATATACTCATCTCATGTTTGTATACGTGAAATATTACTTAAGTCACACATTATAGTTCAAGTCGTTTCACACATACATGTTAAGGAACTTTTAAACTAGGTTTGGTCTTTTTTATTTACTTTCAACAATTGTTAGTTTTACTCGTAAAATTTCTATTTTACAAGTTAAGAAAGTTCATTATGTCAAAGACTAACCATAATATTCATTAAACCACATAAAAATGTTAAACAACCTTTTCTACGTATGTTTGCATGTATTAGATTTATTTGCACATAACTAGTATAACTCTCTACTTAAAAACTCATTTTAGTTCATGCTTGCGTAGTTTATATCGTGTCTAACTAGATATGTGAACATGTCGGCTATCTCTAGAGGCATAAAGTATCCTATTATAATTATTCAAAAGTTCATAATACAAATCGTAGAGTTTTCAACAAAATTAGTTTTTAAACCTTGGAGTTTTCTTGAAAATCTCATGCTAAATAAACTAAGTATGCAAACTACATTGAATTCACATTTCATACTCATTTATAAAACTAACTAATTGCAAACATATGCTCAAATGGTTAGATTTCAAAAGGCATAAGGTTCACCAAGTTTTTTTTTTGACTTCTAATTTCTCTTTTTAAAAATGTTATTAAATCAAACTTTAAGCACACTGACACAACTCATAATACATGGTTACACATGTTTAAAGCTTCTTCATGTCCCTTAGGTTAAGTTAGGTTAGGTTCTATGGATTAAACAAAATCATAACACTCTAGGCTTCATGAAATTTAGACTGCAGAAAGCCGCCGGGGAGGCAATCCATACACTAGAAATCCCGCCGGAGCGGCACTGCCTAGACTCGGCTACTACAGTTCAGTTTCTTCCTCCCCTGTTGTGAACCAACACCCCAAATTCACATAGAAATAGCAATTTAAGGCTACCCAATTGATATAAACTCCATAAACTTACTACCAACCATCCCTAGCATGATTCTAACAACTCAAATCACATAAACAACCAAATTCAAGAATCAAATTCAAAGTTTATGCCATTTTTCCAAAGTTTAACATGTTTAGCGATTCTCTTCATTTCAGATTCGTTTTTTGACCAAATTAATCCATTTAACCTTCGTTTTTTTCGTATTCAACCATATTAACAATATCCAATAATAATTTGTAAATTACATCAAGCTTAAACCATAAATTAGTTAACACAAACAACAAGTATTCTAGCATATTCCTAAGAACTTGTAAAACTTAAACTCAAGAACATGTAAATGGACATTACCTTTTTTAAGTTGAAATGTTAACTCTTGCTTTAAATTCTAGATTGCTCAACAACACTCACACTCTAATTAGAACTTTACAGAGAAATTAGCAACTCAAATTTGAGAGGAGGGGACTTCTATTTATAGAGAGATTATTACCCATTTGCGGGTTTTGCCCTAAAGATTGTATCAATGGGAGATAGAAGGAGCCATTGTGTAACAAGAAGTTGTTGAAAAGCTTCACCTACTCCATCTTCTTCCATTCCCATAGCCATCATCACCATCTTTGGTTTTCAGCAACATAGAGCCATATGCTTTTGATAAAAAATGACTGAGACTTAGAATGAGACTATGATTTTGGGATAAGGCTATTTAGCTTACTACATTAGTTAAAGTGGTCACTAGTTACACTAAGGTTAATTCCATTTTGGCTCACAAATGCAATTTTAATGAGTTGAAATTATTACATTGTGATAATTTAAGAGTACAAATACACATAATCATATAGTCCATGTACATTGGGTTAATCCAAATAACATTTAATTTAGATTAGAATATAATTTAGTCGGGTATTCCTAATTCATTATTTCCCATAAACTTTATTATTTCAATTACACATAAATATTAAAATAAAGGTTTAATAGTAAATATTTATTTATTAAATTTCTCCCATATATTCAAAATACACATTTAATTGTTCCACCACACATCATGATGTCACATGAGGCTCTTTCATACAACTTAGTAAATTACATGATTAAAGTTTACTTTTATCATATAGTCTTATATAATTATTATTCACATTATAATGTCACGCCTCATTTTATATTGAATGAAGAAACCTTATTATATAGGACTACACATTACATGTTATTTCACATAATAAATAATTAATAATAATAGAAATTAGTCTATCACATTATGTAATTATTTACTCCTTACTAGTACTAATTAATTTCATCAATTTCATCATTAATTTAATTATTAACTTACTCATTTCACCACTTTGTCATACTAGGCATAATATCATAAGCTTAAATTAAGCTTCTCATCATTTCTCTGCTTATTCAATTAAATGAATTACCACAACTCATGCCACAAATAAATATATATTTATATTCAAATAAATATTCACACAATTATTATTCTCAATATTAATATTATTTATTTAAATTTCGAGGGTATTATAGAAACTATACTGACCGACGACTTTGTCTAATTCGGCCCAATCACAATCATTAAAATTAAATTTTATTAAAATAGTGGACACTCATGTCTATCTTGCTTTCCTAATAAAAATCTAACCCTTTAAATAAATTAAATCGATCTATTGAAATATTAAAGGGGTAGAAAACAACACATTCATTTAGGAAGGCGAAACCAATTTTCCTGACGTCGACACACACAATTATTACATGAAACATAAAATATGATAAATAATCTTGCATACAATTGATCATAATCAAATAGGAAATAAATTAGTTAAATCCAATCAACGGGTTCCATTGCAACCTTGAATAAAAATTTAGTTCATGCTAAACAGAGAAAACACGATCATCATCAAATCCATCATCATACTCTAAGTACAAAGATATAAGAATAAGAGTAAAGAAAGAATCTGTAAATAGCTTCCCTCCTATAGCTCCAATATCAAATCTCTGTCTTCTTCTTCCTTCCAAAAAAAGTCTTTGCTAATGATAATCACGATCTCCTTACTCCAGATTAGATAATAAAATTAATATGTAGATGTTTTTAGCCTCCCTTTATGACTTTTTAATTCTCTAGGACTCCTTTTCTCACATTTTTTTTATTAAACTGGGACTTAACAACTAAAAAGTTCTTTTCCTCGCCCCCACACACGCGCTCCACGTGCTTGAAGACTCGAACCAGCTCGCTGCCCAGCTTTCTTAATGTCACGACTATTAAGCTAGCGTCGCGACACTTTTAAGTTAGCACCGTATCTCTCTTCATTTTGTCCATCTTTTTGTTTTTCCTTCCATGCACTCCTAATTAATCTTTTACTCCACTATTAAGCCTTCATCCTTGCTCCAACTCCTTGTCTAACACTCTTGACCTCATAGAAAAGCTAAATACGCACCATTCATTATTCTTTTTGAAAGTAATATGCACACAAGCCAATCATATTTGATATGATATAGCATATACTTTGTAATCTTATTCATTTATTAATAAAGGAATTAATTTATTAAAGGCTTTTACCATATCTACATGGTGTTGTTATTATAATATGTGATAAACTTATAGTTTTAAGCAATATTTTTAGAATCATGATGATGATCATGCTAAGGAGATTTAAATTTTAGATAACTCACAAACTAAAATTGTTCTAAATCACTGGATTACTAAAAACGGGATGAGTGAATCTGGATACATTGGTATATACGTTGCTTACTCATTGGATGAGGATGATTGATCTTATAATCATTTGTGTAGAGACACTAAAACAATTATGTAGGTGCTTATTGTAGAATAAGTTCACTAAATGTGACTTGGTAAGGAATACCTAATGAAGTTTTACTTGTTTGTCAATAGGAATTCCTCTAGTGATAGTAGTACAAGTGATCATTGGACTTGATGTCGTCATTGTATCTTGTGTATAATGAGTTATACTTTGACATGCCCCTTAAAACCCTTAGGGTATATCAAAGGGTATATTTGTGTATAATAATTTGTATATGAAGATAATGAATGATCAACAAAGAATCTATCGTTTCTAGTAAAAGTAAAGAATGACCTATGTGATTCGATAAATGACAACTCAAAAATCCTTGACTAATGTAGAATGAAATTAGAAAGGAGTTTCTAATTTTTATTATTTAGAGTTGTGCATTTGAGAATCGAAATACATATAATTAAATAAAATAAGTCTTGACAGTAATTTCATGTCTTATATATAATTGGGACATTATACGATAGAAGGATTGAATGGTACGGTGACTATTCACTCAAAGGTTCTTTTATGATTAATGTTGAAATTTATATTATTATTTGGAAAGTCATTGATAGCTAATGGGGTTAACCTTTATTGTAGAATAAATGTTAATTATTTAAATGAATTATATAGTTTAATTTATTTATTTAAATAAGATTAGAATTGTTTTAATTGATTTATTTACAACCGATTTAAAATGGAGAACCTAAAGGGTCACACCATAAAAAAATATTTATTTAAGAAGTAAATGACATAACAAGTAATAAGAAGTTAAGTGTACTTAATTTAATCTATGGTGATAAAATAAATTAAATAGCTTAATATTTATTATTTAATATTTTAGAAATATTAAATATAAATTAATAAGAGGGTCTTATTATTATTATTATTATTATTATTATTATTATTATTATTATTATTACTACTACTACTACTACTATTATTATTATTTAATTCCTAAAAGAGATTGGGAATTAATTAATAAAAGTACTCTCATAATTCCTAATTGGATTAGGAATACAATTAATTAAAAGAGTTTAATTAATTATAGTAAAACCATATTCCTAAATAGTTTAGGAGGGTTGCCTACATCTATAAATAAGAGGAGTCTTATTATGATTTAGGGTTACTGACAATTCCAAGAGTTGGGAGAGTACGTATAATTCTATAGAGATAGAATCGAGGGTTTTGCCAAACACCATGCATCTTCTTGCATACCTATTCTTCCTTGGTGGATCACCTCTTGAGAACAAAGACTTGGGTGGCTAACATTGATCAAAGAAAGGAATCTAACCCGGTGAATTCAAGTAGGACACAAAGGACTTGGAGTTCAACTCGTACTTGAGGAAGGACAGTTTTACGAGGGTATGAATCTAATTCTCTATCTCTTTTATTGAGATTGATAATTGAACAAAAAGTATGATCATGGTGATGGTTTGTGTAACGAACGAGAATTTTTTGTTTAATTTTAAATATTTATTGAATTAAATAAATATTTGAGTTGATTTATTTATTGATATAAATAAATAGTCAATGAAGATATTGTGTAATAATTTAATTAGGAGATATGTTAATTAAATTTATGTTTAGTGATTTTATAGTTTGAAGATTTAATTTAATGAGATGATTAAATTAAATGAATTATTAAATAATTATAATGTTGTTTCTAATTTAATTTAATAATTAAATTAGATATTTATTAGTTTGTTAAATAAAATTATAATTTGTTATCAAAATTATAATTATAAGATAAGAGTAAATTTGGAATAATCAAATTAATTTGTTAAGAGTGAGACAAACGTATATTATATAATAAGGAAATATGAAAATAAATTAAAAAGAAGTTATGAGTGGATTGCTAAACGTGGTCTTATGACCTTTGGGTATTTTGTTTGTTGAAAACCTTTGGGTAATTGAGCTGATAAAATAATTATGTGTATTAAGGGTATATTAGTTGTATTTTACATATATGTATTATCCTAAATCTAAAGAGAATAGAGAAATACAGAGGAAAAGAGAAAATTGTGAGGTTAGAAAAGAGGAAATTTATGTGGAATCAAGAAGGAAAAGTAAGGATAATCAAGATTCTTGCAAATCATTTAGCTAATCAAGGTAAACCATCTAACTCTAATTCTAAAGTTTCAAGTTTTAAGTTTTTGGTTTCTCAAAACTAATTTTCTATAAATGGTGATGATGAACAAATTGCTAAATAGATGTTATATATATATATATATATATATATATATATGTTGTTAGATATTTATAATCTAATAATTGTCATCTAGAAATGATTTTCAAAAATCAAATTAATTATGAAATATGTTTTAAATGAACATTTAGGTTATATTCTTAGTTTATATGTTCTTGATTTTTTTTATAGAAACTTTGATTTTGTTAAATAATTTGATAAGATATGGTCTATATATGTTAGTTGATGATTATAATCTGTTATTAACATGTAGAAATGATTTTGGTATGTTTTAATCAATGAAATCATGTTTTAAAAAGATGAATTTGAGTTCTTGGATGAGTATGTACAATATAGCCTGTTTTGAGTCAAAAATTAATGTTCAATTCATGCAATAAACTGTAAATTGATGATAATTTGTGTTAATACATTAAAAAATGAAAATAACGCAAGTTGAAAGAATTAATTTGGTCAAGAAATTAATTTGTAGTGAATGAATTCGCTAAACATATTAAAAACATGAAAATTTAGCATAAACATGAGTTTTGGATCAAGATTTTGGTTAGTTAATGTTTTTGTCAATTGTTGATTCTTTGGTATGTTGTAGTTCTATAAATTATGAATCCATATGTATAGCTTTAGTTATGAAGATTAGTAAGAGAAAAGGGTCAAAAATCGCAAGAATAGTAAACTGCTAATTCTTGTTCTACTAATAGGCGCAGCTGTGCTGTGCCCTAAGTCTATTGGGGTGCAACTTCTCTCTAGGGCACAACTGCACTATTCCCAAGGCTTATTTGGGTGCAGCTGCACTCATGGAGTGTTAAGTGTGATTATTTTGACCTCTTTTCATAAAATGGCCATAACGTTTTCATACGAACTCTGATCGAGGTAATTTTGGATGATTTGGAAAGATAACGAGTAGAAATACAACTGTCATTCTTTACGTATTTTGATTTGAGGTCGGGAACAGAGGTTAAAATGGTCATCATAGGGACTAATGTGAATTTAGAGTCAATCGGAGGGCGTCGAGCATGCACGTGTGCAAGTGAAGTGCTTCTGACGATAAAAGATGTTGTTCTAAGTTATAAAACATGAATATTATGAAGTATAATGATGCTTAAAATTAATAAATAATATATTAGATAAGTTGAATAAGCATAATAAGCATACACAAGAGAGACGAATCGGGTGTGTGACGAATGAACGTCGAAACGCCGTGACAAGTGTTAATGAACTTAAAAAGTGTTTCAATGCCATTGAAATGAACATTATAAGATATGGAATGGGGTTAATATAAAACTAATAAGGAGTCCTCATAAGACTTAAACACTTGAATGAATTTCGAGTATGACTAAGAAGAAATATAGTATTAATTAATAATTTATATTAGATTGAAACTCAACGTTGTAAGAGTTGAGAATGTGATTTGGATGCTAAAAGTATTATGTTATATTTTAGTGAGTTTTCAGATTCGTGTTATGTGGTTGATTAATATGGTTAAAACTTAAGCTTAAGGTTATAACTTAAATAAGATGAGAATTAAATATATATGGATAATGTGTATGTAGCTAATTGATGTGATAATCCTAATGGTATGTGTAGGATATTAGAGAACGTGAGCTATAATTGTATAGCTTATGTAAGAGGCAAGTTCCCTAACCTTTTCTACTTTATTATTCAGCAAGGTTTACTTTTCGATGTCATGTTATACTTATGCAAGTTCTCTATCTCTAATCTCTTATTAAGCAGTTAAGTTATTATTCTTACGCAAGTTTCCTAACCTTACTTTTACGTTATGAAAGTTTCTTGAAGTTATTATCCAGTTGAGAAAGTTCTCTAACTTTAATCTTTCATTATGCAAACTCTTGTTCCTAACTTGTTATTGTTATGCATATTCTTTAACTCTGAATTATTTTTGAGTAAGTTTCTAAACTACACTTTTCATTGAGCTAGTTAATTAATCTTTACTCCTTCATTTCAAACGATGTTGTTTTGTTTATTCAAAGTTTGTACTATCGTTAGAAAGCTTGATCTTGTTGAAAAACCATTGTGCAACTAAAACTAACAGTTGTTCAATATCTAATCACCAATGTCATTGCACTATCTTATATTGTTATACCAAACTCTTAGTTGACTAGCGATTCTTTATTGATTTAACTAATCCTTAGTTGATGAATGTTCTAAACTCTAAATTACCCTTAAAGTAAGTTCAAACCAAACTTCCTTTGGTTTGCTTATGAATTTGTACAGTTTTAAGAGTGTATAGTCGATGACTAATACTTGTTCAGCTGATAAACCATTGATATCTTATCTCTTGATACATTAGCATAATTCGATTGTAACGAAACTCTTGAATAGTTATTGATCCTTACTTGATTCAACCAGTACTTGGTTGATGAACGTTCTAAAGATCTAGAATTCCTTTGAAGTTATTTCCAAACCAAACTTCCTTTGGTATGGAACCTAATGATCTAATCTGAGATGAACAACCCTATATCAGGGGATTATTTTAGAGGTACGTAATAGTGTTAAAATGTTTACGCAGTACATAGTACAAAGGGCTGATCACCTAGAGTACGCGATGATGGTGCATATAGTCGTTTAGACTGTTAAAGGTTACAGTAGAAACACTTGTTAACCTAGGACATAGATGATGATTATGGTCTTTTAGACCGTTAAAGGTTAAAGTAGAAATACTTGACAACCTATAACATAGTTCATGGTCTTGTGACCCTCAGTGTATTCCTTTGATGTTGATATCTATTGTTAACTTAAAAGTTAATTATTCCTTTGAACTCATAGCTTTTGTGTGAGACCCCAAATTTTATGAATAAAGATTTAAAATTCTCACAATATTTTTTTGAATATTATGGTTTGGATTTGATATAATGTTATAGTTGTGGATAATATTTATAAATTTTGCAAAGTATGCAAGTTGTTATAAAATATTCGATTGGTCGGAGAATATTCATTTTAACAGGGAATATTCGTATGAAGACACAATCATTGGTGGACCCCACAACGGAAGTATTGTCCTAAAACGACATAATTATCTTTTTATAAAAATAACGGCGGAAGTGTTACCGTTAAAACTGTTGAACTACTCGGTAGTAAAAGTACAGTAATATGCGTGGTTGCATAGTAGCACACGGTATTGATTATTGATGCTTACGTGAGAAGTCACTCACTTATACTCAATTATTGCTACAGTAATTGCTGCATCATATCTCTCATATTATTGATTCGATTATTGTCACAGTATCATCTGCATAATATTTTATATATTATTAAATCAATAATTGAGACGACAAAGTTATTCATATTATTAAATTGCAATATTTACAATGTCTAGAAGTTCTATCAAGGAGAGGTTTGGTTATCTAATTGGGCGCCAATAAGGAGAAATCGTTATCAAAAAGCCCCCTCTTTCCTGGGAATGACCTGGTTGTTAAATATTGTGAGTTATAATATTAATGATGAATAAGTTCGTGTTGATTAAAGATGAAATTGATAGTTCCATTATGTTGGGATTATTAGTGTTAGTGGAAATCGACATTTATTTCGATAATAATTGATGTCTGGAGGTTATATTGACCAATCAGGTAATTAATCGGATAAATGAGCAATTAATTGTTATTAATTCACATGCTTATAACTATGTGTTCACATGTGTGTACTATTGATTCACATGATTTACTATTAGGGGAGTTGGTGCAAGATTGATAATATTTGCATGACTAAATTAAAAATGGAGGTATAGATGAAGGTATTATACTGTAATTAATTTTTTCACATGTATAGAACTATTGAGTCACATGATTTACTATTGATTCACATGATTTACTATTAGGGGAGGTGGTGCATGTTTGATAATACATGCAGGACTAAATTAAAAATGAAGAAAAAGAGGAAGGTATTATACTGTAATATTTCGAGCCCCAAAATGTGCAATTATTGAAACTATATTTTCCTATAAATAGAAGCTCATTCTTCCTTCATTTCTCCCCAATTCACTAAAGCTATAGAGCAATTATTATAGAGAGAAATTATAGAGAGATAGAAGAAGAGAACTCTGCTACCTCACTATTCCAGTATCCAGTCTTCTTTTGAGGTAAGGGATATTGTTATTATAGTAAGGGGTATTATTTCTTTCATATTCATGAAGAGAGCTTCTGTTATTCCATTCTTTATTATTATGTTGGAATAACCTGTCTATGCGAAGTACCGCATATATGGTGAAATTCTTCTGTTATTCCATTCTTTATTATTATGTTGAATAACTCCGTCTGCATAAGTACCGCATACATGGTGAAATTCTTCTCATTATTCCATTCTTTATTATTACATTGGAATATCCCGTCATGCAATGATTACGCTAGACTTGGTTCCATTCTTTATTATTACATTAGAATAACCTATTTGTCGCGCTCTATCGCATGCACGGTGAATTCTCTCGTTATTCCAATCTTTATTATTCTCGTTAGATTATCCTGTGCATGCGTATTACGCATAACCTCGTTCCATTCTTTATTATTCTGTTGGAATATCCGCGTCATGCGCGTAATTACGTATGACTGGTTCCGTTATTTATTATTCTTGGAATAACCTGTCTGCATGCGCTCTATCGCATGCACGTGAATTTTTCTCATTATTCCATTCTTTATTATTCATTGGAATAACTTTGCTCACGTGGTCTCTCATCATGACGATGGTGAATTCTTCTGTTATTCCATTCTTTATATTCTGTTGGAATAACTTGTCTATGTGGATTACCGCATGCATGGTGAATGATCCTTTGTATTCATATAAATATTATTTTTATTCAAAAGGGGTTTCTGCCAAGGGCAATTTCATAATTTTTCTGGCCCTCAAAAATTCTGTAAAAAATTTGAAATTATAATTTGATGAGTTTTTTAGATTGTGTCCAAAAATGGCGATTTTTGGATGTATAGATTAAGAGTTATGGATTTTGTGGGAAAAAGACTATTTTAAAAGTAAACCATTATAACTCTTTGTGGTTAACTCCAAAATTGGTAAAATTTTTATTGGGAGTACATGTATATAACCGAAGTATACCCTGTAAATTTTAGAATTTATGGACAAAAGTATAATTTATGATAAATGCCTAAATATTCGGCAGTTTTGGCCATATAAAAAATAGTAAATGAATTTTAAAAATTCCGAGAAAAATATATGTTCAATATGGGACTATATTATGCTAAATCCCAGAAAAGAAATATTTTTGGGATCGATTTGGTATTTTCATGAAAATGAACTAGTTATGAGTAAATGAATTAAATATGTTATGTGAAGTAACAAAATTAAAAATAGGATTTTATGGCTTGGGAATCCTATATAGGGTATATGTAGATTTTGATGAGGATTTGTTCATTGGTGATGAAATCTTATGAGTATAAGCGCTTTGAATTATTAAATGCATTATTTGGTAAAGTGTAAACAATTGAAATAAATTGTTTGTAAGTTTAAGAAGTGGTTAAAATATTGTTATAATATTAATAATATTAGATGATGAGTTTATTAAGTGATTGATAATATTTAGATAAATTTAAAGTCTTTAATATTTATCCTTGTTTTTGTTTGATTAATGCTTATATCATTGTCATCATCCTCATGCTTATATTGTGATGAAAGTCATCTTTGGCTTACGTGTAGAGATGGACTTCGTATGATTATGACCAGGGATTATTCGGTATAATCATGACCGTAATTTAACGAATGATGTGGTAAAAGTCCTCATTGGCATGTAGTTCATTGGTGGATAGTTGTTGGTATGATTATGACCAGGGATTATTCGGTATAATCATGACCATTAATGATTACATGAATATCCTTGGCCATGGTGCAGGGATGATGTGGTTTATTTATTAAGCTGAGTCTCAACGATAAAGTTGATGAAAATCTTTTTAAATCATAGAAGATAGTAGATTTTATGTTCTACTTGACTCTTCTAATGGATTGCTTATCCCGCTGCAGTTGTTGATCTAAAACTTGTTGTCTATTATATTCTATTAGTTGTTATACTGTTGAAGGCTAAGGATAATTTATTTTGCATTATCTTAGTCATAATATTTCTTACTGGGCTAGTTAAGCTCACCCTTTCTTTCACTGTTCTCTTCAGGAAATGAGAACGTAGCCGGGACTAGTTGGGGAACGGAGTGACTGTCCAGATGATAGCATTAGTAGTCCTCACTATTCTATTAAATAGTGTGACAATAAATGTAATGAGGACTCCATTGAGTGTGGATATTGTCTAGATGACAATATTCTTATTAAAACTCTTAGATTATGTTTTGTCGTATTTTTACACAACTGTTGTATAATTAAGTTGTATTTGATTTTTGTACCATGTATTTTCTAGCGACCCATGATGGGTGATGTATACCTGTTTTGGGGGCATCACAGTTGGTATCAAAGCTTAGGGATATGATCCCTGGCTGAGATGTGAGACAAGAACTAGGAGGGGAGAGACGGGGAATTCCTTCGCTAGTATGACCTAGCTAAGTTTACTTGTTATTAATTGGTCGGTCAGAGTATATGGATAATATTGATATGTCAATTAACCCTTGTTTTGTGACAGTGTTTAAGAATGACATCTGAAAATCAAGAGGTGAACTCATATAGAGTTTCAAGTAATGAATTGAGGAGAATTTTATGATCGAAATATAGAACTTCAAGATCATATTCGTGATTTAGAAGAGCCAGGTGAAGAACGACAAGCAGTCTTGGAACAAAGGGATGCAACAAAGTCAAGTCCAACAGCAATGATGACGCCAAATGATATCCCAGACAAGTCAAAGATGGTACTTTAAGTGAGAGCGTTTGTCGAGGAACCCGAACGAAGTTAGCACAGGTTAGTTAATTATAAATTTTTTTGAAGTCTATACCTTGTTAGATACTGGTTCTACCCATTCTTTTATCTCTCTTGCTTGCGCTCAACATTTAAATTTGACTCTGAAGAAATTAGACTTTGACTTATCGGTTGAAACTCCGTTAGGAGAAACCTTCATTACATGTGTTATCCAAGTCTTGGATGAGAGTCACAGTTTTGAATGATATTTCTATTGTTAATAAATTTCCTGACGTATTCTTGAAGACTTCTTAGCCTACCCAGAACGTGAAATCGAATTTTGTATTGACCCCAGTACAAAACCCATTTCGTCAACCCTTAAATATTTCTTCACCCAAAACGAACGTATAATGCGCCAAAGACGATGGCTCGAGCTGTTGAAGGTTACGACCATTCAATATCATCGTGGAAGAGCGAACGTGGTAGTAGGCGATCGTTGAGTAGAAGATCGTATCGTTCTGAGTGCGATGTTGTTAACACAAAGACCCATTTCGTATAACTTACAAATGATGAAGATAAAGTTAAATAGTCTAGGGACCCATATGAAGATAACGAATATACGAGTAGAATCAACTTTAATGGATAAAGTTAAAGCCGCTCAAGCTACACACCCGAATCTGATGAATGTGAAGAAGAAGGTTCAAGAAGGCGTTATCTCAAGCCTCGATTTAATTGGCCCATTTAAAATCCTCGATGGTGTAGGAACCTTGGCCTATAGACTCGTTTTACCGTTAAGTATGTCGCGTGTTTATAACGTTTTTCACGTATCGATGTTACGTAAATATGTGGACGACCCGAACCACATTATTAAATTAGAACTAGACGAGATAGTAGAAGATTTAACGTATGAGGAGATACGTGTTAAAATCTTTGATAAGAATGATCGTATTCAACACTCAAAGGTTATACCTCAAGAGTTAGAATCTGAAATGAAGTTAAGGTATCCTCATATCTTCGGCATACAAGGTACGTACGTCAATTTCGAGGGTGAAATTTTATAAGGAGGGGAGATTGTGAGACCCCAAATTTTATGAATAAAGATTTAAATTTCTCGAAATTTTTTTTTGAATATTATGGTGTGGATTTGATATAATGTTATAGTTGTGAGTAATATTTAAAATTTTTGCAAAGTATGCAAGTTGTTATAAAATATTCGATTGGTCAGGGAATATTCGTTTTAACATGGAATATTCGTACGACAGCACAACCATTGGTGAACCCCACAACGGAAGTATTGTAGTAAAACGACAGAATTATCTTTTTATAAAAATAACGGTGGAAGTGTTACCGTTAAAACTGTTGAACTACTCGGTAGTAAGAGTACAGTAATACGCGTGGTTGCATAGTAGCACACGGTATTGATTATTGATGCTTACGTGAGAAGTCACTCACTTATACTCAATTATTACTACAGTAATTGCTGCATCATATCTCTCATATTATTAATTCGATTATTATCACAGTATCATCTGCATAATATTTTATATATTATTAAATCAATAATTGAGACGACAAAGTTATTCATATTATTAAATTGCAATATTTACAATGTTTAGAAGTTCTGTCAAGGAGAGGTTTGGTCATCTAATTGCGCACCAATAAGGAGAAATCCTTATCGGAAAGCCCCCTCTTTCTTGGGAATGACCTGGTTGTTAAATATTATGAGTTATAATATTAATGATGAATAAGTTCGTGTTGATTAAAGATGAAATTGATAGTTCCATTGTGTTGGGATTATTAGTGTTAGTGGAAATCGACATTTATTTCGATAATAATTGATGTCTGGAGGTTATATTGACCAATAGGGTAATTAACCGGATAAATGAGCAATTAATTGCTATAAATTCCCATGCTTATAACTATGTGTTCACATATTTGTACTATTGATTCACATGATTTACTATTAGGGGAGTCGGTGCAAGATTGATAATATTTGCATGACTAAATTAAAAATGGAGGTATAGATAAAGGTATTATACTGTAATTAATTTTTTCACATGTTTAGAACTATTGAGTCACATGATTTACTATTGATTCCCATGATTTACTATTAGGGGAGGTGGTGCATGTTTGATAATACATGCAGGACTAAATTAAAAATGAAGAAAAAGAGGAAGGTATTATACTGTAATATTTCGAGCCCCAAAATGTGCAATTATTGAAACTATATTTTCCTATAAATAAAAGATCATTCTTCCTTCATTTCTCACCAATTCACTAAAGATATAGATCAATTATTATAGAGAGAAATTATAGAGAGAAAGAAGAAGAGAAGTCTGCTACCTCACTATTCCAGTATCCAGTCTTCTTTTGAGGTAAGGGATATTGTTATTATACTAAGAGGTATTATTTCTTTCGTATTCATGAAGAGAGCTTCTGTTATTCCATTCTTTATTATTATGTTGGAATAACCTGTTTATGTGAAGTACCGCATATATGGTGAAATTCTTATGTTATTCCATTCTTTATTATTATGTTGGAATAACCTATCTATGCGAAGTACCGCATACATGGTAAAATTCTTTTGTTATTCCATTCTTTATTATTCTGTTAGAATAACCTGTCTATGCGGTCTATCGCATGCATGGTGAATTCTCTGTTATTCCATTCTTTATTATTCTGTTGAAATATCATATATGTGCGTATTACGCATGACCTGGTTCTATTCTTTATTATTATGTTGGAATATCCTGTCTTTACGATTTAAGCATGACCTGGTTCCATTCTTTATTATTATGTTAGATTATCCTGTCTGTGCGAATTACCCATGACCTGGTTCCGTTATTTATTATTCTCATTGAATAACTCATATGCATGGGATCTATCGCATGCACGTGAATTCTTCATTATTCCATTCTTTATTATTCTCATTGGAATAACTTTGTCTCACGCGACTCACCGTATGCATGGTGAATTCTTCTGTTATTCCATTCTTTATTATTCTATTGAAATAACCTGTCTATGTGGATTACCGCATGCATGGTGAATGATCCTTTATATTCATATGAATAGTATTTTTTTTTCAAAAAGGGTTTTACTCGCCAAGGCAGTTTCATAATTTTTCTGACCCTAAAAAATTCTAGAAAAATTTAAAATAAAAATTTGATGAGTTTTCTAGATTGTGTCCAAAAATGGCGATTTTTGGATGTATAGATTAAGAGTTATGGATTTTATGGGAAAAGACTATTTTAAAAGTAAACCCTTATAATTCTTTGTGGTTAACTTCAAAATTAGTGAAATTTTTATTGGGAGTACATGTATATAACCGGAGTAGACCCTGTAAATTTTGGAATTTTCAGACAAAAGTACAATTTATGATAAATTCCTTAATATTCGGCAGTTTTGGCCATATGAAAAAGTAGTAAATGAATTTTAAAAATTTCGAGAAAAATATATGTTCAATATGGGTCTATATTATGCTAAATCCCAGAAAAGAAATATTTTTGGGACTGATTTGGTATTTTTCATGAAAATGAACTAGTTATGAGTAAATGAATTAAATATGTTATGTGAAGTAACAAAATTGGAAAATATGATTTTATGGCTTAGGAATCCTATATAGGGTATATGTAGATTTTTGATGAGGGATTTGATCATTGGTGATGAAATCTTATGAGTATGGCATTTTTGAATGATTAAACGCATTATTTGGTAAAGTGTAAACAATTGAAATAAATTGTTTATAAGTTTAAGAAGTGATTAAAATATTATTATAATATTAATAATATTAGATGATGAGTTTATTAAGTGATTGTTAATATTTAGATAAATTTAAAGTCTTTAATATTTATCCTTGTTTTCGTTTGATTAATGCTTATATCATTGTCATCATCATCATGCTTATATTGTGATGAAAGTCATCTTTGGCTTACGTGCAGAGATGGACTTGGTATGATTATGACCAGGGATTATTCGGTACAATCATGACCGTAATGTAACTTATGATATCGTAAAAGTCCTCATTGGCATGTAGTTCATTGGTGGACAGTTGTTGGTATGATTATGACCAGGGATTATTCGGTATAATCATGACCATTGATGATTACATGAATATCTTTGGCCGTGGTGCAAGGATGATGTGGTTTATTTATTAAGCTGAGTCTCAGCGATAAAGTTGATTAAAATCTTTTTAAATCATAGAAGATAGTAGATTTTATGTTCTACTTGACTCTTCTAATGGATTACGTATTCCGCTGCAGTTGTTGATCTAAAACTTGTTGTCTATTATATTTTGTCAGTTGTTATACTGTTGAAGGCTAAGGATAATTTATTCTGCATTATCTTAGTCATAATATTTCTTACTGGGCTAGTTGAGCTCACCCTTTCTTTCACTGTTCTCTTCAGGAAATGAGAACGTAGCCTGGACTAGTCGAGAAACGGAGTGATGGTCCAGATGATAGCATTAGTAGTCCTCACTATTCTGTTAAATAGTGTGACAATAAATGTAATGAGGACTCCACTGAGTGTGGATATTGTCTAGATGACAATATTCTTATTAAAACTCTTAGATTATATTTTGTCGTATTTTTACACAACTGTTGTATAATTAAGTTGTATTTGAATTTTGTACCATGTATTTTTTGACGACCCAAGATGGGTGATGTATACCTGTTTTGGGGGCGTCACATTTTGAATTAGAGTTTATTGTTCCAGTAAGAGTATTTCACCATTGAAATCTCAATTAATTGTCATTTATAGAATGTTATTGTATACCATCCTTCTTGTGGGCAATTTTTTGTTCATTCTTGCCCAAAACAATGCATATGAAGTTAAGAAGTTTGAAGAACTTTCTACAAAAAAGGGCAAGGGCAAAGTGCTTGATTAGACGACATTTAATTTACCTTTTATTTATGAAGCTTATGTAATAGACTTGATTATGATTATGTTTTAATAATTTTCCACAGATAATTATAATAATAAAGGTTAGCTGACCTGAGATTTATCTTGACATTATGTAACCCTTTAATGGGAGATTTATTGTTTAAACTTTTGAGTTTAATTATATCTTTTGTTTATGGGTAGTTAGTTATGATTTAATTAGACAGTGAGCGCCAAATCTGTGGGTGTCACAAGTTGGTATCAAATATTTAGGTTATGAACCTTAGGTGGGAAAACCTTAGGCTATAACCTTGTAAGAGATCGAAAACATAGAGGTGATACACTCTGATCGAGTTCTAAGGAATGAATTGAGAAAATTCATTGAAGATAAAATGATAACAAACTTTATTTGTTTATGTGATAACAAATCTTTGTTCTCGCGTTCATTATGCATAATGAGTGGTATGAGTAGTAAATAAAACTTAAAAACTTGGTTGTAGGGATGACAGATGTAGGAGCCCTGTGACATTCATATAGTCTGGGAACAGATAGTATCGGGGAAGCTATGCCATTATGTCAGTTGTAGGACTTGGGCATGAGCTTGAGTTTGATCGTGGGGATGAATTTGAGGAGGTAAAGATAAAGATGAGAAAGACGAGGAGGATCCTCAGTGGTAATTTCTTAATTTTATTGGAGCTGAAGTGATCGATGAAATGTATGATCATAACAAAGAGTTATAAGTTAAGGTCAAGATGTTAAAAGGTTAAGCTGTAGAGCACCAAGCCATGCTAGCGCAAAAAGATGTCGCAACTCAAGACCTTATCGCACGACTAGGAGGTGTAGAGCATATATTATCTCAGTTAGATTATTAAGGATGATAGTTATTAATGAGATTGCGCGGGAATGATTTGAGAAAGGAGTCAGCAAAGCGGGCGAGAGCTGAAGACGCGTGGGTGAAGGCTTTTAAACATATAAACGTTGAAGATAAGTCAAAAAAGGCCAACCAATGGATAGGGCTCGGGATTTAGACTTCCACTATCCGGTTCAGGTTGAGGATTAATTTTGGTACGCAATGGATGCAGGACAATGATTTTTATCACAGAGTAAGAGCACTATGAAGCGGTGTAACGTAGAATGCCCTTGTAGGTTGTGAGAAAAACAATAAGATAATAAATAAGTCACGATGAAAGTTAATAAAATGTAAATCCTAATATTTGAAATAAATAAAGGGATATAATGAGGTAATTCTGGAATTTTATTATATATGGTGTAGTAGCAGTGAGGCTATTTTTGTTATATTTTAGAGTACTAAATGAATAAAGATATCATTGTTTATTAAGATATATTATGTGATATCTAAAAATGGTTGAGATAAGCTTAAATGTTTTGATACGTGAATGAATGATGATCTAATGGTGAAAATTTTAAATTGTAAGATGCCGCCTAGAAGAAGACAACAACGTCAACAGACCCCTGAGGAATATACATAAAATAATGAAATTGACACAAACCTGGTGCCGCAGTTGGTGAATTTGTTGGTCGGAGCACTTGCAAATCAACTGAATTCCTGGCTGTATAGTCAAATCTCGATGTTTCAAATGAATTCGTTCACAGCAGGGTTGGAAAGGATGATTGTCGTGGACGGTGAAGGTAATACATTAACATACAATCAAGAGCAGATGGAAAAGAAAGGTGAAAATGGAGATAAGACAGGAGGTAGCTGTAGGGGTAATGTTCAGAAAAGAAAGTGGAACGAAAATGTCACCACTGGAAATCAGCAAGGGAATGAAAAGAATAAGGTGGAGGCATGTAGCAACTACAGAAAGAAACATGTAGGTGTTTGTTTAAAGGGAAAGAAGGTGTGCTTTAATCGTGGCTTGGGGGGCCACATTGCACAAAATTTCCCAAGCCCGAGAAAGGGAGCATGTTTCATGTGTGGGTTGAAGGAGCACCTGGCTCAAGATTGTCAAAAGAAAGAGTCTAGAAAAGCAAGCGAAAGCAACGGGGGCAGCAGTAGTGGCAAGCTGGTGATTGTGGAATCGACTCCACCGAGTCGACCAACCAAACATTCATTTAACATGATGATGCAGGACACAATGCAAGGCATGGTTTTGATTAGTGATCTAAACGGTGGCGTGTTATTTAATTCAAGTGCCACTTGTTAATTTATGTTCGACCAATTTTCTATGAAATTTTATTTGCTTTAGTAGGAGTTAGACCATTCCCTAAATATAAAAATTGTGAATAGTGATTCCTGTTAGGTTTATGCATAGAAATTGTCGGGTATATATTAAAGGTTACATGATGTCGGTGGATTTAATTTCAATTTGACTTGGAAAAATCTGAGATTTTCCTAAGATTGGATTGGTTGTTGTACCATGGGGTAAGAATCGATTATCAATGGAAGTGTGTAAACCTTTTAACTTCAAGGAAGTCAAAGGTAGTATTTTATTTTCCGGTAGCAGGTCACTTAGACGATCGAGTTATCTAGCGATGATGCAAGCTAAGATGTTGTTAAGAAAAGTGTGTAGGAAACACAAAGTTTTCAAAATAAGAATTTGGATAAAGAGTGATCAATTTCTAAGTTACGCAATTGATAAAAAAAAATTACTACAAGGAAGGATATCAAATTCAAGATTGATACCGAAGGGTTGTTGAAATTTGAAGAAAGAAACTAGGTTCTGCCAGTATTGGGAGTTGAAGATGTAGTTTTTATAAAACTCATAGTCCGAGATATTCGATTCAAGTAGGGAGCACGAAAATGAATCAAGACCTTCGACGATACTTTTGATGGAAAAATATAAAGTCAGAGGTTGTTAAGTGTGCTACAAAGAGCTTAACATGTCAAAAATTAAAGCAGAATATCTGAAGCCAATTGGTTTGTTAAAACTATTGAAGTGGACATGGCGATAAATTTTGTGGTAGTTCAAAATCAGCATATTCTTTTCAATCAAAATTAGATTTTATTTGGGTTAGTTGGCAGAATTATATGCCAAAGGAATTATTTTAAGGCACGATGTTTTAATATCAATCTGTCGAACCGAGATTTACGATTCACATCGAATTTTCAGAAAAGTTTGCAAGAGCGCGTGGAACCGCAATTAGAAATGAGTGCGCTATGTCATCTGTAAATCAATTGGCAAACTAAAAGGACAATCTAGACATCGGAAGGCATACTAAGCGCTTGTGTTATGGATTTTAAGAAGAATTAGAATGACCATTTACTTTTAGTTGAGTTCATCACAAAAAATATTGGTGTACAGTATAGCAGATTGCAGAGATCATCAAGTAATAAAAGAAAGATTGTTAGTTTCTTAAGACAAATAGAGGTAATATGTGGACCAACATTATCAGAAGTGAGACTTTATAGTAGATAACTTTGTTTTTTTCAAACATCTCACTTGAAGAGAAAGATAAATTTAGTAGAAAAGGAAAGATGAGGCTGAGGTTCTTAGTTTTACATGATACGAGAGTAGAAGAGATGGTTTATGAGGTAGCCTTACCTCTACAGTTAGTATTCACAATGTTTTCATGTTTCATGGCTATAACCATACATAAACTATTATAAGCATGTCATAAAGTATGAACTGTTGCAATTTTAAAAGATTTAATTTATTAAGAAGTACCATTCAGATAATTGATAGGAAAGAGCACTTTTCAGAGATAAAGTGATACTTTCTGTTAAGATAATACGGAGAAACCACAACGCTAAAGAAGCTATGAGGGAACTTGCAGACAAAATGGTGGAAGATTATCCTCAGTTATTTGTGTAGACACTCAAAATTTTGCATTTCTGTTACTATCCTGGCAGAGGGCAAAATCGTCTTCCAGAGATAACCCTGGAGGACAAAAAACTTCTAGTTCCAGAAATCCCACCGGAGAAGCCTTTTCAATCTCGGAGATAACCCCGAGATATTCATTCTCGAAAATAACACTGGGAGTTTCAGTCTCAACCTCAAAGATAACCTCGAGGAGTGCAGTTGCAGTTCCGGAGTTAACCCCGGAGATGCTCATTTCAACCCTTGCAGTCAGCTTCAACCTTGGAGATAACCCTGAGGCACTCAGTTCCAGTCCCAGAGATAACCTCGGGAGGTCAGGCACACATCATAGACAACCTTGAGGACATTCATCATTCACAGCAGCCCAATCTCATAGATATCCCTGAGCAACAACTGCTATATCAGCCCAAATCGAAGATAACCTCGGTGAGGGGAAAATCGTCATTTTGCCACCTCGATCCTACATGCGCGCCATCTCAACACATTTTAACATACACTCTACACAGCAGTGTCCTACAAGAACTAATAGCTCCAATCCCGAGTGACTACTACACAAGACAGCACACCAGATATAGTTTGAAGACTTAAAGTCTAAGAGCATGGTCCCATCTTCCTGAATTCGTACAACCTCTAATCCCATGTCATTGTGTAGCTCTTGACAACAGCACTCCAAAAAATCTCATATACACCTCAATCGGATGCCCGAATTGATCTTCTGAAAGTTCGAGCAGACAACACATTGTATGCGTACACGTACTTCGAGACGGCGGGACCAGCAGAGCCCAGGGCACCTCGGGAAGCCGCAGGCGCACCTGCGGCTCTCCCCTCTATAAATATAGGGCTTGGGGTGACCATTTTGTAAGAGAAAATGGCGAGGAAGCCCTATAACTGAGTGCTTTCTCATTTTAAACACTTGTGAGCTCATATATTGCTGCATTTTTATCGGTGGGAACCGAGTGTTCATCCATTGAAAGTTATAGAAGTGTTCTTTGGTAGTCCACTATAAGCCTTCGTACTTTTCTTAAAGTTTTTTCTCCATATTTTGCACACACAGTTTCTTCACGTTGAGAGTCGTGTTGTGTGTATATATATATATATATATATATATATATATATATATATATATATATATATGGACTAACATTATCGAGTTATGCCTCGATTGAGCCTGGACTCACGTCCGTAGTGTTTATTGATTTTTTATATATACTTATATATAAATTGTGGTCGAACTCTGTTCGATGAGCCTGGATTTTATATCCGAAGCTTTTATTGCTTTTATATATATACTTATATATAAACTGTTGTCGGACTCTGTTTGATGAGCCTGGATTTTATATCCAGAGCGTTTACTACTTATACATATATATATTTACATTTCTGTCAGGCCTGGACTTTACTTTGTGGCCTTTTACTGCTTTATTTATATTTCGTCGCGCTTGGAGTTTATTTTGTGGCGGTTGATCGTATTTACTATTTATTTACATTTCTGATCCCCCATGGAGATGCTTCGTGGTGGTTGATCTTGTCTATATATATATTTACCACTTTTATATATTTCCATTTCTAGTCCCTATGAAGTTCGCTTTGGTGGTTGGTTGATCTGTGTATATATATATATATATATATATATATATATATATATATATATATATATATATATATATATTTACAAACTTTTATATATATAACTACTTACAACTTTCATATAAATTGCTACATCATGTGAACCTAGGAATCATGTGATCACAGATTTTGTCTTCTGAATTTAGATTCGGTTCCCGTGAAGGACATTTTTGGCTGTAAATTGCTTGTACATTATTCACGATGTCTGAATTTCCTTAGACGACTCTTATGCCCACAAGGAGTTCGGCATTGCTATATATCTTATTTTCTCGAAGATGCCTCGCATCTTAAAAATAAAAGTAACTAAGTCGAACACTTAATAAAATGGAAGTATCAAAGGCCTCAATTACTATTGAGCATAAGGGTTTGAAAAACCTCTTTTAAAAAACATCACTGCTATATCTTGTTAAAACTGAATTTTTACATAAATTAAAACCCTTTGTATATAGGTGTGAACGAGGCATAGCACTACTTTCAAATAACTGCACATTGACCAACACACACACACACACATTCATATAACAGTTTAATTAAAAAGTGGCAGTCACCGTGGTAACACGGATGTCGGGGGGTGCCTAACACCTTCCCTCCGCATAAGCAAGTCCCCGGACCCTAACGAATCTCGGTTTCACTGACCATTTTTAGAGTGTTACATCATGCGGTCAATGTGAAAACCTTTTCTCGGTTGAGTTGGTGCAACCATTTAAAATTACCAACTGGTGACTCTTACAGTCCAATCTTCGACATATAAATGTCGGACCTTTTCACAACTTGTTTTTTCAAACAAATCTCACCTAACATAAGAACACCAAAAGACAAGAACAGAAAAGGGACAGTAAAAATCCCGAAGTCGATAGGTGGCGACTCTTCTTGGGACTCCAGTAAGAGGACTTAAGCCACAACTACAAACTTTTCAAAACTGTTATATACTTATGTGTGGATGTTGTATTTACATTTTGATGAATGTGTACGAATGCATTTACTTACTACACTTAATGCTTTACACTATATCTGCATATGATATTAGTGCTTCACACATGCTATCATTCCCATAACGGTGTGACACGTTGAATGTGAATGTATGTTGTGTGGTTCCTCCACCAAGAGGCTATCCCGTCGATGTTTGATTACTGGACTCGTAGGGAGACTAATTCCAATGAGGCTCAGGAAAGGCACTACCCAGATTCGTTCTAGTTGAAAGACCGGATTAACTTCCCATCAAGTAAATTGCGATGATCTGGGAACCTTCATGCCAAAAGCCGCGAGAGTAACCTAAGATAGGTCAGCCTCTGATAAACCAAACGCGGAGGAAAGTCTCTTCTTGCTTTCCATTTTCAATTACTTGTAAAGATAATTACTTGTAATTTCATTTCATGTCAATCTCTATGTAATGGAAAATATGAAGAATATGTATACACACATATTAAAGCTTGGCATGCTATCAACTGACATCCGTTTTGTAGGATAATACTCCTAAAATGGACACATTATGATAGCATGTAAACATTTATACATTCCCTAAGACTAAACTACATAAGTTTTTGTAAGGAAACAATTGGGCCTGTTACCCGTTCAAAGTCCATGAAGGCAACGAACCTACAACCAATTATTTCTTCATCTTACCAGTCTAATCCTGCTCCTGTCTCTTGTGAGGAGTTTGACGGATTAAGCAAACAAATTACAGATTTAGTTGTTCTGCTTAAAGAACTACACCAATCTACTCAGGGTCTATGAAAACCCATACATACAAAATCCTCTACACATGGAGGAACACAAGGTGCGGATCAAGCAAATCCAATACCTGAGCTTCAGTTGGATAAGTCCAACAAAATTCCTGAAAACACCCATCTCAAAGAAGCTCCAGACACCGGTCGGTGATATCAGGAAAAAAGTCCTTCATATGGAAGAGACCATTCGGTCTATAAAAGGGATTGGAGCACATGACAGTGTATCATATGTCGACCTCTATATATTCCCTAGTGTTCATTATCTAGAGAATTTTAAGACTCCTGACTTTGAAAAGTATGATGGGTTGGGAGATCCTTATACACATTTGAAGGTGTTTATTGGGGAACTCGAATCTTATGCTGAGGATGAGAAACTCATAATGCAGCTGTTTCAAAATAGTCTAACTAGAGAAGCCCGATCATGGTATACCAGATTAGACAATTCTAAGAAATATAGCTGGGAGGAGCTAGCTCGTGCCTTCCTCAGTCAGTACAGCTTCCAGTCTCAGATGGCTCTGGACCGGTACCAAATTACTAAGGTCAAGAAACAAGATAATGAGTTTTTCAGAGAGTATGCTCAAAGGTGGAGGCACCTTGTTGCTCAAGTTATTCCCTCTATGACTGATTCAGAAATGGTGATGACCTTCATAGACATACAAGAAGCTCCCTTCTATGAGAGAGTCTTAGATGGCATTGGCAAGCCATTTTCTGAAATGATCAAACACGGAGAGATGGCTGAGATGGGATTGAAGTCAGGAAAGATCTAAGACCTAGCCGCTCTAAAAGCTGTTGCTGAGCACATCCAGTCATGAACTTATGAAAACAACCCCCGGAGGGTCCATACGAAGAAAGAGGAGGATGTTTCCTTGATACTACAAGGTCAGAAAGGCAGTCAAAATATGCCTATCCAGAGGAGGAACTACTCTCCTTTTCAAGCACAGTTTTCCAACCCTACATTGCCAAAGGGTGGAGAAGTCTGACGCAAACGAGTGTTCACGCCCCTAGGGGACTCACTCAAGAATATTCAATATCTTCTGACTACTTAGAATAAATTTACACATCTTCTTCCACCAACCAACCCGAATGGAAAGGGTTTTAATGATAACCGTAAATGTGCTTATCATACTGGAGCGCCAGGACATGATACTCAATATTGTTGGGCCTTGAAACACAAGATCCAAGATTTAATCGATAACGGAGAGATCGTGGTGACTAAACCCGACCAACCTCATGTGCAAGATAACCCTCTTCCTCAACATAAAGAATAAGAGGTTAATATAATTAATTGGAGCAGTGGACAGAGTTCCAATTACATTGTTGAATCTTTCCAGACCAGCAAGGACGGTGCTGACAATTGGGATTACGCACAGTTCCAGTTTATAATGGAACAAAAGATGAAATCTCTTTGTAAGAAAGTAGAGCGATTTTTCAGAACTAGTTATCCATCAGCACCAAGTCACATGCCAATTAGTCAGTCAGGAGCATGCTAGTCTCCTCCCTTTTTTTCTGAATTCTCCATCATCGCCTTCAGAAACTGAAACACTAGAGGATAAAGTTGCAAAAAGAGCAAGTGCCAAAGCCCGTCAAGATTTTGCCAACAAACGGGAATTTACATACATTGGCCAACCTGTGGAGGAGATATTTCAAATGCTGATCAATGAAGGAAGAATTACATCCCTTTTACCTCCAATCAATCCCCGTTCTAGACGGTTCAATTCTAATGGAGTATGCCAGTATCACTCTCATTCTCGCAGTCACAGCACAGAAGAATGTTGGGCAATCCGCCAGCTCATTCAAAATTTAATTGACAGCGGTGTCCTGCATATGGAAGATGATGACACTTTATTACTCAAGAGTGGGAACATATATCCTACAAAATGGAAGGACATTGTAGCAGTTATATCCGTTGAGGATGATTTGGCTACCAGACCACTCACAGTACAAACAATTTAACTCAATGGTGTTGACAATCCTTTGGAAGTGGCTGCACCAAAGCCAATTCTTTTGCCATACAGACCACAATATCCTATTGTGTCAGCCTAAAAAAAGTGTCATGGAATTATGAAGAGGCTGAAGAATCTACATCACATACAACTGCTGCAGTGTCGAAAGAGAATCCATTGTATCTTCTCCACCGGGTGATGAAGCCTACCATCAAGTCAAAGGGGAAAGTTCCCATTGATAGGATTAAAGAGTTCCTCCGTACTATGGGCCATAATGAAGCCAAGGTGGTTTTAAGCTTGAGAGAAGCTCCACAATAAATTTCCATACTGGACTTGGTTTTCTCTTCTGAAGTTCACAGGAAGATATTGCTAAGGGTTTTGAAAGAAGCCCATTGGCCGAAATCAGTGGATGTGGAAAAATTCCAACATCTTGTTGATCACATTTTTAACAACAATGTGATATCTTTCACTGATGACAACATACTTCCCGAAGGGACTGGTCATTGCAAGTTGTTTCACATAGTTGTTCTGTCATCTGGATACATGGTGGGAGTTCAGATAGATAGTGGATCATCTTTGAATATCTGTCCTTATGCCACCTTGGAGAAGATGAATATCAATCCCAAGAGGATAAAAAACAGCCATACGATTATCAAAGCTTTTGATGGATCCTGACAGAATGTTGTTGGGGAGATTGAATTACCAGTGGAGATTGGTCCACATACATTCAGTGTATCCTTTCATGTGCTCAAAATTACCACAGGATATAACTTGCTCTTGGGAAGACCGTGGATTCATATGGCCGGAGTCGTCCCTTCCACCCTTAATCAGCAACTCAAGTACATTATTAACAATAGCCTAATCACTGTTAATGTTGAGCTGGAATATCCTGAACAAGGTGACATACCACTCATCAGCTTCAATTTAGAAGTTGAGCCGATCAATTTTCATGCCCTGGAGGTGAGCAACACTCATTACCATCCCATTGGGGCACCACCTCTCACACCCAAGATTTTTGCCGAAGTAATGTTGACAACTCAAGAGATGATATCATTGGGTCATCAACCTGGACAAGGTTGGGCAAAAATCAACAGGGCATTAAGCGCCCAATTCAAGTTCCCAATCAAACAAGGATAGCTGGATTAGGCTATTCTGCTAGCTCCAGTCACATATATCCTCATAAGCACAAACAGATTCCTTCGTCCTCAGCAACACGACGATTATCTCAACCTATAGATCCTGAGACTGTATAGTCTCCGGTAAAAGTTCCTGCCCATATAATGGCTATGTTATTTCCCAAACCTATACTGGTTAAAGTAAAAGAGGTCCTGATTCCTGGTCCCAAAGTTGAAGAAAGGGAACAGAGACGTAAAGAAGACATCGCAAGGAGATTATCTCACCTACACATCATTTTCCATGATGAGCACACAAATAGATACACTCTAGAAGATGATTGTCCCGATATTATGGTCATTATTCTGGAGAAGGAGGACGATGACAACCCCTTCATCACTGCCGTCCATCAGGATTTTACCCTTTACGATTGGAGCAACACTCCTTGCATTTGTCGACAAAGGTAAAAAGGGCAGATACTCCCTCTGCCCTTAGGATAGATTTAGCTGCTTACTTTTCTGTATAATATTACCAGTTGTTTTGTCAGTACATGCTAACACTTTGTATGATTGAACAGTTTCATATATTTAAGTGAAAGCATATTTTATTTCAGGTCTCTGAATTTAGATGTGCCTATACTTGCTGATGAGGTGCCTTTTCTCCACAAGGATTGTAACTTTGATGAAAAGTTGAACTCAGACTTGATGGGAATACAAGAGGACACTAAGATACCTCAGGAGATCAAAGAATGGGTCGAGGATAAACCCAAACCAAATCTTGATCAAACCACCTCCTTCAACCTCAGAACCTTAGAAAACCAAAAGCTAATCCAGATTGGTACGAACCTCACTCCAAACCAAAAGAATGACATGGTTGCACTATTAACCCAATTCCAGGATGTGTTTACATGGTCTCACGAAGATATGGTGGGTTTGTCCACTGATATCATCATCCATTGCCTTCCCATTAAAGAGGGATTCAAGCCAGTCAGGTAGAAGCTCAGGCGATTAAAACCTAAGTGGAGTTTAAAGGTTTAAGAGGAAATTATGAAATAATTTCAAGCCGGCATCATTATGGTGTCCACATACCCTAAATGGCTATCCAACATAGTCCCCGTGCCTAAACCAGGAGGAAAGGTACGAGTTTGAATAGATTACCGGGATCTGAATAAAGCTTGCCTTAAAGACAGCTTTCCCGTTCAATTTATCCACATACTCATTGACAATACTGCTCAATAAGACATGTACTCATTTGCTGACTGTTTTGCTAGGTACCATCAAATTATGGTTGTTGAAGAGGATCATGAGAAAACTGTATTCATCACGCCTTGGGGAACCTTTTGCTACAGACGGTTGTCATTTGGCCTCATTAATGCCGGGGCAACCTATCAGCGAGCTATGATGGCTCTTTTCCACGTCTTAATGCACAAAGAATAGAGATCTACATGGATGACATCATTGTGAAATCCCGAAGGGAAGAAGACCATATAGACCATCTCAAAAAGCTCTTCAACAGGTTGCGTAAGTACAACTTGAAGTTGAATCCAGCCAAGTGCGCCTTTGGCGTTAAATCAGGCAAGTTGCTAGGATTCCTAGTCAACCACAAAGGGATTTAGCTGGATCCACCAAAATCCAGGCCATCACAAAAATGCCCGTTCCTTAAACAGAGAAGGAAATACAGGGAATTTTGGGAATGATCAACTTCATCAGCATGTTCATTTCCCAACTCACAACAACCTGTGAGCCTATCTTCAAGTTGTTGAGGAAGAACTCCTTCATGAAATAGAACAATGAGTGTCAAAATGTCTTCCTTGCAATCAAAGAGCAGTTGGTTAAAGCTCCTATTTTGGTACCACCCATGGATGATATTCCCCTATTCATGTACCTGTCCATCAATGACAATGGCATGGGCTGCATGCTGGGACAAAAAGACGATAGAGGCCAAGAGCGAGCTATCTATTACCTCAGCAAAAGATTCAGCAGCAGTGAACACAAGTACACTCTGATTGAGAAGACTTGTTGTGCTTTAGCATGGGCTTCCATGAGGTTAAAACATTACCTTCATGGTCACACAACCCGTCTCATATCCCGCGTGGATCCTCTTAAGTACGTGTTTAGTAAACCTATATTAAATTGTCGACTGTCCAGATGGCAGTTGACTTACAGCAATTTGACATCGTCTACGTGACGCAAAAGTCCATTAAAGGTCAAGGAATTGTGGAGCAACTGGCCGCCGCACCTTCAGGGGATTTAAAACCCCTGGAAACATACTTCCCCAATGAAGGGGTAATGACAGTGCAGCAACACAATCAGTACGATACACACCAATTATGGAAAATGTACTTTGATGAAGCTGTTAATATGGAAGGTTCTGGAGCTGAAGAAGTTATAGTATCTAGTTTGGGGGAGCAGTATCCCGTTGCCGTCAAATTGTAGTTTGTCAGCACCAACAACACAGCTGAGTATGAAGGTTGTATCATGGGACTCAAATTTGCCCAATCAATGGGTATTAGGCGGTTAACTGTCTTTGGAGATTCAGAATTGGTAATAAGACAAACCACATGAAGAAATAACTACATTTGCTGCCTTATTATCAACAAGTTTTTCAGATAGCTACGGAGTTTGAAGAAATAACTTTCCTCCAAATTCCTCGAAATAAGAATGATTTTGCAGATGCGCTATCAACTTTGGCCTCCTTGATCCACATACATGACAACGAAAACATGCCAAGCATCCCATTTGCCCTACAAAAGGCTCCAGCCTATGGGAACTACATTGGAGGAGTATCAGATGAGCTACCTCCCATACAACACCCTTGGTATCAGCACATCAAGGAGTATTTACGAGCACATCAAGGAGCCTGACTGAAAAAAGGCAGATCCATCGACTGGATATAAAGTTCTACTTGAGCAGAGACGCACTCTATAAAAGAGATGCAGGACTAAGTCTCCTCAGATGTCTGGACAAGGACCAAGCTTAGAGGCTAATGCATAAAATCCATGGTGGAGTATGTGGCCCACACATGAGCGGTCCTTTACTTGTTAAAAAGATCCTCAGAACAGGGCATTTCTAGCTCTCGATTAAAGCTGACTATGATGATCAAGAGATGTTACCAATGTCAAATTCATGGGAATGCTATCCACGCCCCTCCAAGGGAATTCCACAATATGAGTTCACCTTGGCCCTTCTCAATGTGGGGAATGAATGTGATCGGGCCCATCGAGACCAAAGCCAGTAATGGGCATCGGTTTATCTTCACCATGATCGACTACTTCATCAAATGGGTAGAAGCAGCCTCCTTCCCTAGGGTTTCCAAAGAAGTCATCATTTCTTTCATCAGAAATAATGTCATTTGTCGATATGGACAACCAGAGGTGATTGTGTCAGACAATGATAAGAACCTCAACAAGAAAATGATGGAGGAGTTGTATAGTAAATTCCGCATCAAACACCTTAACTCCGTCATCTGCCATCCAAAGATGATTGGTGTTGTTGAAGCGGCTAATAAGAACATCAAGAAGATCATGCAGAAGGTGTCCACCAATCACAAAGGATGGCCTGACCTCTTGCCTCTGACTCTATTAGCCTACAGAACTTTAATGCGTACTTCCACTGGGGCAACCCCCTACTCATTGACCCATGGGATGGAAGCAGTACTGTAAGACCCCAATTTTTTTTTAATAAAATAGAATTTCCTCTATTTATTATTTTGAAATAGTAAGGGTTGATTTGATTAATGTGGTTAGTTATGGGTAAAATGCGCAAATATTTCAAATAAGCAAGTGGTTATAAATTATTCATTGTTGTTGGGGAATATTCGTTTGGTCGTGGAATATTCTTACTGTCGGGGAATATTCGTATGCGACAGCCTAGCAACCTTATAATGGGCCCCATAATGAAAAGCGATTGGATGAAGAAAATGACAAGTTTGAGTTTTTATAAATAATTGCAGTAATGGTTACCAATTAATCATTGTTGAAATACTCCTTGGTTAAAATACTGAATACTGGCATGGTTGCAAAGAAGACAGATACCAGTATTGCACAGTATTTTTGAATTATTGATTTTTACGTAGGAAGGCACTACTCAATAATTGTTACAGTAATTATTGTTCAATATTTTATTTTATTGATTCAATAATTGCTACGTTGATATTTTATATTATTGTTGTTTCAATAATTGTCACTGCACAGTATTTCCCATTATCAGATCAATAATTCATATTATTTGAATAATATTATTAGATAGCATTATTGGCATTGTCTAAGGAAGTTCTGTCTAAGGAGAGGTTTGGTCACCTAATTGCGCGCCAGTAAGGAGAAATCCTTATTGGAAACCCCCTCTTTCCTAGGAACGACTTGGTTGTCATTATTGTGATTCTGTAATATTATTTGTGAATAATTAATTATTGATTTATATCATAAGGAAAATATTTATTTATATGGATATAAATGGAGGAATTTTTAGAAAAGTGACAATTGCTGAAAATTGATATTTTATCTTTTCTGATAAAATAATTCATTTAAATATATTATTATATTATAATAATATAATAATGGTGATATTTTTACAATGAATGTGTGATATATGAGTAATTGAGGAGGAAGAGTATTTTTGTTACAATAAATGCTAAAAACATGTTAAACATGTTGGTGGACCCCATTTTTTGACTGAAATTGGATTATAGCCTGTAAAATCGTCCGTATGTAGACTTCGGTCAATTTCTGTTTGGAATTTAGAAAAACTTAAAGCTACAAAGTTGTAGAGAATTAAATTTCCTATGGAATGGACATAACATTTGAATTTTTTTGATAAAAGGGATATTTATTATGAATTACTGAAGTTTCTGAATTTATAAATGGTTTAAAATATTTTTGGTGGAGATTTCTAGAAGGTGGGTCCCACAATTGTACTTTTGCATGTGAGAAATGTTGGAATCTGAATTCAAAGTAGGCGTATGAATTTTTTTATTAATAATATTATTTTATTAAATTTTCTGCTTTGGTGTTCTAAGCATTTTTCTGTAAATAGGATGCTTAAGTTAGAATTGAAAATCACACCAGAAACTGAAGTTTTCTCTCTCTATATTATCGAGCGTATTTTTGTGAGTATTTTGATACTTTGAGTGTTGCTATACGGTGCAAGTTTCTTTAATCATTATATCCGATATTCCAGTCAGAAGTACTGTCCTTTTGAGGTAAGGGATGTTATTTTTTTTTAATGATATTATTTCTTTCAATATCATTATGCTGGAATATTGGTAAGATTTTTCTTATGAAATTCTTATCTTTTTTTGTCGGGGTTACTATTCACGTATACGACACTATTCACCAAAAAATAAAATTTTCTCTTCTTTGTCCCAGATATCTATTTTTGTTACTATCTTTGATTATATCCATGTTTTGATATTCATTTTTGAATTCTGCTCCACAATTGATTATTATGGAGTATTTTTGAACATGGATAAATTGTAGTACGAATCCCTAATGTTTATCCTTTTGTCTCACTGGATTCATTTTCTTTAAGATATTTTTCATCATCTTCGGTCCTGAATGATGATATTACTGAATATCTTTGGCCTGTAGTGCAAAGATGAATGATTTTTTGATGAACATCTCTGGCCCGTGGTGCAAAGATGAACAGGTGTTGAGATGAACATGACCAACTGGTGATACAAATGAATATCTTTGGCCCGTAGTGCAAAGATGAATATTTGATTCAAGATGTATATTGATTGATGTTACAGGGATAAAATATTAATGATGGACTTTTGAATTCATAGATGATAGTAGATTTTATTCTCTACTTAACTCTTCTAATGAATTGTTATTTCCACTGCAGTTGTTGATCTAAAACTTGTTGTCTATTATATTCTATCAGATTTTTCCTTGTTGAAGACTAAGGACAATTTGTTGTACATTATCTTAGTCATAATATTATTTATTGGGCTAGTTGAGCTCACCCTTTTCCTTTTTGTTCCATTTTTTCTTCACAGGAAGCGAGAATATAGCGGGAAGTAGTCGGGGTGTGGAGTGATGTTCCAAGGCAGTTGTTATAGTAGTCCTCACTATTTTGTAAAATAGTGTATCAATAATTGTAATGGGGACTTATTTGAGTGTGAATATTGTCTAGAAGATAATATTTAGATTTAAACTCACAATTTATGTGTTGTCGTATTTTGCACGACAATTGTATTAATGAAGTTGTAGTTGTTTCTGTACCATGTATTTGGCGACTCAAAATAGGTTGGGTGGATTGGACCTATTTTGGGGGCATCACAAGTACTTCCCATAGAGGTGTAAATGGAATCCCTCAAAGTGTTGATAGACGCTCAGCTGGATGAAGACCAATGGTTACAAGACAGGTATCACCAATTGTCTCTAATAGACGAAAGGAGAAGTGATGATATCTTCCATGGTCAGTTATACCAACAAAGGATCGCCAGATCCTACAACAAAAAAATTCGGCTACGGCAGTTCAAGCAACATGACTTGGTTTTGAAGAAGATCATTGACAACCAAGATCAGTCAAAGGGAAAATTTGTTCCAAACTGGGAAGGCCCGTTTATTGTCAAGGAGGTATTGACAGGAGGTACTCTCAGATTACAGGAAATGGATGGCGATGAATTTCCACAGCTCATCAACTTGGACACAATGAAATAGTACTATGTCTGAAGTTACCATCAAGGAAACATCCTAGTTTTGGTTCATTAGATCCCCAGTCATTTTAGGTTTTCTAACCCTTAATATATGCAACCTTCCTTCATACCCATTTGCCCCATCAGGGAAACACACTCTTCAAACCAGCAGCCTGGTTTTCAAACCATCAGATCTTTCACTCAACTTTGTTTCAAACCTTTCAGGTTATCCTACCAGGGATTGAACCTTTCACACCCGCAGTTTTATCCCACTACGGATAAAACTTTTCATACGTGCAATTTATCCTGAACATGGGATCAAACTTTTTCGGCTGCAAATCATTCTGAACAAGGGGCGAACTACGTCGACCTGATCTCCCCGATACCTAGGAGTACGTAGGCAACCATTTTTTATGGCCCAATCGCAAAAAAAAAAATCATAAAAAAACATTTCTACACCTTTCTACCCCTTCACATACAGCGTTGAACCTCTTACCCCAAGTTCAAACTACGCAGACCTGATCTCCTCTTTAATAGGAGTACATGGGCAGCCATTTATGGTTCAGTCTAACCCCCAACCAAAATATAAAAACTTGTCAATGGTACTGGGCTCAAACTTCAATCCACCACATTTCATCAACTTCAAACCAAAGGGATGGAACTACCTGGCCTCCCCATAAATGGGAGAGTTGGCGACCATCTAAGCTGCGGTTGATTCCTCAAAGAGCAACACCAATCCATAAGAGATGGAACTATTTGGTATCTCCTCTTCAATAGGAGTACTGATAACCATCTGTTGTGCGGTGAATCTCAGAGAGGAAAATTCACATTCCTATCCACATCTACATACAAAAACTAGTCCCAAGACACCAAAGAGGGTAGGGATACACACAGATCAACGATCCATTCTAAAAGATCCTGAGACATTTCAATTTCCACCCATCAAGGATAAGTTCAGAATACATCAAGATCACAAGCCCTGAAGAAACAGTCAAATATCAAGAAAGTAGCAAGGCACAACTAAAAGGGAAGTGAATCAAAATATATTTCCCTACCATATATATAATGTGTAGACACTCGAAATTTTCTGCACTCTTATTCCTAACATTGCAGGAGGGTAGATTTGTCTTTTGGAGATAACCCTGAAAGACAACTTACATCCATGCCGGATACTACCGGAAGTTCAGCTTTAACCCTGAACACAAACCGGGAACATCATCTCAAATCTAGAACACGCACTGGGAGTGTCATTTCCAATCTCAGAGATAACTCCGAGATATACAGATCAAAAGATCGGCAACAACACCGAAGATGACAGTCCTATCTCGGCGATAACATCGCGACGTTTAGTTCCAGTCCTAGAGACAACACTAGGAGTAGCAACCCCATCCTTGGTGATAACCCCAAGGGATGCCATTGCAGTTCTGGTGATAACCCCAGAAATGCTTGTTGCAAACACATGCAATCAGCTTCAATCCAGATGACAGTGAGGTATATAAACAAGCAGTCCAATCGCAGTTGTAACCCTGAGCAACGTCTGTTTTCTGCTTAAACTGGCAATAACCCCGGTAAGGAGTCAACACGTCATCTTACTGCCTCAACAAGATGATATCACAGCATACCAACAAGTGGTCCAATCTCAGCTGTAACCCTGAGCAACGTCTACTTTCAACTCAAATCGACGATAACCCCGGCAAGGAGTCACACATCATCTTGTTCCTTCGACAAATGGCACGTCGTCTCAACACTTCATACATATATACATACAACAATGTCCCACAAGAGCCGAAGATTGACAATCCCGAGTGACTATTACGTGTGGCAGTACTTTGGATAGAATTTGAAGCTTGAAGACCATGGTTATAGACCCCTCTTCCTGACTTCGTACAACCTCTAATCCATGTCATTACGTAACTCTCGACATAAGCAATCCGAAGAAGTATAGAAATACTTCGTTCAGATGCTCGGATTGAAGTTCTGCAAGTTCGAGCGGACATTACAAAGGCATGATTATGCGTCTAAGAGATTTACGGACCCGCAGTGCTCGGATCCACCACGACCGACCATAGCAAGGTACAACTACTTTGCCGCCAGTAGTGTACCTGCAGACCATCCGTCTATATATACAAGGCTTGGGCCAGCCATTTGAAGGGAGAGAGAGAAGGAAAAAGGCAAGGAAGCCATGTCCATTTTGCTCTGCATACACATCTTTTGAGTGTTTCCTCTTCTTTAAACACTAGTTAGCTCACATATAGCTACTTTTTATACGGCGGGAGCTGAGTGTTTATCCATTTAATGTTTAAGAAGACTACTTTGGCAGCCCACTGTAAGCCTTCTTACATTCTATAAAGCCTCTTTCTCATATATCACACACTATTGTACACGTTGATAGTCGTGTGAGTGTGTTTTCCCAGACTTCGGTCTGTGGTTTTCATTTCTGTCTGTATATATATACTAATATATGTATATATTTCATATATATGGACTAACATTATTGAGTTATGCCTCGATTGAGCCTAGACTTCGGTCTGGATCGTTTATCTACTTATATATATATATATATATATATATACTTATATATATAAACTGTGGTCAGACTCTATCTGATGAGCCTGGATTTTACATCCGGTGCGTTTACTCGCTTACCATGCCGAGGCACCCGGACATGATACTCAAGATTGTTGGGCCTTGAAGCACAAGATTCAAGATCTAATAGACAATGGTGAGATCGTGGCCACTAAACCCGATCAACCTCACATTCAAGACAACCCTCTTCCTCAACACAAAGAAGAAGAGGTCAACATGATCAGTTGGAGCACTGGACATGGTTCCAATTCTACTGGTGAATCATCCCAACCCATCAAAGACGGTGTTGACAAATGGGATTATGCAAAGTTCCAGTTTACCATGGTACGAAAAATGAAAGCTCTTTGCAAACAAATTGAGCAATTGGCAGAACTAGTGACCCACCATCATCAAGTCACACGCCAATTAATCAGGCAGGAGCACGCCTATCTCCTTCTATTTGTTATGAATGCTTCATCAACACCTTCAGGAAGCGAAGCTATAGAGGATAAGGTTGTAAAGCGAGCAAGTGCTAAAGCCCGTTGGGATTTCACCAATAAAAGGGAATTCACCTATTTGGGCCAATCTATGGAGGAGATACTTCAAATGTTGATCAACGAAAGAAGAATCACATTCCTTCTACCTCCAATCAATCCCGGCTCAGGGCGGTTCAATCCTAATGAAATGTGTCAATATCATTCATATTCTCGCGGTCACAGCATAGAAGAATGCTGGGCACTCCGGTATCTCATTTAGAATCTTATTGATAGCAGTGTCCTGCAAATAGCGGATGATTACACTGTGCAACTTAAGGGTGGGAATGCATGCCCTACCCAATGGAAGGATCGATGAGTGATTATATCCGAAGTGGATGATGAGATCACAAAGTATTTCCCATACAACCAATTCATCTCAAAGCAGCTGACAATCCTTTGAAAGTGGCCGCACCAGAGCCAATTCCTTTACCTTGTAGACTACAACATCCTATTGTCATCTTACACAAAGTTCCATGGAATTATGGAGAAGCTGAAGAATCCACGTCTCATACTACTGCTACAATGTCGAAAGAAAAACCACTGTACCTTCCTCAACGGGTTATCAAGCCTACTTACGAAGCAAAGGGGAAGTTGCCCATGGAGAAGATCGAAAAATTCCTCCGTACTATGGGCCATAACGAAGCCAAAGTGGTTTTAAGCTTGCGAGAAGCTCCAAAATCAGAAGATCTGGACCTGGTTTTCTTTTCCGAGGAGCATCGGAAGATATTGCTAAAGGTTTTGTAAGAAGCCTACCTGCCAAAATCAGTGAATGTAGAAAAATTTTAACATTTGGTTGATCACATTTTCAACAGCAATGTGATATCCTTCACTGATGACGACATACCTCCCGAAGGGACCGGTCATTGCAAACCGCTGCACATCGCAGTGTTGTCTTCCGGGTACATGCTAGCTAGAGTATTGTTGATGGAGGTTCATCTCTGAATATCTGTCCTTATGCCACCTTGGTGAAGATGAATATCAATCTCAATCGAATCCAAAGTAGCCATACGATCATCTGAGCTTTTGATGGATCTCGGCAAAATTCCATTGGAAAGATTGAATTTCTAATTGAAATTGGTCCTAATACATTCAACGTATCCTTCAACGTCCTCAAGATAGATTCAAGATACAACCTTCTATTGGGGAGACCATGGATACACATGGCTGGAGCTGTTCCCTCCACCTTACATCAACAACTCATATACATCATCAATAACAGTCTAGTCACTGTCCATGCTGAGCCGGAATGTCCTAGATCAGGAACTCTACCAATTATCAGCTTCAATTAGAAGTTGAGCCGACCAGTTTATATACTCTGGAAGTGAGTAACACGCAATACCATTCTATTGGAGTGCCACTTCCCGTACCCAAGATTTCTGAGAGGTTATGTCAGCCACTCAAGAAATGATGTTATTGGGTTATCAACCTGGACAAGGGCTTGGTAAGGATCAACAGGGTATTAAGCACCCTATCCAAATGTCCAATCAAATTAGGATAGTCGGGTTAGGCTATTCTGCTAGTTCCACTCATAGGAATCCTCACAAGCATAAGCAGGTTCATCAAACTTCCGCCGCACGGTAATTTTCTATTCCTTTTACCGCATGAGTTGATGCAGTCTCCAGTAAAGGTGCCAGCCCATGTTGTGGCTATGCTGTTTCTGAAACCAGTGCCAATCAAAGCTAAAGAGGTGCTGATTCCTGATCTCGAAGTGGAAGAAAAGGAATGGAAAAATAAACATGACCTTGCCTTGATGATGGCAGGCATTCGCGTCATTGTTCATGATGAACACACCAACAGATACACCCAGCATTTATGATTGCCTAGATGTCATGGTTATCATTCGGAAAAGGAGGACACCGACGATCCTTCTATCACCGCAGTCCATCGTAACTTTTCCTCGAAAATTGGAGCAAAGACTCCATACATTGGTCGACGAGGGTAAAATGGGCGTAAAAATCCCTCCTACCTGTAGATAACTTTAATTGCTTGCTTTCCTTTACAAAGACTAGCGGTTATTTTATCACGTATATGCTAACACTTTTGTATGATCGAACAGTTGCATATATTAAGTGAAAGCATATTTTTGTTTCAGACTCAAATTTAGATGTGCGTGTACTTCTTTGAGGAGATGCCTTCTCTCCACAAGGGTCAGAACTTTGATGCAAAGTTAGACTCAGACTTGATGGACATCCAAGAGGACATTGAGACACCTCAAGAGATTAAGGAATGGGTCACCGACAAACCCAAACCCAATCTTGATCAAACCATTCCTTTCAATCTCGGAACCTTAGACAACCCTAAGCTAATCCAGATTGGTCCAGACCTTACCACAAATAAACAAAATGACATGGTTGCACTGTTATCCCAATTCCAGGATGTGTTTGCATGGTCTCATGAAGACATGGTGGGATTGTCCACTGACATTGTTCTTCATCGCCTTCCCATTAAAGAAGGATTCAAGCCAGTTAGGCAAAAGCTCAGGCGATTAAAACCTAAATGGAGTTTAAAAGTTAAAGAAGAAATTGTGAAACAATTTCAAGCTGGCATCATCATGGTATCTACATATCCGGAGTGGATATCCAACATTGTTCCTGCGTGCCTAAACCAGGGGGAAAGGTGCGAGTTTGCGTGGATTATCGGGATTTGAACAAAGCTTGCCTTAAAGATATCTTTCCTGTGCCATTTATCCACATTCTCATTGACAATACTGCTTAGTATGGCATGTACTCCTTTGCTGATTGCTTTGCGGGGTACCATCAAATTATGGTCGCTAAGGAAGATCGTAAGAAAACTTCTTTCATCACGCCTTGGGGAACCTTTTGCTACAGACAGTTGTCATTTGGCCTTATCAACGCCGGGGCAACCTACCAATGAGTTATGATGGCTCTTTTCCACGATTTAATGTACAAAGAGATAGAGATCTATGTGGATGATATCATTGTCAAATCCCGGAAGGAGGATGACCATTTAGACCATCTCAAGAAGCTGTTCAACAGGTTGTGTAAGTACAACTTAAAGTTGAATCCCGCCAAGTGCGCCTTTGGTGTTAAGTCAGGTAAGTTTCTAGGCTTCCTAGTCAGCCACAAAGGGATTTAACTGGATCCTACCAAAATCCAGTCCATCAAGGAAATGCCCATTCCTCAGACAGAGAAGGAAATACGGGGATTTTTGGGAAGGATCAACTTCATTAGCCGATTCATTTCTCAACTCACTAAGACTCCGTGAGCCAATCTTCAAATTATTAAGGAAGAACTCCTCCATGAAATGGAATGACGAGTGTCAAAAAGCCTTCCTCATAATTAAGGAGCAACTGATGAATGCTCATATTTTGGTACCTCCCAGGGATGATGTTCCCCTGTTCATGTACCTGTCCATAAATGACAATGCTATGGGTTGTATCTTTGGGCAGAGAAAAGACAATAGAGGCGAAACGACGAAATGCCTATTACCTCAAAGAAAAGATTCAAAGATCGGTGAACACAAGTACACTCGATCGAGAAGACTTGTTATGCTTTAGCATGGGCTTCCATGAGATTACAGCATTATCTCCATGGTTACACAACCCATCTCATATCCCGCGTGGATCCTCTTAAATATGTGTTCAGCAAACCCATACTAAATTGTCGACTGTCTAAATGGCAGTTGATCCTACAGCAATTTGACATCGTCTACGTGACTCAAAAGTCGGTCAAAGGTCAAGGAATTGCGAGATCAATTGGTATTTGCACCATAGGGGATTACAAACCCTTAGAAACATACTTTCTGATGGAGTAATGACAATTCAAATACCACATCGATGACGATACATGCCGTTTGTGGAAAATGTATTTTGATGGAGTCATTAACTCGTAAGGCTCGAGCCGAGCGCTTTTAATATCCTATATGGGGAGCGCAAAGATCCGTCGTCGTCAAATTGCGCTTTGTCAACACTAACAACACAAATTGAGTATGAAGGTCAGATCATGGGACTCAAACTTGCCTGTTCAATGGGTATCAGTGTTAACTCGCTTTGGGGATTTTGAATCAGCAATCAAGCAATCCACAGGAATCTATCAAACCAAAGAATTACATTTACTGCCTTACCATCGGCAAGTTTTACAGATGGCTTTGGAGTTCGAAGAAATCTCCTTTCTACACATTCCTCGTAATAGGAATGACTTTCCAAATGCATTAGAAACGTTGGCCTCCTTGGTTTACATACCTGACAAGGAAAACATGCCAAGCATCACGATTGCTATGCAGAAAGCCCCAGTCTATGGGAATTACATTGGAAAAGTATCGGATGAGTTGCCTCCCATCCACAACCCTTGGTATCAACATATCAAGGAGTACCGACGAGATGGATCTACACCCGCTGAGGTGAGCCTAACTGAGAAGAGGCGGGTTCATCGACTTGCTATGAAATTCTACCTGAGCGGAGATGCACTCTACAAAAGAGATGCAGGATTAGGTCTCCTCAGATGTCTGGACCAAGACCAAGCTCAGCGACTCATGGACGAGATCCATGGTGGAGTATGCGGTCCTCACATGAGTAGACCCCTACTTGTCAAGAAAATTCTCAGAACGGGACATTACTGGCTTACACTCAAAGCTGACTGTGATGATCACGTCAAGAGGTGCTATCAATGCCAGATTCATGGGAATGCTATCCACGCCCCTCCAAGGGAACTCCATAATACGAGTTTGCCATAGCCCTTTTTAATATGGGGAATGGACGTGATCGGGCCCATCAAGCCCAAAGCCAGTAATGGACATCGATTCATATTCACCACGATCGACTACTTCACCAAATGGGTTGAAGCATCTTCCTTCCCCAGGGTTACTAAAGAAGTCATCATTTCTTTCATCAGAAACAATGTTGTTTGTCGATATGGACAACCGTGAGGTCATTGTGTCGATAAATGCTAAAAACTTCAACAACAAATACATGATGGAGGAATTATGTAAAAATTCCACATCAAACATCTCAACTCACATCTACTGGTCCAGAAGATGAATGGTGCCATTGAAGCGGCTAATAAAAACATTAAGAAGATCATGCGAAAAATGTCCGCCAATCACAAAGGATGGCCCGACCTCTTTCCCTAACTTTATTAGCCTCTGAAACTTCAATGCGCATTTCCACTGGGGCAACCCCCTACTCATTAGTCTATGGGATGGAAGCAGTGCTCCCCATAAAAGTGGAAATGGAATCCCTCAGAGGATTGATGGATGCTCAGTTGGATGAAGACCAATGGGTACAAGACAGGTATCACCAATTGTCTCTAATAGATGAAAGGCGAACCACGACTATCTTCCATGGTCAGTTATATCAGCAGAGGATCGCACGATCCTACAACAGAAAATTCCGACTATGGAAATTCAAATAACATGACTTGGTTTTGAAGAAGATCATTGACAACCAAGATCAATCTAAGGGAAAATTCGCCCCTAACTGGGAAGGCCCATTTATTGTCAAAGAAGTATTGACAGGAGGTGCTCTCAGGTTGCAGGAAATGGATGGTGATGAATTTCCGCAGCTTATCAACTCGGACACCGTGAAATGGTACTATGTCTGAAGTAACCATCAAAACAAACATCCTGGTTTTGATCATCTAATCACCAGTCATTCCGATTTTGAACCCTCTCTCCTTTTTACAAACTCTTCTGCCCCCTCAGGGAAACATACACTTCAAGCCAGCAGCCTGGTTTTACTTCATTTCAAGATTTTCACACATGCTTCTCCTGAAGACGAGATTAAACTTTTCACACCTGCTTCTCCTGAAGACGAGATTAAACTTTTCACCCCTGCAGTTTATTCTCAATATGGGATTAAACTTTTTCAACACTTGCAGTTTATCCCCTCTATGGGATTAAACTTTCTTCTCCCTGCAGTATAGCCTGCGCATGGGATTTACGCTTCTCTTCAGCTGCGATTCATCCTGAGGGACGAACTACGTCGACCTGATCTCCCTGATACTTGGGGGTACATAGGAAACCATATATTCTATATGGCCCTTACATGAATAAAGAAAAATAACAAAAACATTTATGCCCTTTCTTCACAAAAACAACAAAAAAATACTTCTACACCCATCTGCCTTCCACATTCAGTGTTGAACCTCATACACCAGGTTCGAACTACGCAGACTTGATCTCCTCTTCAATGAGTACGAGCGACCATTCATAAGTGCGCCTAACCCCTACCAGAACAAACATACTTGTCACACGGTACTGGGATCAACCTTCAAATTGGCCCACTTCATCGGCTTCAGATCAAAGGGATGGAATTATCCAACCTCTTCTCACAAATAGAAGATTCGGTGACCATCTAAGCTGCAATCGTGCCTCAAAGAGCAATACTAACCCATAAGAGATGGAATTAACTAGGCTTCTCACAAATAGAAGTACTGGCGACCATTTATGGTGCGGTCAATCTCAAAGAGGAAGAAACTACCTTCCTCTCCATTTTTTCATACAGATACCAGTCCCAAGACACCAAAGATGGTAGGGATTTTCAGTAATCAATGATCCATTCTGAGAAACCTTACGACGTCTCAATGTCCATCTATCAAGGATAAGTTTATAATGCATCAAGATCAAAGGCCTTGGAGAAACAGGCAAGCATCAATCAAGTATCAAAGCATAATTAAAAGGGAAGTGAATCAAAATATATTTCCCTGCCATACATAATACTATTTGATATATACATCTATGCTGTACATGACAAAATGGCTAAGCTAGTCTGTGCAGGAAAATACAAAGCTATCTACAGATCTGTATACATGCGAACTATCAGATCTAACATAGCATCCCTCTCTGAAGACGGAGGAAGCACTGCAAGCTCCTGCCCAAGGGTATCTACACGAGCTAGCAGATTAGAGGTTAACTATATGGTGGCATAATGCTCATCAATGTAAGCACTCTTGTCGGCCAGACTGACCGTCATTTGGGATCTCACTGAAGTCCTGTCTGCAATGGCCACATCCCTAGCAGATAAGGCGGCATCCCGCTCAACTATCTATGCATCCCTAGCTGATCTAGCCTCATCCCTCTCTAACAGAGCGGTATCTCTCTCATCAAGAGCTATCAACATCGTGGTCCTAGCCTGATCTCTGTCATAGGTCATCAGATGTAAGCTCTGCTCCAAATGCTATGTCAAATACTGAGTAACGGTGGCACTCGGGGTGGAAGAATCTATCACAAATGTTGGCAGCCCAACAGTCAAGTCATCGATGGGAATGACAGCCTCCTCTATGGGCTCCTCATTGTTTGAATCACCTCAGATTATGGATACTATCGCAACCATTGCAAGATTTTGTCTCCATCCATGCGAATACTCTACGTAACAACCTCGGATGATCGACAAAAACTCACCGACTCTCACGATCCCAAAGCATACATACAACCTGGATCTATCCTCTGCTGACAAACGATGTGATGTGAAACGTTGACTCACTGCCCCCTTATACGGATGAAAATCCTAGAACTGATCAAACTGACACATCACGGCCAGTGGGTAGTAAGTGATCATGCCCCTCAAACCAGCCAGAGGGAGATAATCCATGCCCGGAGCATGAGTAATGAAGCTGTAGGGTGAGCTAAGCCCTGAACACGACAATATATCAAACGGATCTCCAATAACTGCCAAGAAAGTGAACCAAGATACAAGATCTGTACACCCCGCAGGCTGAAAGGAGTACGACATGGCTATCTCATGGGTGAAACAAAATCCATGATGTCTAAATGTGCCAATCGGTCTCAAGTGTGACATGAACCACACATACAGCATGACCGAGCTACCTGTGAACACTCCTGCTGGATAAGTGCGGCAGTATGTAGCCGACCTTAAGGTCTCTGCGATAATCATCGGTACAATGGTACGACCCTCCTTGAGAGCTCTCACTGCCATAATAACGTCGATATCTAGCTCATCCATCTACCACGGCATGTATACGTATGACAATACGCATAGAAGCAGTACATCTACTCTAGCTGAACGCCAATGATCCTCCGGTGTGGTGAAATCCCGAAATCGTCAGTGTATAGTCAGTCCTCGTAGTCAAACTCACAAACAGAAACGTTGGGATACAACATAGCCAGATGTAATCTCATCCTGCACTACTCTGCACCTCAATCCTGTGAGAGTCATGAACTGTATACTCATATCTCCCATCGCCATGTGCATCAAGGTCTGTCCAGAGGCAGCATCGTCAATCGTGCATACTCCTCCAAAGTAAGAGTCAACTCACAGGTCCCAAAGCGGAATACTCGCTCGTCCGGCACTCCAAAGGTTTCTAGCATGCCCACTACAAATCTTGGAGGAACCTGAAACATCAGTAAGGTCATAGTATGCTGCAACAAATCATCTACGATCACCATGTCTGATGGTGATATACTATCATACCATGATCGCGATACCAATACCACCGCAAATGTTTGGGGTATGAATACAATCTGACTAATCGTCGAAGAAGACATCTGTATGGGCCGTATCATAAGACCATCCAGGGTCAATGCTTTGAATATCTCTGACATATATACATATGCATAATAATAATATGCATGATACCATAGATGGCAATATGATATAGGGAATGGAAAATCGTGCATACATTCCTAAGTATATCATCATCTAATACATCTCTCAGACAAATTAAAAATACAGGAAATGGGGCGGCTACCCAACATCTAATAGAGGCCTATCAAAAGATATAGCAAAAATGGGGCGAAGCTACCCAGCAGCTAACAGAGGCCTATTGTGACGCCCCCAAAATAGGTATACATCACCCATTCTGAGTTGTCAATACATGGTACAAAAACAACTACAACTTTATTATTACAATAGTAAAACTGTGAGTTTGAATACAAATATTATCTTCTAGACAATATCTAAACTCAAATAAATCCTCATCACATTTATTGATACATTATTTTACAAAAAATGGTGAGGACTACTAAACAACTCTCTCTAGAAATTTCATTCCATACCCTCGACTTGCATACTCGCTATATTCTCGCCTCCCCGAGAAGAAAAATGGAACAAAAGGAAAAGGGTGAGCTCAACTAGCCCAAGAAGAATATTATGACTAAGATAATATACAACAAATTATCGTTAGTCTTTAACAGGAAAAATCTAATAGAATACAATAGACAACAAATTTTAAATCAATATTCGCAGCAGAAATAATAATTCATTAGAAGAGTTAAGTAGAGAATGCAAACTACTATCTTCTATGTATGAATTTAAAAGTTCATCGCTCATCTTTTATCCTCAGAACATCAATCAATATATATCTGAATCAAATATTCATCTTTGCACTACAGCCCAAGATATTCATCACCGGGTCATATTCATCTAAAAACACTGCTCATCTTTGCACTACGGCCAAAGATATTAATCGATCGGTCATGTTCATCTCAACACTGCTCATCTTCGCACTACGGGCCAAAGATATTCTTCAGAAATCATTCATCTTTGCACTACAAAAGCCAAAGATATTCCATAATATCATCATTTAAGATCTAAGATGATGAAAATATTTTTAAAGAAACGAATCCAAAGGAAACAAAATGACAAGGATTAAGGATTAAGGATTCGTATTTGTTTTATCCACGTCCAAAAATACCTCAAAATAATCACAAAGTGGTGTAAAATTCAAGAATGATCAAAACATGGATACAATCAAAGCTAGTATCCGTAATAGATATTTTGGACTAAAAGAAAAAAAATTTATTTTTTCGATGAATAGTGCCGTATTCGTGAATAGTGTCGATACGTGAATAAAGGCCGATACGTGAATAAGTAACTCTACACCAAAAGTTCCAAATTTGATAAAACTTCAGATCAATATTTTAACATAATGATATTGAAGAAATAATATCATTACGAAAAAAAATAATATCCCTTACCTCACAAAGACAAGATTCTAGTCAAAAAACACCTGATATAGACTATGACTTGAACTTGCACCAGATAGCAATACTCAAAGTATACTCAAAATACTCACAAGAATATGCTCGATAATATAGAGAGAGAAAACTTCAATTTCTGGTGTGATTTTCAATTCTAACCTAAGCACCCTATTTATAGGAAAATGCTTAGAACGCCAAAGTAGAAAATTTAATATAATAATATTATTATTATTTCTACAACTTCCTACGTACCAAGAATCTGAATTCAGCTATTAAAACACATGTAAGACCCACACTCAAATCACCAAAAACGTTTTTTATATTAAAAATATTTTAAACTTCCAAAAATCAATTATTTCGGAGCTTAAGAACTTCAATAATTCATAATAAATAGCCCTTTTATCAGAAAATTCTAATCTCGTGACTTTTTATAGGAAATTCAATTCTCTACAACTTTGCATAAGAAAGTTTTTCCAAATTCCAAACAGAAATTGACCGAAATCCACAAACGGACGATTTTACAAGCTATAATCAAATTTTAGTCAATAAATGGGGTCCACCAACATGTTTAACATGTTTTAAACATTTATTGCAACAAAAATACTCTTTCTCCTCGTATACTCATATATCCCACATTCGTTGTAAAAATATCACCATTATTATATTATTAAAATATAATAATATATTTAAATGAATTATTTTATCGTAAAAAGATAAAATTTCAATTTTCAACAATTGTCACATTAAAAATTTTCTCCATCTATATCCACATAAAATCAATATTTTCCTCATCATATGAATCAATAATTAATTATTCACAAATAATATTACGTAATCACAATATCGACAACCGTGACAGCTTCCTGTGAAAGAGGGGCTTTCCAATAAAAATTTCTCCTTCATGCGCAAGCAATTAGTGTGACCAAACCTCTCCTTAGATGTAACTTTCTAGACATTGCCAATAATGTTATCTAATAATATTATTCAGATAATATGAATTATTGCTTCGATAATAAAAAAAATACCGTAATGACAATTATCAAACAACAAAGAATATAAAATATCAACGCAAAGAATTATTAAATCAATAAAATATCGAACACTAATTATCGTAACCATTATCGAGTAGTGCCTTCTTACGTAAGAATCAATAATTGGTGCAATACCGCATGCTACTTGTGTTTTAACCACCGAGTATTTTAACAAGATAATCTGTAATAACTACGCCAAGTTATTTTTAAACCACTTATATTTGTCGCTTTCTTCATCCAATCGCTTTCACATGGGGCCCACAAAATCATCGCACTGCAGCATTTAATATTCCCCGACAAAAAGAATATTCCACGACCAAACGAATATTCCCCGACAACAATGAATATTTTATAACCACTTACTTATTTTGAAATATTTATGATTTTACCCATAACTATTCACATTAATCAAATCAACCCTTACTATTTCAAAATAATAAATAGAGAAAATTAAATTTCATTAATAATAAGTTGGGGTCTTACAACCTCCCTCCTTATGAAATTTCGTCCTCGAAATCGACGTGACGTACTCGGTGTTTCAAAAGGTGAGGATACCTCCTTTCATTTCGCTTTCCAATTCCCAGTCATTTCTCTATAAAGATGATTCCTCCACAAAACTTTAACTTGTGGTATGACCTTTTCATGCAGTAGGACATGCTCCTTCCTATCCAAGATCTTGACAGTACCTCCTCATACGCTAAGTCTTCTATTATCTCGTCCTGGCTCTAACTCTATAACGTGGTTCGAGTCTTTCACATATTTACGTACGATATGTGAAACACATTATGAACACGAGACATACTCTGAGAGTAACGCGAGTCTATAGGCTACATTTCCTACTCGATCAAGAATTTGAAATGGACCAATAAATCGTGGATTGAGCTTTCCTCTCTTCCCAAATCTTGTAACTCCCTTCCATGGAGCAACTCACAACAATACATGATCCCCTATACTAAATTCCACGCCCTTTCGATGAAGATCCGCATAACTCTTTTGTCGATCTTGTGCCGCTTTGTATACGCTGTCGAATCATTTGGATCTTTTCTTGAGTCATACGTATTTAACTCTCTCGGTCCCAAATAATGTTGCTTCACCCACCTCATCCCAACATATTGAGAGCGACACTTTCATCCATATAATGCTTCAAATGGAGCCACACCTATACTTGCTCGATAACTGCTGTTGTAGGAGAATTCCACCAATGGTAAATACTTATCCTAACCGCCTCTTGAAGTCTAGGACACAGTAGTCTTAATAGATCTTCAAGAGTTTGAATAGTCCTCTCGATTGTCCGTCTGCTTGGGGATGGTATGCCAACTAAATCGCAAATCTGCGCTCCATAGCTTTTTGCAAGCTAACCCAAAATCTTGAAGTGAATCTTGGGGTCACGATCCAAACTATGGATACTTGGCATGCCATGCAACCTCACAATCTCATTCACGCATATACTAGTAAAGACGCTCAAGGAATAAGTCTCCGTGATTCGGCAAGAAATGAGCAGACTTTTGGTTAATCTATCAACAATAACCCAAATAGCATTGATGCCTTGAGAAACCGTAGGAAGACCCGTAACAAAATCCATGGTAATGTGTTCCCACTTCCATTTCGAATCTCAAGTGGTTGCAACGGACCCTTAGGTACTAGATGCTCCGCCTTTACACGCTGGCAAGTTAAACACATCGAGATAAACTTTGCAATCTCTCTCTTCATATTGTTCCACCAAAATGTATGTCAAGATCACGATACATTTTAGTACTTCCGTGATGGATTGCAAATGGTGTATTGTGTGCCTCCATCATAATCTTGTACTTCAAATCGTAGTCGTTAGGGACACAAAGTCCGGAGTGGACTCAAAGTATTCCTTCTTCATCAATTCTCGCCCCTAATAGCTCCTTCTTGTACTTTCTTCTTCATACGCATCATTCCCGGCCTGGTGGCATCGAGCAACCTTAACTTTTTCTATTAAAGTTGGCTCTATGCGATACTTGACATCATCGCACTCATTCCCGCATATGATCTTCTACTCAACGCGCCACCACCACGCTCGCTTTTCCGTGATGGTATTGAATAGTGTGGTCGTAGTCTTTCAATAGCTCGAGCCAACGCCACCGCCGCCAGATGTTGAGTTCTTTTTTGAGTGAAAAAATATTTAAGGCTTTTATGGTCTGAATATATCTCCACTTTCTCCCCATATAGATAGTGCCTCCATATCTTTAGCGCAAACGATCACTACTAACTCTAGATCATGAGTAGGATAATTCCTCTCATACTCTTTTAAGTTGTCGCGAGGCATAGGCTATGACTTTCCCACGCAGCATGAGAACACATCCTAACCCTTTGCCTCAAGCATCATCAGATATAACAAATCCATCCGAACCAGATGGTATTGTTAGAACAAAGCCAAAATAAGTCTCCTCTTAAGCTCTTGGAAACTCTTCTCGCATTCTTCGCCCAAACGAATTTTGTATCCTTCCGAGTTAGTCAAGGTTAATGGAGTAGCGATTCGAAAAAACCCTTCCACGAATCTCCGATAATAACCAAATAGACCCGTAAAGTTACGTGATTTCTGGCCACCGACTTCTTGCTGTCTCAACTTTGTATTTCTTCAATCTTCACGGTCCACGGATACTCCCATGTTTTGACACTGACGCGCCCAAGAAATGCTACTTCCTCAAGCCGTAACTCACATTTCTTCAATTTGGCATATAGTTTGTTTTCACGGCCTTCTTTGAGTACCAAATTTCAAATGGTGCTCATGATCTTCACGACTTTTGGAAATATATGAGGATGTCATCAATAAAGACAACAACAAACCGATCCAAATATTCCTTGAATACTTGGCTCATCATATCCATGAAAGTCAGCAGAGCATTAGTCAATCCGAAAGACATGACTAAGAATTCATAATGCCCGTATCGAAGTTCTAAAGGCGCTTTGAATATCCTCGCCTAATCTTCACCGATGATATCCGTAATCTAAGATCGATTTTTGAAAAGAATTGTGCCCTTGCAATCGGGTCAAACAAGTCATCAATACGAGGTAGAGGATACCTATTCTTGATGGTGACATGGTTCAATTCCCGATAGTCAATACAAAGTCGCATACTCCCGCCTTTCTTCTTCTTTACGAATAAAACAGAGCAACCCCTAAGGAGATGTACTAGGACGAATGAAACCGATGTCCAACAATTCTCAGTAGTTGGACCTTTAACTCCTCGAAGTTCAATAGAGCCATTCGATATGGGGTTTAGAAATGGGCTTTGTACCAGTTCAAGATCAATAAAGAATTCAACTTCACGCTCGGGGTAGACCGGAAGTTCTTCAGAAATACGTCAGAAAGTCAATAACAATAGAATATTATTCAAATTTGACGTGTCTTTATTCAAATCCATAACATGGGCTAAGAAAGCTTGACATCCGCTTTTTCAATAAACGAATAGCTTTATGATTAGATATGATGTTGATTGATTTTAATGGTTTAGTTGCTTGAATTGCATAACAAAGTTGGTTAGAATATGAAAACTAACAACCTTACGAAAACAATCAATTTTGGCATGATGAGTAGTTAACCAATCAATTCCTAAAATCACATCAAAAGCAAGTATCTTTAAAGAGATAAGGTCAATGTAAGGTGATGGTGCCAACTTGAATCAAACAAGATTTATAAACAAAGTGGATGTGATGAAAGTTTCTCCTAACGAGTTTCCACAGATAGGTCAAAGTCTAATTTCTCCTGAGTCAAGTTTAAACGCTTGAGCACATGCAGAGAGATAAATGAATAGGTAGCACCAGATCAAGTAAGGTATAAACTTCGCAAGAATTTATAAATAGCTTACCCGTGATCACCTCATTTGGGTTCCTCTCATTTTGACCACCACAACAAACGCTTTTCCCGAACCGCTTAACTTTGACTTTTCTCGGGATGTTTTTGAGTCACCGTCCCTCATTGAACTAGGTTTCGCTACTGCATAAATCTCGAGCGATTATATGTCCTTCCTTTCCACAATTATAGCATACCTTGAACTCGTTGTGGGCGCTTTGACCGATATGTCCTCTTTCCCGCATTTATAAAGATATATGACCGGTGGTCGTTCTCCTCCCTTAGAACCAAGCTCTTCACGCAAGACTGCTGCCTTCACATGGTCGTTGTTAAATCTCCTCTTTAAAATCTCCTCCCGACTCGCTTTTCTATTTTTTCATGGCCATGATTACCACCGTAGTGGTTACCATTTTTGTCCGTCTGCTTTTCTTCTCCGCCGGTTATCATTATTCTGCTGACTCTATCTCTGTACGATCCTCGGTTATGGTCCCTCGGTTGAACATACTCATTATCTCGCTTCTAACAATTGAGCCCTCATAACAACATCCTAATAGAGAGAAAATTTATGAGAAATGAGATATTGTCGTACGCCGGTTTCAAACCTCTCGAAACATCCGCCATACGCTCCTCATTCTCCACCAAATGAGGTGCAAACCGATAACTCGCAAACTTTGCCTCGTCTTCGAGACACCGCCATGTTGTTTTGTTCTAATCGATGAACTCCACTTCCTTCATACGACGAACACTTTCGTGAAAGTATTTGTCATTAAATATTTTCTCAAACGCCTCCCAAGACATGCCGAAAAGCGGCCGATGGGTACGCTTTCACGCACTCCCACCAAAGAGTCCGCCTCGCCACTAACATAAAGGTGGCGAATGGAACCTTCTTTCTCTCCGCAAGATCCCAAGACATCGAATATCTTGGTAATTTGCTTGACCCATGTTTCCGCCATGATCGGATCCGCTTTCCTTAAATTCGTGGTCCCAACTTTTGAACTCGCTTGGGTCGTGACAACCCGTGAATTGCTATCATTTCCTCCTCAGATTTTGAACACGAGTCTCCTCGTCTGATTTTGCATGAACTGCAAAAACTTCTAAACATCCCCTCGCTCATCATCTCGCTTTCAAGGGTGTTGTTCACAAGAGGAACATTGCCACTCTGCTGTATCGCTCTCCTCGTTGGAGTATAAAGGCGTCTCCACAATCTCATTTCCATTGTTAATATTCTCACGACATTCTCAAATACTGTCATAAAACAAGAGTTAATTAAGGAAATCAATATATCACATAATATCCTTATATACTGACCAACTAACAAATAAGCTTAGGTAGGACACACTAGCGAAGGATTTACTCGCCTCTTCCTCCTAATTCTATTCCCCGATCTCCGCCAGAGATCATATCCCTAAGCTCGATACCAACCGTGACGCCCCCAAAATAGGTATACATCACCCATTCCGAAGTTGTCAATACATGGTACGTAAACAACTACAACTTTATTATTACAACAAGAAATCGTGAGTTTGAATACAAATATTATCTTCTAGACAATATCTAAACTCAAATAAATCCTCATCACATTTATTGATACATTATTTTACAAAATGGTGAGGACTACTAAACAACTCTCTCTAGAACTTTCATTCCATACCCCGACTGCATACTCGCTATATTCTCGCCTCCCGAGAAGAAAAATGGAACAAAAGGAAAAGGGTGAGCTCAACTAGCCCAAGAAAGAATATTATGACTAAGATAATATAAAACAAATTATCGTTAGTCTTTAACAGGAAAAATCTAATAGAATACAATAGACAACAAATTTTAAATCAATATTCGCAGAAAATAATAATTCATTAGAAGAGTTAAGTAGAGAATGCAAACTACTATCTTCTATGTATGAATTTAAAAGTTCATCGCTCATCTTTTATCCCCGTAATCATCAATCAATATATATCTGAATCAAATATTCATCTTTGCACTACAAAAGCCAAAGATATTCATCATTAGTCATATTCATCTAAACACTGCTCATCTTTGCACTACGGCCAAAGATATTAATCACCTCATCATCTCAACACTGCTCATCTTTGCACTCGGGCCAAAGATATTCTTCAGAAATCATTCATCTTTGCACTACAGCCAAAGATATTCCATAATATCATCATTTAAGACCAAGATGATGAAAATATTTTTAAAGAAACGAATCCAAAGTGAAACAAAATGACAAGGATTAAGGATTAAGATTCGTACTTTGTTTTATCCACGCCCAAAAATACCTCAAAAATAATCACAAGGTGTAAAATTCAAGAATGATCAAAACATGGATACAATCAAAGCTAGTATCCGTATAGATATTTTGGACGAAAAAGAAAAAAATTTTTATTTTTCGATGAATAAAGCCGATTCGTGAATAATGTCAGATACGTGAATAAAGGCCGATACGTGAATAAGTAACTCTCACACCAAAAGTTCCAAATTTGATAAAAACTTCAGATCAATATTTTAACATAATGATATTGAAGAAATAATATCATTACGAAAAAAAAATAATATCCCTTACCTCACAAAAGATGATTTCTAATGAAACACCTGATATAGACTATGACTTGAACTTGCACCGTATAGCAATACTCAAAGTATACTCAAAATATTCACAAGAATACGCCGATAATATAGAAAGAGAAAACTTCAATTTCGTGTGATTTTCAATTCTAACCTAAGCACCCTATTTATAGGAAAATGCTTAGAAACACCAAAAAGTAGAAAATTTAATATAATAATATTATTATTATTTCTACAACTTTCTACGCACCAAGAATCTGAATTCAAATATTAAAACACATGTAAGACCCACACTCAAATCACCAAAAACGTTTTTATATTAAAATATTTTAAACTTCCAAAAATCAATTATTTTGAGCTTCTAACTTCAATAATTCATAATAAATAGCCCTTTTATCGTAAAATTCAATCTTGCGAATTTTTATAGGAAATTCAATTCTCTACAACTTTGCGTAAGAAAGTTTTTCCAAATTCCAAATAGAAATTGACCGAATTCCACAAACCAAGCGATTTTACAAAGCTATAATCAAATTTTAGTCAATAAATGGGGTCCACCAACATGTTTAACATGTTTTAAACATTTATTGCAACAAAAATACTCTTTCTCCTCAGATACTCATATATCCCACATTCGTTGTAAAATATCACCATTATTATATTATTAAAATATAATAATATATTTAAATGAATTATTTTATCGTAAAAAAGATAAAATTTCAATTTTCAACAATTGTCACATTAAAATTTTCTCCATCTATATCCACATAAAATCAATATTTTCTTCATCATATGAATCAATAATTAATTATTCACAAATAATATTACGTAATCACAATATCGACAACCGTGCGCCTCCTGTGAAAGAGGGGGCTTTCCAATAAGAATTTCTCTCATCAAGCGTGCAATTAGGTGACCAAACCTCTCCTTAGATGTAACTTTCTAGACATTGCCAATAATGTTATCTAATAATATTATTCAGATAATATGAATTATTGCTTCGATAATGAAAAATACGTAAATGACAATTATCAAACAACAAAGAATATAAAATATCAACGCAACAATTATTAAATCAATAAAATATCGAACACTAATTATCGTAACTATTATTGAGTAGTGCCTTCACGTAAGAATCAATAATTGGTGCAATACCGTGCAAAGCATGTGTTTTAACCAATAGAGTATTTTAACAAAGATAATCTGTAAATAACTACGCCGTTATTTTTAAACCACTTATATTTGTCGCTTTCTTCATCCAATCGCTTTCCATTATGGGGCCCACAAAATATTAAGGCCCGTCGCATTTAATATTCCCCACAAAGAAGAATATTCCACGACCAAACGAATATTCCCGACAACAATGAATATTTTATAACCACTTGCTTATTTTGAAATATTTATGTATTTTACCCATAACTATTCACATTAATCAAATCAACCCTTACTATTTCAAAATAATAAATAGAGAAAATTAAATTTCATTAATAATAAGTTAGGGTCTTACACCTATCAAAAGAAATACATCAGAAAAAGTCAATGGTGTCGATGTCCACATCATCAATGCTGTCCATCTGATGTAACTCCTCCTGAGTCACTAGATCTCTATCTACAAGGATGTCAGGCCTATACAAAGGAGGATCTGTGCCGGTAAATCCATATAGGTCATCTGAGGGACCAGCGCCAGAGTTGGAAGGATCAAAAGTATCTACCACTGCAGGATCTCTGCCCAAATACTGAATGAAAAGATGTGACCGGTCCAACTGCCACGTCAATCTATCAATCTGTGTCACATGAGTCGGATCTCTGACACAGGCTAGCCAATTCGTCATCATCACGGATCCTGGAACCATATCCCCAATAAATTGTGTGGCGCGGGTCTGAGCTCCAATCGTACAAGGGATCCACCAATGCTGGAACATCTCCTGAGAACATGGGCCCTCTGACAATATAAAGTCGTCAATCCACATTAATGGGATGTCAATGATGGGGGACTGTGAAACAGGCCAATAACGCCTGGCAGGAGGCAAGATCGGCATACGAATCTCTCCTATAGTGCTGATAGCACGCTCTCCTAAATAGAGCTCCCATCCTCCATCTGTGAAGAGAGGAATCCTGCGGGTGGAAATGATGTACTCTACTCCAGTCAGGTGCCCATCCTCAAAGACAACTCCCAAATGCTCTCCAGAGTAGGGAATCCATGTGATGACATCGGCTGTCAACAACTCCAGCTGTAGGCGACAATGAGTGAAACCTTCAGCAACAGGGACCTCCGCCTGTATGTAATAATGCCATCTCCGTCCTCATGGATAGGTATCTAAACCTAACACGCTCACAGGACGCAAACAAGGAAACCTCTCATAGGCCTAAAATTGCCAACACAAAGGCAAACATCTGTTGTCAGTCAACACTCTTAACCCACACATGGGAAAGGACAAGAGAAACACTCACCAGTAGAAATGGATAGAATCCTAACCACGCCTCGGTCAAGCCCTGCGATCGCATGCGCATTCCCTTGAGGAAGTAGGTAAAGGTGTAGGAACCCCAATCATACTCTCTTATACGGTCCACGTGTCGAGTGGTGTTAATCAAAGCGAAGGACACCGTAGAGGAATCATCTTCTATGAAGCAGCCCCTAATGATCATCAGGAACAATCGCCGAAGAATGCGATCCCTGACTCTCACATCATCGGGTATATGCTCACTCAACAGCCCGCTCATAGCATCTATGCTCAAAGGACCTGTACGAACAGTCCTACCCTTGAGCGCTTCTGCCAGAACTCCCAACAAGGATCTAACGGCAGTAGGGGTGATATCCGCCGTGCAAGGCACCGGCTCCCCTCCAAACTTCATACCTGTGATAAACCACCAATCCATCGGCATCATCATCACCTCGCAGTCCAGAAAATGGAGTGACTGAGTCTGGTGGAACCACCACTCAGACAATGCCTTGAGGTAACCCCAGGGACAGCGATGGGGTAGAATGGAGAAGAACCTTCCGAATCCCCAACCATGGATGATCGCTCTATAGTCATCATGCAGGGCCTGATACATAGAGTGGATGTTAAACCAGTTCCCTCGAGGCTGTGTGAAGCTGGGAACCTACATCAAATGCAGATCAACATCAGACTCCTTGACTCCTCATCAATAGGAAATAAGGAAGATTAAAGATCTAACTTCATACCTCGTTTAGGTGCGATTATCTTTGAAGGATGCCTACTAAAGTCACCCGGAAGATCCGGGTTTGCCACTGAATACTCGCAATTCCCTACGGGAACACGTCACATGAGGCGGAACCTTGAACGGTACATCCTCCTCCTCGTCCCTCGACATTTGGCACCTCAACCTCGAATAGGGCGTACCACCGCCTCATGACAAACGAAGTTTAGGCATCTCACGTAAACGACAATCGAGGCTCTTTAAAAGCCCTCCTCCGTACACCGTAAGTGGTCCTGCAGAACCGCCCTTTCGGTTGATCTGGATCCATAATATCTGGACAGCAAGTCTCCAAGTCACCTCAGAAAGGGTGTGGTAATTTCGTACCTGTAGTCTTTTTCAAAATGCATTCTATGATTACATGCATACATGCATTGTCTTAACATACATCTATAGTAGATTTAAAAATGCATAACTACTCAATGCCTACATTTTGGGAAAATTTTTCCATAGCCCCTTTGTAAATGGGACTATCCACATGCACATAGGCATGACTAGGTGGCCATTCAGTAGCACACCTATACACAGTCATATACATCCTGTATGCATTCATCACATCATAGTAAAAATCAATAAGTGTAATCTAATTACCAGGATTATTTTACTATTCTACCTTTACTCATTTGTCCTCAGGTAGGATAAGAAATGACAGTAAAAGGTACCAATTTGACTGCTTTAAAATTCAATTTTTTTCACATCATTGTGTTCAGCATGGTTTAATACTAACATTTACTATGTTGAATATTTTTTATCAAGTCATATCAGCATGCATATTCACTACTATGTGTCTAAATGCATTTCATGCGATAAGTCATTTTCCAACGGACAAAAATTGGAAAAAATACATGCATGTGTTACCAGGATAGTGAAGAATGCTTGTACGGTTGCAGAATATGTAGAAAGTTGCCCGAACTCAGCAGATCTGAAGAAGAGCTCTCGAATTTCCTTCGCTGCACAACTTGAAAATGACTTATAAAAGCGACCAGCCACCTATACATAGGTCCCACACCTCCAGCTCGCTCCATTTAGAGTTGCAAAGGAGGTCTCACAAGCTGAAAAGGCCAAATCATGAATAAAAACGCTACGCGATGGAGCGGAACAGCCTGAAATCCTAGTTTCTCGTCGGTCAGAGTTAAACTCCCGTCGTCTCAATGGTATTCTCCTGGATGTGGGATATACTATACCAATGAGCTCAGCTTTCATAAACCATGCTCGGTAATATCCCATTAAGGTCTGATGCCGTCATTTGCAGGGTTAGAACCCTAAACAATCCCAGGCGGGGGTTACAATGCGAAACCACGAAATATCAAACCTCCCCGGCGGGGGTTACAACGCCAAAGTTATCAAACATGTACGCCTACCCGGCGGGGGTCACAACGCACATCCTTCAAACATCTATGTCCCCCCGGTGGGGGTTACAACGCAATGCAACCATTGATACACACATCAATGAAGGTCAAGCAGCCTTGACAATGCACCCAGTAGGGATTCATCCGGTGATACACACATCAACGGAGGTCAGGCAACCCTGATAGCAACAAAACTGTTGGCAGTAACTCCGACAGTATGAGGGAACATGTTATACACATCCTCAAAATAGACAGCTTTATTCCCACAGATCTCTTCCACACAAGAGATACCTCTATGGAGTATAAGCCAGTGTCTAGGATTCAAGACTTTGGTGGTAGTCCCAACGTCAACATCCTTGAAGACTTAGATCGCATGTCCAAGCCATCACTGATTGTCATCCCAGCAATATTACACAGCAATCATGCATCATGCATTTGCATCATGTTGTTGCATATAGTATCATGTTTATCTTGCTTGCATTTTCAAGTGTCTAGGATTCTTTATCCTATCCATGCCTTGCATTGCATGAATATGATAAAGAGGGGCATCTGTAGACACTCAAAATTTTCTGCACTCCTATTCCTAACATTGTAGGAGGGGAGATTTGTCTTTTGGAGATAACCCTGAAAGACAACTTACATCCATGTCGGATACTATCGGAAGTTCAGCTTCAACCCGGAACACAAATCGGGAACATCATCTCAAATCCGGAACACACACCGGGAGTGTCATTTCCAATCTCGGAGATAACCCCAACATATGCAGATCAAAAGACCCAAGAATAACACGGAGAGGCATGTCTGTCTCAAATGATAACTCCGCGATGTTCGGTTCCCAAATTCCAGAGACAACATCGAGTAAGAACCCCATCCTTGGTGATAACCCCAAGGGATGTCATTGCAGTTTCGACGATAACCCCAGAAATGCTTGTTGCAAACACATACAATTAGCTTCAATCCAGATAATACAAAAAAGCAGTCTAATCTCAGTTGTAACCCTGAGCAATGTCTTCTTTCCGCTTAAACCGGCAATAACCCCGGTGAGGAGTCAACACGTCATCTTACTGTCTCAGCAAGATGATATCACAGCATACCAATAAGTGGTCCAATCTCAGCTGTAACCCTGAGCAACATCTACTTTCAACTCAAACCGGCGATAACCCCAGAAAGGAGTCACACATCATCTTGTTCCTTCAACAAATGGCACGTCGTCTCAACACTTCATACATACATACATACAACAATGTTCCACAAGAGCCGAAGATTGACAATCCCGAGTGACTATTACGTGTGGCATTACTTTGGATAGAATTTGAAGCTTGAAGACCATGGGCATAGACCCCTCTTCCTGACTTTGTACAACCTCTAATCCATGTCATTACGTAACTCTCGACACAAGCAATCCAAAGAAGTACATATATACTTCATTTGGATGCTCGGATTGAAGTTCTGCAAGTTCGAGCAGACATTATAGTGCATGACTGCACGTACTATGAGACGACGGGACCCACGAGGCTCGGATCCACCATGACTAGCCGCAGGTACAACTGATATATGTATATATTTCATATATATGGACTAACATTATCGAGTTATGCCTCAATTGAGCCTAGACTCCAGTCTAGAGCGTTTATCTACTTATATATATATATATATATACTTATATATATAAACTATGGTCAGACTCTATCTGATGAGCCTGGATTTTATATCCGGTGCATTTACTCGCTTTTATATATATACATATATATAATTGTTGTCGGACATATCTGATGAGCTCGGATTTACATCTGGTGCGTTTACTGCTTATATATATATATATATATATATATATATATATATTTACATTTTTGTCAGGACTGGAGTCTACTTCGTGGCCTTTTACGCCTTTTATTTACATTCTGTCCTTCCCGGAGTTGACTTACGTGGCGCTTGATCGCTTTTTACTGACTTTATTTACATTTCGTCCCTTTGGAGTTTACTTACGTGGCGATTGATCATGTTCACATATATATATATATATATATATATATATATATATTTACCGCTTTTATATATTTACATTTCGATCCCCATGGAGTTGCTTTCGTGGTGGTTGATCCAAATCTATATATATATTTACAACTTTTATATATATAATTGCTTCTTCGCTTTCCATACAAATTGCAAGATTATCATGTGAGCCTAGGAATCATGTGATCACAGTTTCGATCTCATCAATCTAGATTCGGTTCCCATGATGGACATTTTTAGTTGTGGCGAAACTGTACATTATTTTATAATGTCTCGAGTTTCCTTGGATGGTTGTCATGCCCATAAGGAGTTCGACATCATTGTATATTATTTTCTCGAGGATGCTTCGTATCTCGAAAATAAAAGCAAACAAGCCGAACATTTAATAAAATGGAAGTATGAAAAGGTCTCAATTCCTATTGAGCACAGGGTTTGAAAAACCTCTTTTATTAAACTTCATTGTTACATCTTGGTTAAAACTGATTTTTTCTATAAAATTCAAACCTTATGTATATAGGTGCGAACGAGGCCTCGCAATACTTTCAAATAAATTGCACATTGATCCACACACACACACACACATTCATAGAACAATTTCTTTGAAGAGTGGCGGTCACGTGTAACAACACGGATGTCGTAAGTGCCTAACACCTTCCCTCCGCATAATCAAGCCCCGAACCCTTAATGAATCTCGGTTTACACAGACTGCTTTAGCGATTGTCAAATCAATCGAGTCAATGTGCTAACCTTTTCTTTTATTTGCGTTAGTGCAACCAGCTAAATACACCAACTGGCGACTCTTAAAGTCAATCGTCGACATTATACATGTCGGACCTTTTTCACTTGTTTTTTCAAACAAATCTCACATTAACATGAGAACACCAAAGAACAAGTAATGAAAAGGGACACCAAAAATCCCGACGTCGACATAATGATGTTTGATATACAATATGTGTTGTACATGACAAAATGGTTAAGCTAGTCTGTGTAGGAAAATACAAGCCTATCTACAATCCAGTGGATATACGAGCTATCAAGTCCAACAAGGTATCTCTCTCTGAAGAAGGAGGCAACACTGCAAGCTTCTGCACAAGGGTATCTACACGAGCTAACAGATCCACAGCCAAATGTATGGTGGCATAATGCTCATCAATATATGCACTCATCTTGGCAATCATGCCAGTAGTAAGGGATCTCACTGTAGTACTATCTGTAATGGCTACATCCCAGGCAGATATGGCAGCATCTCGCTCAATAATTAATCCATCTCTAGATGATCTAGCCTCATCCCGCTCAACAATAGCGGTGTCTCTACGAGCTATAGCCTCCTCTCTCTCCAATAGAGCGGCATCTCTCCCATCAAGAGCTGTCAACATCAAGGCCCTAGCCTGATCTTTCTCAAAGATCATCAGATGAAGACTCTGCTCTAAATATTGTGCTGAATGCTGGATCACAATAGCACTCATATTGGGAGAATCTACAAGAGCTGCTGGCAACCTAGTGAATAGCTCTTCCTCGGGGGAAAGATCAATGTCCTCTATGGGCTCCCCATCATCAAAATCAATCCCCGACACTATGGATACTACAGCATCTGATGTTGTCTCTGTCTTCATCCATATAGAATACTTTGTTGAACAGCTCGGATGGCTAACAGAAAACTCAGCCAACTCACGCTGATCCCAACAGGCATACAACCTGGATCTGTCCTCTGCTAACAACTGGCGGAAAGCCAAGCGTTGACTCAATGCCCCCTCAAAAGGATGGAAGTCCTGAAATTGGTTAAATTGTGACATCACAACCAGTGGGTGGTAAATAGTCATGCCCCTCAAACCAGCCAGAGGAAGATAATCCATGCCCGAAGCCTAAGTAATGAACCTATAGGGTAAACTGAGCCCTGTACATGGGAAGATGTTAAATGGATCCCCGATCCCTGCCAAGAATACCGACCAAGACATAGCGTTTGTACACTCTGCTGGCTGGAAGGAGTAAGACATGACTATCTCATGAATAAAACAATACCCGTGCCGTCGGAAGGTGCCAATCGATCTCAGGTGTGACATAAACCACACGTACAACATGATCGAGCTACCTGTGAATACCCCTGCAGGGTAGGTGCTGTAATATGTGACCGATCTCAACGTCTCTGCTACAATCATCAGCACAATGGTATGACCCTCCCCGAGAGCTCTCACTGCCATAATGACGCTAATGTCCAGCTCATCCATATATCATGGCATGTACACGTATGGTAATACACTCATAAATAATACATCTACTCTGGCTAGACTCCACTGATCCTCCGACATGGTAAAATCCCCGGAGTGCCGTGTGTAACTATCCTCTGAGCCAAATTTGTCCATTAGAAAATGCTGAGATATCATATGACCGGATTTAATCTCTGTACAACTCTACGCCTCATCCCGGTGAGGGTCATAAACTGTCGGCTAATGTCGCCAATAGTTATCCGCACGCAATGTGTGTCTAATGGTAGCACCATCAACCGTGCATACTCCTCCAAGGTGGGAGTCAACTCCTTGATACCAAGCCAAAAAACCTGCCTCTCTAGTATCCAATGCTCTAGTATGCCCTCTACAAAGCCTACAGGAACCTAAAACATCATTAGGGTCATAAAATGCTATAATAAATGATCTATGGTCACCCTGTCTGGAGGTGACATACTATCATACCACGACCTCAGACGGGAGGCTACTAATACTGGTGGGGTATGATCAATGCGGCTCACTGTCGAGGATGACATCTATGTGGGCCATATCACAAGACCATCCAGTGGTTAATGCTGAATATCTCTGGACATACATACATATGCATAACATAATACATGCATGATAAATAATAGATGGCAATATGATGTAGGGAATAATGGTACATACATTCTGAAGTATATTATCATCTAATACATCTCTGTACAGCTAAAGTTATAACGAGAATGGGGGCACAGCCACCTAGTATCTAACAGAGGCCTATCAAAAGATATAATGAGAAAATACATCAGAAAAAGACAATAGTGTCAATCTCTACATCATCAATCTTGTCCACCTGATGTAACTCCTCCTTAGTCACGTGATCTCCATCAACGAGGATATCAAGCCTATACAATGGAGGATCTGCACTGGCAAAACCATATGGGTCACCTGAAGGGCCAGCGCCTAAGCTGAAAGGATCAAAAGTATCTACCTCTGAAGGATCTCTGCCCAAGTGCCGAATAAAGAAATGTGCCCGATCTAACTGCCGGGTCAAACTGTCAATTTGTGTCAAATGAGTCGGATCTCGAACACAGTCCATCCAATCTGTCATCATCACAGATCCAGGAACCATATCCCCTATAAACTGAGTGGCGTGGGTCTGGGCTCTAATGGTACAAGGAGACCACCAATGCTAGAACATCTCCTGAGTATAAGGATCCTCTGACAGTGTAAAACCGTCAACACCCATCAATGGGATATCAATGACGGGCGACTGTGAAACGGGCCAATAACGCCTAGCAGGAGGCAAGATCGGTACACGAATCTCCCCCGTGGTGCTTCTAATAGCACGCTCTCCTAAATAGAGCTCCCATCCTCTATTAGTAAAGAGAAGAATCGTACATGTGGATATCGCGTACTCGGCACCAGTCGGGTACCCATCCTCAAATCCAACGGCTAAGTGCTCCCCAAAATAGGGAATTCATGTGATAGCATCAGCTGTCAATAACTCCAACTGTAGATGACAATGGGTGAAACCCTCAGCTACAGGAACCTCTGTAAGTATGGAGTGATGTCATCGTCGTCCTCGTGGATAGGTCTCCAAGCCTAACACACTCACAAGACGTAAACATGGGAGCCTCTCATAGGCCCAAAACTGCCAACACAAAGGCAAATATCTGCTGTCAGTCAACACTCTTAACCTATACATGGGAAATTACAAGAGAAATATTCACTAGCAGAAATGGGTAAAATCCTAGCAAAGCCTCCGTCAAGCCCTGCGAACGTATGCGCATGCCCCTGAGGAAATAGGTGAAGGTGTAGGAGCCCCAATCATACTCTCCAATATGGTCCACATCTCATGTGGTGCTCACCAAAGCGAATGATACCGTGAAAGAGTTATCTGCTTTGAAGTAGCCCCTAATGATTATCAGGAACAATCTCCAAAGAATGTGATCCCTGACTCTCACATCATCAGGTATGGGCTCACTCAATAGCCCGCTCATAACATCTACACTCAAAGGACTAGTACGGACTGTCTTGCCCTTGAGCGCCTCAGTCGGGACTCCTAGTAAGGATCTGACTGCAGTCGGGGAAATATCCGCCGTACATGGCACTGGCGCCCCTCCAAACTCCATACCGATGATAAATTTTCAATCCATTGGCGTCATCATCACCTCAAAGTTTAACAAATAGAGAGACTGAGTCTGGTGAAACTAGTGCTCAGACAATGCCCTGAGATAACCCCAGGGACAACGACGGGGGAGGATGGAAAAGAACGCCTCAAAGCCCCAACCATGCACAATTGCTCGATAGGAACGATGAAGAGCCTGATACATAGAGTGAATGCTGAACTAGTTCCCTCTAGGTAGTGTGAAGCCGGGAACCTGCATTACAAAGTAGATCAATATCAGAACCTTTACTCCTCATCAATAGGAAAAAAGGAATATCAAAATCCAGCTTTTATCTCGTTTGTATGCAAGTAAACTAAGGGGTGTCGACTTAAATCACCCAGAAGCTCTAAGATCATCACCTAGATTCCTGGAAGATCCCTACGAGGAACATGAGAAGCAGGAGCGGGGTTCGTAACTGGTACATCCTCCTCCTCATCCTCAACATCTGATACCTCAACCCGGACAGAACGAATCACCGCCTCCACCAGATGACGAGGCTGTCTAACTGAACGGGGTCGAGGCACATCAGAAGCCCTCTTCCGAACACCTAAAGTGGTCCTACGTGAACTACTCTGCTGATCCAGATCCATATATCTAGACACAAAGTCTCTAAATCACCTCAGAAAAAGTGTGGTAAACTCTAACCTGGAGCTTTTTCAAATGTATTACATGACTACATGCATGAATGCATTACTTTAACATAAGCCTACAGTAGAGCTAAAAATGCATGACTACCCAATGCCTACATTTTGAATTTTTTTGCCATAGTCCCCTTTGTAAATAGAACTATCCACATGCACATAGGCATGACTAGGTGACCATTCAGTAGCACACCTACCCACAGTCATAAACATCCTATATGCATTACATATATCAAAGACATAATTCGTAAGGGTAGCCTAATTACCAGGATTACTTTGCTTTTTCACATTAGCTCATTTGTCCTCAAATAGGATAAGAAATAGCAGAAAAAGGTGCCAATTTGACTGTTTCAAAAGTTAATTTTGTTCACATCTGTAAAACCCCAAATTTTACGAATAAAGATTTAATTTTCTCGAAATATTTTTTTTAATATTATGGTGTGGATTTGAGATAATGTTATAGTTGTGGGTAGTATTTATAAATTTTGCAAAGTATGCAAGTTGTTATATAATATTCGATTGGTCGGGGAATATTCCTTTTGTCGGGGGAATATCCGTATTTGCGACGACAATCATTAGTGGACCTGTTAATAACTTATTATTATTTGATTGAGAAAACGACAAAAATATTTTTATGAAAATAACGGCGGAAGTTTTACCATTAATCGTTGAAACACCCGTGTTAAAAGTGCGATAATATCGCGGGTTCCATAGTAGTACACTACGGTATCAATTATTGATGCTTACGTGAGAAGTCACTCAGTTTTGTTCAATTATTGCTACAGTAATTATTGCATAGTATCTCACGTTATTTGATTCAATTATTATCGATATTTTATATATTATTAAATCAATAATTGAGACGACGAAGTTATTAATATTATTATTTGCAATATTAACGATGTCTAGAAGTTCTGCCAAGGAGAGGTTTGGTCACCTAATTGTGCGCCAATAGGGAGAAATCCTTATTGGAAAGCCCCTCTTTCACAGGAGCGACACAGTCGATTAATATTGTGAATTATAATAATGATGATAAATGTTGTTAAATATATTGAGGTGTCTTTTTATGAAGTCACGGAAGTTTATATATATATATATATATATATATATATAATTTCATTTTATTAGTATTATTAATGTAATAAAACAGAAAAGCTTTTTATATAAAACAAAATACTTTTATAAAGTTATTTGTTTTATTAGACAATAATTAGAATATAATATATTTTATTATGCATTGTGTTTTGCATTGTAAAATCTTTTTATATAAAATGAATACTTTTATAAAGTTATTTATTTTATTAGATAAAAATTAGAATATAATATATTTTATTATGCATAGTGTTTGCATAGTACCTACATAGTGTTTTGCATAGTAAAATCTTTTTATATAAAATGTAATACTTTTATAAAGTTAATTGTTTTATTATATTTTAAATAAAATATATAAATATAAATATATATATATATATATATTATATTGTATTGCATAGTATCCTTTCTATTTTTCTATAAATAGGATGCTTAGTTAGAATTGAAATCACACGAGAAATTCGGAAAATTCTCTTCTATAATCTTGGCGTATTTCTTTAGAGTTTTAAGAAGCTTTGAGCGTAGTCTGAAGTTTTTCTTCAAGTATATTCCCGCCTACTACCCGTTTGAGTACTCTTCTTTATACGGTAAGGGATATTATTTGTTGTACTCGTAAGAGGTATTATTTCTTTCGTATTCATGAAGAGAACTTCTGTTATTCCATTCTTTATTATTCCGTTGGAATAACCTGTATACGCGAAGTACCGCATACATGGTGAAAATTTTCTATTATTCCAATCTTTATCATTATGTTGGAATAACCTATCTATGCAAAGTACCGCATACATGGTGAAATTCTTCTTTTATTCCATTCTTTATAATTACATTGGAGTAACTCGTCACATGCATGCGATTATCGCATGCTGGTGTGAAGTCTTTTGTTATTCCATTCTTTATTATTCTGTCAGAATATCCTGTCTATACGTTTTCGCATGACTTGGTTCCATTAATTATTATTCCTTCAGAATATCCTGTCTGTACGATTACGCATGACCTGGTTCCATTCTTTATTATTCTGTTGAGAATAACATGTCTGTGCGGTCTATCGCATGCATAGTGAATTCTTCTGTTATTCCATTCTTTATTATTCTGTTGGAATAACCTGTAAATGTGGATTACCACATGCATGGTGAATGATCCTTTGTATTTCATTCCTTATTAAATGGTGGAAATGATCTGTCAACGTGGATTACCGCATGGCGGGTGAAAATCCATTTGCAGTTTAGTAATTTTTCTGACCCTCAAAAAAAAATTTGGAAAGTCATAATATAAGCATTGGACTGTTGATTATGATGAAAGTCATAATAAAAGCATTGGACTGATGAAAATCACGGGTATATGTAGTATTAGTAAGTGTTATGATGAGTTATGTTGGTTATTATGTGAAAACATGTAAGTTTCTTAGAAATCACAAAGAGTTGAAAACCAGATTTTTTGTGAAAATGGAACATGAAATTTAGTTGACCATATCTCCTATTATATTTTCAATTTTTGAGTTTGGTCAAGTTCTACAGTTAGATCTATGAGTTTTCTAACTTATCCAAGTGGAATCACTGGAAAAGGTGTTGTAAATTTTCGTGTGGACTGATTTTAGCAAACGAGTCAAAAACTGCAAAGTACCAAAAATCTACTACCCATAAATTTAAAAGGGACTTTTCGGCCATTTAACTTATGAGAAAATTTTCGGCCTTTTGGGAAATGGAAATATATGGTATAAAGTACCTCATGTCCAAAAATGAGCTCATTCCGACTTAAAATGAGCAAGTTATGACCATTTCAATATTTAGATTTTTCTGACGAAAAATGCTATAACCGGAGTTCTATAACTCCGATGACCATGAAATTTAAACTGGAAGCTCACGTTAACAGGTGTAAGATCCTGCCAAGATTTGGGAATTTCTGGAGTTAAACTTGAGGTAGCTAATTTCTTAAAGAATTAATTAGAAATTTATTTTTAAAAAATACTTAAGAGAGTTTAAAAATTATAAAAAAAATACTTGTTGTGTATGAAATATATGTATATATGTTTGGACAATAGAAAAATAATAAGTTGATTTGGTAATTTTTCATGAAAATGGTTTAGTTTCAAACATATGAGTTAAATATGTTATGTGAAGTTGAAGAATTGATAAATAGGATTTTAGGGCTTGAAAATCCTATATAAGGTATATGCATATTTTTGATGAGTGATTTGATCATTGGTGATGAAATCTTATGAGTATGGCATTTTTGAATGATTAAATGCATTATTTGGTAAAGTGTAAACAATTAAATTAAATTGTTTATAAGTTTAAGAAGTGATTAAAATACTGTTATAATATTAACAATATTAGATTATGAGTTATTTAAGTGATGGATAATATTTGGATAAATTTAAAGGCTTTAAATATTTATCCTTGTTTTCGTTTGATTAATGCTTATATTATTGTCATCATCCTCATGCTTATATTGTGATGAAAGTCATCTTTGACTTACGTGCAGAGATGGACTTGGTATGATTATGACCAAAGATTATTCGGTATAATTATGACCGTAATGTAACGAATGATGTGGTAAAAGTCCTCATTGGCCTGTAGTTCATTGGTGGACAGTTGTTGGTATGATTATGACCAGGGATTATTCGGTATAATCATGATCATTGATGATTACATGAATATCCTTGGCCGTGGTGCAGGGATGATGTGGTTTATTTATTAAGCTGAGTCTCAGCGATAAAGTTTATGAAAATATTTTTAAATCATAGAAGATAGTAGATTTTATGCTCTACTTGACTTTTCTAATGGATTGCTTATTCCGCTGTAGTTAAACTTGGTGTCTATTGTATTTTATCAGTTTAACATTGTTGAAGACTAATGATAATTTATTTTGCATTATCTTAGTCATAATATTTCTTACTGGGCTAGTTGAGCTCACCCCTTTCTTTCACTATTCTCTTCAGGAAATCAGAACGTAGCCGGGACTAGTCGGGGAACGGAGTGACGGTCCAGATGATAGTATTAGTAGTCCTCACTATTCTATTAAATAGTGTGACAATAAATCTATTGAGGACTCCTTTGAGTGTGGATATTGTCTAGATGACAATATTCTTATTAAAACTCTCAATTTATGTTTTGTCGTATTTTACACGACTGTTGTATAATTAGTTTGTATTTGTATTCAGTACCTTGTATCTGACGACCCAAGATGGGTGATGTGTTCCTATTTTGGGGGCGTCACAACATCATTATGTTCAGCATGGTTAAATACTAACATTTATTGTAATGAATACTTTTTATCATGTCATATGAGTATGCATATTCACTACTATATGTTTAGAAACATTTCATGTGATAATTCATTTTCCAACGGATAAAAACTGGAAAAGAAGACATGCATACGTTACCAGGGAAGTGTAAACCACTTGTACGGTGATATATTTTGCAAAAAGACGCCCGAACTCAGCAGATCTGAAGAAAAGCTCTCGAATTTCCTGTGCGGCGCAACTTTAAAATGACTTGTGAAAGCAACCTGCAGGTTAAATCCACCCACGATTGGCTGCAAGTGTACCTACGGCTCCCCTGGGTGGGGCCCACCCCCCGGATCGGTCTAGTTCGAGTTGCAAAGGAGGTCTTGCAAGCTGAAAATGCCAAATCAGGAATAAAATTGCTATGCGATTGAGCAGAATATCCTGAAATCCTGGTTTTCAGAGACCCAACTGCAGGTCCACCTGTCACTCATTGGTATTCACCCAAACCCAGGGTTTAATATACCAATGATCACAACGGTTGCAAATTACACTCAATAATACCTCACGAAGGTCCGATGCCATCAGTTTGGGGTCGTAACTCCAAAATACTTCTCCCCAACGGAGATTTCATCCATTGATGCAAATGTCAACGAAGGTCAAGCAGCCTTGACATTTTCCCAGCAGGGATATCATCCATTGATGCACATGTCAATGAAGGTCAGGCAACCCTGATAACACAGACTGTTGGTAGTAACTCCGACAGAGCAACGGAAAGACCTGGCGATACAAACCAGGAAGGACCATCCTCATCGGGGAGGACCGATGATGGAATATATTATACACATCCTCAACAGACAAAGCACTATCCCCGAGAGTCTCTTGTACATAAGAGATACATCCTCAGTGGAAAGTCTGTGCCCAAGATTACGAACTTTGATAATAACCTCAACCTCAACATCCTGGAAGTTCTTGATAGATTTGGATCACACGACCAAGTAGTTCGTCAGGGTAGTCAGTGATAACTCCAGTCCCCGTCAAAAGTCATGGGAACAAACAGTAATCACATTCCATTGGAGAACATTCCAGCAACCCACATACATCATGCATTTGCACCATGCTGCTGTACATTGCATCATGATTATCTTGTCACATTTCAAGTGTCTAGTACTCTTTATCCTATCCATTCCATTGCATTGCATGAATATGATAAAGTGGGGCATCTGTAGACACTCAAAATTTTGCATTTTTGTTACTAACCTGACAGAAGGGAAAAATCATCTTCTAGAGATAACCCTGGAGGACAAAACAGTTCCAATTCTGAAAATCCCACAAGAGAAGCCTTTTCAATCTCGAAGATAACCCCGAGATATTCAATCCCAGAAACAACACCAGGAGTTTAAGTCTCAACCTCAGAGATAACCCCAAGGAGTGCAGTTGCAGTTCCGTAGATAACCCCGAAGATGCTCATTTAAACCCTTGCAGTCAGCTTCAACCTTAGAGATAACCCTGAGGCACTCAGTTCCAGTCCTGAAGACAACCCCGGGAGGTCAGGCACATCTCAAAGACAAACTTGAGGACATTCAGCACTTGTAGCAGCCTAATCTCAGAGATAACCCTGAGCAACGATTGCTATATCAGCCCAAACTGGAGATAACCCCGGTGAGGGGCAAAATCATCATTTTTCAACCTCGATCCTACATGCACGTCGTCTCAACACATTTCAACATACACTTTACACAGCAGTGTCCTACAATAACCAATAGCTCCAATCCCGAGTGACTACTATACAAGACAGCGCACCGAATAGAATTTGAAGACTTGAAGACCAAGGGCATGGTCCCATCTTCCTGACTTCGCACAAACTCTAATCCCATGTCATTGTGTAGCTCTCAACAACAGCACTTCGAAAAAGGTATTATATACCTCAATCGGATGCTCGGATTGAAGTTATGAAAGTTCGAGCAGACAACACGTTGCATGCGTGTACGTACTTCGAGATGATGAGACCTCAGGCAACCGCAGGTGCACCTGCGGCTGCCGTAGGTACACAAGCGGCTCCCCCTCTATAAATAGAGGGCTTGGGGTGACCATTTTGTAAGAGAAAATAGCAAGGAAGCCCTATCCAATTTGCTCTGTACACACTATAAACTGAGTGCTTTCTCATTTTAAACACTTGTGAGCTCATATATTGCTACATTTTTACCCGTGGGAACCGAGTGTTCATCCATTTAAAGCTATAGAAGTCTTCTTTGGCAGTCCACTATAAGCCTTCGTACTTTTCTTAAAGCATTTTCTCCACATTTTGCACACACCGTTTCTTCACGTTGAGAGTCGTGTTACGTGTGTGCATGCCCAGACTTCGGTCTGAGGCTTTTTATTTCATTATATATATATATATGGACTAATATTATCGAGTTATGTCTCGATTGAACCTGGACTCACGTCCGGAGCGTTTATTGCTTTTATATATATACTTATATATAAACTGTGGTCAAACTCTGTTCGATGAGCCTGGACTTTATATTCAAAGCGTTTATTGCTTTTATATATATACTTATATATAAACTATTGTCCGACTATGTTTGATGAGCCTGAATTTTATATCCGGAGTGTTTCTTTGTTTATATATATATATATATATATATATATATATATATATATATATATATTTTACATTTCACAGAGCCTAAAGTTTACTTCGTGGCCTTTTACTACTTTATTTACATTTCGTCCCTTTGGAGTTTACTTAAGTGGCGGTTGATCGATTTACTACTTTATTTACATTTCTGATCCCCCATGGAGGTGCTTCGTGGTGGTTGATCTTCTCTCTCTCTCTCTCTCTCTCTCTCTCTCTCTCTCTCTCTATATATATATATATATATATATATATATATATATATATATATATATATATTTTATATATATTTCCATTTCTAGTCCCCCATGAAGTTCGCTTCGTGGTGGTTGACAGTCTGTATATATATATTTACAGCTTTTATATATATAACTGCTTACAGCTTTCATATAAATAGCTACATCATGTGAGCGTAGGAATCATGTGATCACAGATTCAGTCTTCTGAATTTAGATTCGGTTCCCGTGATGGATATTTTTGGCTATAAACAGCTTATACATTATTCACGGTGTCTGAATTTCCTTAGAAGGCTCTCATGCCCACAAGGAGTTTGGCATTGCTATATATCTTATTTTCTCGAAGATGCCTCGCATCTTAAAAATAAAAGCAACTAAGCCGAACACTTAATAAAATGGAAGTATCAAAGGCCTCAATTACTATTCAGCATAAGGGTTTGAAAAACCTCTTTTACAAAACATCACTTCTATATCTTGTTAAAACTAAATTTTTACATAAATTCAAACCATTTGTATATATGTGCGAACGAGGCATAGCACTACTTCCAAATAACTGCACATTGACCCACACACACACATATATTCATATAACAGTTTAATTGAAAAGTGGCGGTCACCGTGGTAACACGGATATCGGAGGGTGCCTAACACCTTCCCTCTGCATAAGCAAGTCCCTAGACCCGAACGAATCTCGATTTCACAGACCAATTTAATAGTGTTACATCACGCGGTCAATGTACAAACCTTTTCTCGGTTGAGTTGGTGCAATCATTTAAAAATACCAACTGGCAACTCTTACAATCCAATCATCGACATATAAATGTCGGACCTTTTCACAACTTGTTTTTTCAAACAAATCTCACCTAACATGAGAACACCAAAAGACAAGAATAGAAAAGGGACAGTAAAAATCCCGACGTCGACAATTTGCTTAGTATGTGTATAGTGATTTTGGGGACAGAATCTTTTTAAGGGGAGAGAATGTAACGAATGAATTTATTGCGTTGGGATTCTGGGGACAAAAATTTTTTTAAGGAGGGAAGAATGTAACGAACGAGAATTTTGTGTTTAATTTTAAATATTTAATGAATTAAATAAATATTTGAGTTGATTTATTTATTGAGATAAATAAATAGTCAATGAAGATATTGTGTAATAATTTAATTAGGATATATTTTAATTAAATATATGTTTTTAGAGATTTTATAGTTTGAAGATTTAATTTAATGAGATGATTAAATTAAATGAATTATCAAATAATTATAATATTGTTCTAATTTAATTTAATAATTAAATTAAAGATTTATTAGTTTGTTAAATAAAATTATAATTTGTTATTGGAATTATAATTATAAGATAAGTGTAAATTTGAAATAATCAAATTAATTGGTTAAGAGTGTGACAAATGTATACTATATAATAAGGAAAATATGAAAATAAATTAAAAAGGAGTTATGAGTGGATTGCCAAACATGGTATTATGACCTTTGGGTGTTTTGTCAGTTGAAAACCTTTGGGTAATTGAGCTGATAAAATAATTATCTATATTAAGGGTATATTAGTTGTGTTTTACGTATATGTATTATCCTAAGTCTAAAGAAAGTAGAGAAACACAGAGGAAAAGAGAAAATTGAGAGGTTAGAGAAGAGAAAATTTATGTGGAATCAAGAAGGAAAAGTAAGGATAATCAAGATTCTTGCAAATTATTTAGCTAATCAAGGTAAACCATCTAACTCTAATTCAAAAGTTTCAAGTTCTAAGTTTTTGGTTTCTCAAAACTAAATTTCTGTAAATGGTGATGATGAACAAATTGCTAAATAAATGTTATATATATGTTGTTAGATATTTATAATCTGATAATTGTCATCTAGAAATGATTTTTAGAAATCAAATTCGTATGAAACATAGTTTTAAATAAATATTTGGGTTAAATTCTTAGTTTATATGTTCTTGAGTTTTTTTTTTCATAGAAACTTTGATTTTGTGTATAATTTGATGAGATATGGTCTATATATGTTAGTTGATGATTATAATCTGTTATTAACACATTGAAATTATTTTGGTATGTTTTAATCTATGAAATCATGTTTTAAAAAGATGAATTTGAGTTCTTGGATGAGTATGTACAATATAGACTTTTTTGAGTCAAAAATTGATGTTCAATTCATGTAATAAACTATAAATTAATGATAATTTGTGTTAATACATTCAAAAACAAAAATAACACAAGTTGAATGAATCAATTTGGTTAAGAAACAAATTCGTAATGAATGAATTCGCTAAACATGTTAAAACATAAAAATTTAGTATAAATATGAGTTTTTGGTCAAGATTTTTGTTAGTTAATATTTTTGTCAATTATTTATTCTTTGGTATGTTGTAGTTCTATGAATTACAAATCTATAGAATCTAAAACGGACAAATTTGGATGTGTATAGCTTGAGTTATGAAGATTAGTAGGAGAAAAAGGGTCAAAAATTGCAAGAACAATAAACTGCTAATTCTGGTTCTGCTAATAGGCACAGCTACACTGTGCCCAAAGTCTATTAGGGTGAAACTACTCTCTAGGGCGCAGCTGCGCTGTTCCCAAGGCTTATTTGGGTGCAACTGCGCTCATGGAGTTTTAGGTGTGACTGTTTAGACCTCCTTTGGTAAAATGGCCATAACGTTTTCATACGAACTCCGATTTGAGTAAATTCGAGATGATTTGGAAAGATAACGAGTAGACCTACAACTTTCATTCTTTATGTGTTTCAATTTGAGGTCGGGAACAGGGGTCAAAATGGCCATCTTACGGACTGATGTAAATTCAGAGGCAATCGGAGGGCGTCGAGCATACACGTGTGCAAGTGAATTGCTTTTGACAATAAAAGATGTTGTTCTAAGTTATAAAACATGAATATTATGAAGTATAATGATGCTTAAAATTAATAAATGATATATTAGATAAGTTGTATAAGCATACACAAGAGAGACGAATCGGGTGTGTGACGAATGAACATCGAAACGCCGTGACAAGTGTTAATGAACATAAAAAGTGTTTCAATTCCATTGAAATGAATATTATAAGATATGAAATGGGGTTAATATAAAACTAATAAGGAGTCCTCATAAGACTTAGGGGGTGTTTGTTTAGAACTGAATGGAGCTGAATCTGAATGGCTGAATCGGTTAGTGCATTTGTTTTGGTCTAAATGGCTGAATCGGTAAGATGGACGAGCTGAATGGCTAAGTCAGATTTTTTTTTAGCTAAATGGTAGAATGAGCGGCTAAATGAAGTAAAAAAATTAAAAAATTTTAAAAATATATTAACGATTATATTAAGTAATATTAAATAAATTTACAACAATTTTGAATTTTTTCAGAGGGGTAAAATAATAAAGTTTTATCATTCAGATGTTTCAGACATGTCAAATATCAAATAGCTTTTTCATTTAGATTCAGATTCAACTCATTCAGATTTAGATTCAGCTCATTCAGATTCAGATTCAGATTCATTCAGTTTTTATTAAACACTCCTTAAAGTCAGTTCAAACCAAACTTCCTTTGGTTTGCTTATGAATCTGTACAGTTTTAAGAGTGTATAGTCGATGACTAATACTTATTCAGCTGATAAACCATGATATCCTATCTCTTATTGATACATTGGCATAATTTGATTGTAACCAAACTCTTGAATAGTTATTGATCCCTACATGATTCAACCAGTACTTGGTTGATGAGCGTTCTAAAGATTTAGAATTCCTTTGAAGTTAATTCCAAACCAAACTTTCTTTGGTACGGAACCTAATGATCTATGTTGAGATGAACAACCCTATATCATGGGATTATTTTAGAGCTACACAATAACGTTAAAATGTTTGCGCAGTACATAGTACAAAGGGCTGATCACCTGGAGTATGAGACGATGGTCTATATAGTCGGTTAGACTGTTAAAGGTTACAGTAGAAATGCTTGTTAACCTAGGACATAGATGATGATTTTGGTCTTTTAGACCGTTAAAGGTTAAAGTAGAAATACTTAACAACCTATAACTTAGTTCGTGGTCTTGTGACTCTCACTGTATTCCTTTGATGTTGATATTTGTTGTTAACTTAAAAGTTCATTATTCCTTTGAACTCATAGATTTTGAATTAGAGTTTATTATTCCGTTAAGAGTACTTTACCATTGAAAGCTCAGTTAATTGTCATTCATAGAATGTTATTGTATATTATCCTTCTTGTGGGCAATTGTTTGCTCACTCTTCCACAAAACAATGCAGATGAAGTTATTAAGTTTGAAGAGCTTTCTACCAACAAGGGCAAGGGTAAAGTGCTTTATTAGACGACATTTAATTTATCTTCTATTTATGAAGCTTATGTAATAGACTTGTTTATGATTATGTTTTAATAATTTTCCGCTGATAATTATAATAATAAAGGTTAGATGACTTGGGATTTATCTTGAGAATATGTAACCTTTTAATGGGAGATTTATTGTTTAAACTTTTTGAGTTTAATTATATCCTTTTTTTATGGGTAGTTAGTTATGATTTAATTGGACAGTGAACACCAAATCTATGGGATTGAAGTACCCGGATTTGGGGGTGTCATAGTTTGTATGAAAATTTTTAAAATCCATTTAATCGCGCTTCCGGTTCTTTTATATAATTTGATTGCATGATCACGCTTTATACAAACCAAACACTTTCTCTACTTTATATTACACTTCCTGCATAAAAACATTAAAATGCATCAACTAAACTAAAAATAGTTAATAACTAACAAAATAATTAAGTTAAAAATACATGATTCATATATATATAATCCACTCATTATATTACCAGATAGTTGGTTAATCGATGTTAATTAGGCACAACAGAATATTAATTTGAAAACCCCTAAAAGATTTAAGGAAATCACATCTCTGAATTTAGTTCTTTAGATTTTAACCACAAGAAATATAGAAGATAATGTGACAGAATGTAAAGACATAAAGTAATTAACACATGAAGTTTTAAGTGGTTCGGAGTACGAAAAACTCTTAGTCCACTCTTCTACTCTACAAGTAGGAAATCTACTAAGGATATAGATCACTAAGATCTGATATAACTAAACCACAAAGGTTCTTTCGAGTCACTAAGTCTCGGTATTAGTCTGAGACACTTAGTCCAGATCACACAGATCTCTTCAAGTCACTTAGACTTGGAATATCGTCACTTAGACAATGAATGACAATAGTAGTATTATTGTTTGAGATGCTACTAAGCGGCATTGAGCACAACTTCTAATGAGCTTTAGTAGTAAAAAAAGTCGTTCTAAGTTCGTAGAGAAAGTCTATTTGAGCTTTGGCAGAGTTTCAACTTTGTACTTGGTGATTCATACTTGATGATTGCATTTCCTTGCCTTTTATAGACTTCGTTGAGTTTTTCCCGTTGCAAAATTTTCGTTTTAGCATTGAATGTGTTGATCCTAAAAGGTCTTGATGTTAACCTTCAAGAGACCTGTGTCAACTTACTTTACGGCTTTGACCTGTCACATAAGTCTGTAACTTCACCAATCACATGGGGTTGTCGCTTTCACAAAAGTAGTTGTTAGAAACAAACATGCTTTGATCTTCGATTTCAATCAGGGATGTTTGGTAATTTCTTAAGTTCATTCATTTGAAATGCTCCTTATTGTCAGTCCTCTGTCGGTCTTATCTTGCTCTATTAATTTGGACGATCGTAGAGTTTGATGAAGAGCGTAGAGTCTAAGCTTGATCTCACTGAATTTTTTGAGCTCTACGTTCGGCTCTACGAATGATTACTTTACGACGTGCTTTCTACAATTTTTCTTTACTGAACAATTTTTGAGTTACTCTGCGATTCATATATCACCATACGATTTTGAGTGGCTTCTATGAGCTTATTGACAGACTCAGCGATCAACATTCGATACTCTACAAAAACATAGCTTACTTTGCAATCCTTGTTAATCATTACGAAATGTCAGAGTAACTATACGATCGTTTAACTTAAATATACGATCAGCTCTTAAGATCAATCAAACAATTTTAATCTTTTTATTCTAAGTCCTCGTCATCACATTATACTTTACAAAATTGCTAAACAAATATAATTTAATTATATCATTATCAAATTTATCATGTAGACAACACTATTATTTTTCATATATTTGTGTATATATCTACCACATATATATATTTAGTATTCTCGAAAATATAGGAATGATCTTCTCTCGCTCAATTTATTCTCTTTCCTTTTTATGTCTTTGACATTCTTTTACATACTTTCATTTGTTGATATAAGTTTAGTTTATACATATATATTTTGTATTTTGTTCTTCTTTTAGAGATGCAAAAGTTTTTAATCTTGTAAAATTTTATATGGGATGATGCACGAATTTTTGACTAGGAGACTCGGATAACACTTTTATTCTTTGTAAATATTGTTCATGTGTAATATTAATAAAAAAATTAAATGAACTAAATGTTTTAACCTCAATTTCAAGGGTCTTTCTTTGGATTCTTCCATTACATCTTCTCTTCAATTTCATCTAATATACAATATTTTTGTTAGGAATACTATGATCTAATATGAAAGCACAAGATCAAGAACTCAAAACAAACTAAATGAATGACTTAGTATTATTCAAGCTATGTTCTGGCTTAAATAGCCTAACAACAAGACCTAACAGAAAACAGGAAAGCAGCCCACAATAGCACAATCTAAGCTACGTGGTAAATGCAACAAGGAATTAGTCAAAAGATAATAAACAGCAACTCCAGTAAATAGAGTTTTATTCTAACAAAAAGACTAACAGAAATCCTAAACACAAGCAACAAACTCCACAATTCCTCCCTTAACCTAACTGCTGTAAAGCAACTAGTTTATATCAGAGACTTCACATACTCCCAGATGCTCTCGAAGCTTCTTAAATGCATCCAGCTTCAATGGCTTGGTCATCAAATCAGCCACTTGATCTTGAGTTCCACAGTGAACTAATTCAACAACGTCGTCCTTAGTAAGATCTCGCAAGAAATGGAAACACACATCAATGTGTTTGCTTCGACCATGCATGACTGAATTTTTAGAGAACTTGATAGTTGAGCTATTATTGTACATCACAGTGGTGCAACCTTCTTGTAAATGACCCAATTTCTTCAAAATTCCTCTCATCCAAATTGCCTAACATGCACATGTTGCAGCTGCCACAAACTCTGCTTCTGTAGTTGAGAGAGTAACTATGGGCTGCTTTCTTAAGGACCATGAAACTGCACCAGAACTCATCAAGAAGACATAACTAGATGTGCTCTTACGATCATCCACATCACCAGTATAGTCACTGTCTGTGAATGCTAACAAATCTTCTTCTCCTCCCTTCTTGTATAAAATCCCATAGTTGACAGTACCTTTCAAATACCTTAATGCTCTTTTGGAAATCTGTAGATGTAGCTTTATAGGTTTTGATATGTACCTACTAATTATACTCACAACAAACATCATATCTGGTCAAGTGGCAGTGAGAAACATAAGACTTCCCATAATCTACTTGTAATATGTCTCATCTACTTTGGTCCCATTTTCATCTTTGCACATCTTAAACCCCGACACAATCGGACTCCTCACTAAATTGCTCCCCAACATACCAAAACGTTTCAAAACCTCCATGGCATATTTTCTTTGATAAATGTAGATGCCATTAGATTTTTGAAACACTTCAATACCCAAGAAAAATCTCATTCTCCCAAAATCAGTCATATCGAATTCACTCATCATTGAATTTTTAAATTTAGACATCATAAACTCATCATTACCAGTAAAGATAAGATCATCCACATAAACACTAACAATGAGAATTTTACCTTCCTTGCTCCACTTGGTAAATAATGTCTGCTCAGTATGGCACTTTTGGAATCCTTCACTAATGAAATAAGCTTCAATTCGACTAAACCAAGCTCATGGAGCTTGTTTTAGTACATATAAAGCCTTTTGCAACTTGTAAACTTTGTGCTCACTGCCCTTCTTTTCATATCCTATTGGCTGCTCCACATATACATCTTCATTCAGTTCACCATGAAGAAAAGCAGATTTTACATCTAACTGATAAATCCTCCAACTTCTCTGTGCTGCAAGAGCTATAATCATTCTAACTGTATCCTTTCTCACCACTGGTGCAAATACCTCTATGTAGTCACCCCATATTGTTGAGAGTATCCTTTTGCCACTAGATGAGCTTTATATTTTTCCACTTCTCCAAGCTCATTGAGCGTAGTTTTGTAAATCCATTTGACTCCAATCTTTTTGGCTCCAGCTGGCAACTCAGTAAGCTTCCAAGTTTGATTCTTCTCAATTGACTTGATCTCAGAATCCATAGCCATCCTCCATCTTGAACTCTTCACTGCTTCCTCAAAATGCACAGGATCTGTTGACGCCACCACTGCCATGTTAATCTCATTTTCTTCTTCTGACAGTCCTTCTCCACTAACATAGTCCCTCATCCAAATAGGAGGTTGCCTAACTCTTCCTTCCCCTTCATTAATATCTTCTTCATTTCTAGAATTAGGAAAAGCATTTCCCAGTCCTCCAATTTCATTATTACCAATTTTTCCATCTTCACTGACCGTTTCATCATCCTCATTCACATCTGTATTAATCTCATCATCGCTCCATTCCAAATCCATTAACAGTTGTTCTTCATAACTAGCATCCCAATCCCACTGCCTCTCTTCCTCAAAAATCACATCCCTACTAATTACAATCCTTTTAGAGATGGGATCATATAACCTGTAGGCTTTTGACTCTTCACTGACTCCCAATAAAACACAACTGAGGCTTTTATTTTCAAGCTTGGTTCTCCTTGCATCTAGCACATGAACATGACCCACACAACCAAATACCCTGAAGTGCTCAACATAGGGCTTTACTCCACTCCAAGCTTCTTCTGGAGTTATATTTTTAACAGCTAGGGTTGGACACCTATTCAACACATACATAGTCCAATTTACTGATTCAGGCCAGAAGTTTTTAGGAATCTTCTTTTCTGAAAGCATAGATCGGACCATATTCATCACAGTTCTGTTCTTCCTTTCGGCGACTCCATTTTTTTGAGGAGTGTAAGCTGTAGTCAGTTGCCTCTTGATTCCATTCTGCTTGCAAAATTCATTAAATTCCTTTTAGTTGAATTCTCCTCCTCTATCAGTGCGCAAGCGCTTAATGAATAGATCGGTCTCTTTCTCAACAAGATTCTTAAAGCATTGGAAAGAATTTAAAGCTTTTGACTTCTCGACTAGAAAGTAAACCTATGCTTTTCTATTGTAATCATCAATAAAGCATAAGGAATACCTTTTCTTGCTGTTAGATGTAGGAGTAATCGGACCACAAATGTCTACATGGATTAGTTATAATCTCTGTGTTGCTCTCCATGTACTCTTTTTCGGTATGGGATCTCGATGCTGCTTTCCCATCATACAGTCCATGCACACCACTGTTGAGGCAGATAGTTGGGTCAACCCACGCACCATCTTCTTAAATTGCAAAGTTCTCAAACCTTTGTGGCTTAGATGGCCATATCTGCGGTGCCAAAGATGAGAAAGGTCTTCCGCAGTTGTGTGAAAGTAGTTGGCCTTCTTAGCTTGTGATTTGGCCAACAAGATGAACATTATATTTGCTGTCATGTTGGTTTGAATGATCAACCCTCTGTCTGGATGATAGATTTTGCACATTCCTCCCTGGATTAAGATTGTTAATCCTCTCTCCTGAAGATGTCCAATACTCAAGAGATTGTTCTTCAATTCAGGAACATATAATACCTCTGTGATCACATGATTCAAACCATTCAAATGCAGCCTTGCATTCCCTTTTCCAAGCATATTCATCCTTGTATTGTTTCCCAGCTTCACTAGATGTCTAAAGCTTTCATTCATCTCACTAAACATAGTTTTGTCACCACACATGTGATTAGAACACCCTGAGTCCAAGAACCATGCATCTTCTCGTTTTGCTTCATTCAGCTCCACATACGACATAAGAAGCATTTTTGCTTCTTCATCTAGATTTGCATAGTTTGCCTCTTTATCCCAAGTTGGACATTCAGATTGAAAATGACCAAGTTTATGGCATTTGTAACATTCAACTGAAGCTTTGTTGAAGATTTGGCGCCCTCTACCTCTACCTCTGCCTCTGAAAGTGTTTTCTTCCACGTCCTCTTCCTCCAAATCTCTCTTCAGCGGTCACCTTTAGAGCTTGTTCCTCCCCATTGCTCCCGTAGAATTTCTGTTCATGTACTATCAATGAACTTTGTAGTTCATCGACTGAAAGTTTATCTATATCCTTAGACTCCTCGATTGAACAAACTATATAATTAAATTTGTCAGTCAAGGATCTAAGAATCTATTCCACAATTGACATATCCCTCATCTACTCACCATACACCCGCATTTTATTTGCAACAGACATAACTCGAGCAAAATAATCATTGACATTCTCACCTGTTTTCATTTCAAGGATTTCAAAATCTTTCCTCAGTCCTTGGAGAATTAAACGCTTCACTCTTGTGTTCCTTCGTATTTCCTCTTCATAGAATCCCAGATTTGCTTCGAGGTGTCCTTCTGCAAGATAGTCTCCAGGATAGTTATGTCAATTGCTTGAAAAAGGTAATTCATTACCTTTAGATTCTTCAATCTTAACTCCTCAAGTCTTTTCTGCTCTGTCTCAGTCATGGCTGCTCCAGCTTCTGGCTCTGTATATCCTAGTTGCACCATGTTCCAATATTCTTTGGATCTAAGGAAATTTTCCATCAACATAGCCCAATGATCGTAGAGACCATCGAACCGAGGTATTGCTGGTTGGACAAAGTTTCCTTCACTCGTCATATCTCTCTCTCACTTTTGTGTTTGTAAGTCACTCGAAAGACTGCGGCTTTCTTTTCTTCTTAGGCCCAGTGGGGGCTCTGATACCAGAATGTTAGGAATACTATGATCTAATATGAAAGCACAAGATCAAGAAATCAAAACAAACTAAATGAATGACTTAGTATTATTCAAGCTGTGTTTCGGCTTAAATAGCCTAACAACAAGACCTAACAGAAAATAGGAAAGCAGCCCACAATAGCACGATCTAAGCTACGTGGTAAATGCAACAAGGAATTAGTCAAAAGATAACAAACAGCAACTCCAGTAACTAGAGTTTTATTCTAACAAAAATCCTAAACACAAGCAACCAACTCCACAAATTTTACTATTGTCAATAGTATAATAAAAATCGATATCGATCAACTTTTACTATAATGAATAGCATAATTATTTTAAAATAAAAGTAATCCGATATTTTTTTCACCATTTAATGAACATGTGAATTTTTTATCAAAATTTTAATGGATAAAAATTCTTTGTCTTTTAATGGTAAAAATAATTTTTATGATTTTAATTTTTGTATAATTGATCTTAATATTATCAACTATCTATTAATATATTTTGATCATTACTAATAAAATTATTATAATCAAATAAATGGTATATTGAATAAAATTAGAGAAATACATGTGTAATTGAAGGGACCCAAATCCGTCTTCTTAGTTTAAGGTTCTTAATGCACTTGAAGTAATTTCTCTTCTTCACATATCATTAAAATAAAAATAATAATCTCCAATATATTCATTAATGAGGTAACACTGTTTATGTATATATTAATACCGTTTATATATAAACATTTTTTTTTATTTTCTTATTTTTTTATATAAAAAAAGACATTGTAGATCTTAATTGTGCAAAGTGGGCAGAAGCTTCTGGTTACCAACTCAATTAGACGTTACTAGCTTGTTCCATGATTTGTGGACTATATAAAGTTGTTGGGGCCATGTTCTAGTGATTCCAAAAGAATGGAGGGAAAGAAAAGAGAACAATAAAATATTTTCTTCATAATCGTATTGAGTATGTTCCACTCAACAAACACTAACTCCAAATTATTTCTTTTGCACAATAAAAAAGAAAAGAAGATAAAAGAAAAAAAAAATGTGTTAGGTGAAACTGTTGAAAAATGAAAAGAAAAGGAGTGGTTCTTATATATATTCTTATATATATAAAAAAAAAAAAAAAATTGGGCATTTAATGGTTAAACAACTTTATTTTTTTGAAATCATTGTGATTAGATATTCCAAACAATATCATTCAAGTATTAGCAGTTCTGCACCACTAATTCATCAGATGGCATCATTAAATGTGGAACAGAGAATTATTCTTCAAAAGTCTTTTCCGACCAAGGGTAGTATATTTAATGGTTAAATTTACAAAACACTTAAATATGTGTTGTCCCGAAGGGCTAAAACATACTAGAGTTTTAGAGAGAGGGGGAATAATCTCTTTTTAAAATTAATTAAATTATCACTAATTTTTATTAAAAGGTTGATTCAAGAATTGATAGTAATTATGCATATAATTATCACGAAGTTGTCATATTAGCATGCTTACGAGTAATACCTTTTTACAAATTAATTAAATTATTACTAATTTTTATTTAAAAGGTGGATTCATGAATGGGTAGTAATTATGCATATAATTATTATTGCCAATTTGTCATAATAACATTTCGTCCTTGAATTTAGGACAATTGTCAAGACTATATAGTTTGTAAATACCATTTTTTTTATCCATCACATGCTTGATATTTTTCATTTAGAGAAACTCCCTCTCTCCAATAATATATGACATTTAAGATAATTTTATTTTTTTTAAATTATTTGACGTTTTATATAATTTAGATGAATTAGTCACAATCTTTACAAAATTACTTTTTATGAAAAAATGTTACAGATAAAAGAATATAAATATATATTAAAAGATATTATAGATAATTAATTTTATATTTAATTTTATAAAATTATTTCCTTAATTTTTATGCATAACTTAAAACAGCGTAAATAATGGGATGGAGGCAGTAAGTATAATACCTTTTTATCTAAGTTTCAGAGCGTGGAAGGAGTTGTCTTGCATCCATTGAGGGTTGACTAATCTTTACCATTCTATTTTGATGTACTATGAGCCTTGTTCTAGTATTCATAGACTACTAACCCTACACACTGTACATTTTAACATTGAGGTTATCTTTTAGTAGGTTGACTAATCTTCACCACTCTATGTTGATTTACTTTTAGGCTAAAAGTTTTAGCCTTGTTCTTGTATTCGTAGACTACTAACCCTATATACTGTCCTTCATTTTAAGTTTTGTGTTTATACTTAGCTAAGCAGTCTAAGAAACCTTACTCAACTCACGTAGTTCTGCATAGGTTCACCCGAAGAACTTCATACTTTGAGCTTTGGAACTCTACCGCTTGTTGTTTTATTTTTAAAGAATTGATATTTTCACAAGTAAAATTTAATATTTTTATACTTTTTTTTTAAATAAGTGTATAGTTCATTTATTATTCATGTTGTCGACATCATAATTTTTTCTTTTTATTTTACTTTTTGAGATTACAAATTGTCGATTTTAGGGTTATTTTTGGAAAAACAGACATGATGGGGTTTGAAAATTTGATTTTAATGGAGCCAATTAGATAGAGTTGTCAGTTGGTAAAGATTTAAATGGATGTACCAACTCATCCGATTTTTTTGGTTTTAATAATCGAGATGATCCATCGTATGACTCTGTAAAATTGGTTCACAACCGATATTCATTAAGTTTGGGGGCTTGCTTAAGCGAGGGGAAGATGTTAGGCACCCCCAACATCCGTGAAACACAATTATCGCTTTCCTAATGTTTTTCTTAGAAGATTTTGTTAACACAATGGATGTCTTTAAATTTGATGATGATATGTGAAATTAATGTATATTTGTAATTAGTAGATTTTGTACAATCCTTAAAATGAAATTGTTGTTGAAAGGCTTAGTTTAGATATTAAACTTGTTAGATTGATCTATTCCTAGAGTAAACCCGATGTATAGATCTTAAGTTTGAAGTCGATCGTAAAGCAAGTAATTGAAGATCGTAGAGCATACTAATCATAATTTTGAAGATCGTAGAGTCCATTGATTATAGCTTTGAAGATCGTAGAGTTACAACTACCAATACTCTAAGTCTGTAGAATTGTTAAGTCAAACCTTAGAGTTCGTCGAGTACAAGTAATGATCTGTGACGCCCCCAAAATAGGTCCACACGACCCATTCTGAGTCGTTAGATATCACACTATAAAAATCAAATACAAACTTCATTTATACAATCATTGACTACGTCGATATAGAATACGACCATAGTTAACTGTGAGTTTTAATACAAATGTATGTAACTCTCATGGTGCCTCGACCACATCCTTACAATGATACTTTACATAAAAGTATAGTCATAAACTGTTTTAGAAATTAAAATCTTTGGGAAATGCTCAAGGAAACCTTCGTACATGGGAGGCCATGCGTCTAGGTTATGATAGATATCATATGTCCACAGAATTATCCTTGGTTGACCCAATAGACCCCAAAGAAAAATGAGAAGATTACTATCATCTTCTTTCCAATGGTGAGTCTTCTTTTGACATATAACTATCTCCACTGTCTCCGAGTGAAAATTATATTTCAAATAAACTCCAAGATCATATAAGTAGTGCTCGTAAATATACTCAGCAAGTGGATGTGCACAACCCTGTCTTATGATAACACGAGGTTGTATGTCATTAGATATATTCTGTGATAGTGGCAAAACACCCTTCCAAAGTTAGGTTCACCTCACCCAATTCGGTTCACCAAAATTAAATATCAAATGACGAATACAATACGACACACTTATCTAAAGTTATCAATAAAATTATTTCCATACTATTTAGGAAGAACCTCAACATCTATAGACCACCATTCTATTCTCTTGTTAACCCCGCTCGACCCAGCTACACTCTTATTACCTGAAAGGAATTGTGAAGCAAAAAGGGTAAGCACAACTAGCCCAGTAAAGAATATCATGACTAAAGATAATTTACATCATCAATAGCCTTCATCAGTAATAAATCAGAGATTTAGAACATATGGTAGATGATAAAACTTTTCAATCATAGTTGCAGCGGAACAGAAGAGTCAAATAGACCATCAAATCTATTATCTTCTTTATGTTAAAAGTCCACCGATAATGTTTTATCCCTGTAACATCAATCAATAATTCCTGTCCACAATCATATGAATAACTCATAATCATAATTGTGATTCTAAATTCCTCTTCGCACCTAGGACGAAGAAAATTTTCATCACCTATCTTCACCTGAAACATCAAAAATCATGGTTATACCAAATCACAGTTCCTGTTTATAATAATACTTAATAAATTAATCATTGCACTACGGGCCAAAGATATTCATTATTATTTAATCTTTGCACTGCAGGCCGAAGATATACAACTATATTTTAGAAGAGTCAAGTAGAGCATGATATCTACTATCTTCTACGAATTTAAAATTTTATTATCAATATTTTATCACTGAAACTCAGCTTAATAAATAATCCACATCATCGAATCACCCATGCACTATGGCCAAGGATATTCGTTAATATCACATCCATGAATTATCCATGCACTATGGGCCAGGGATATTCATTATTATCACATCCATGAATTAATATTTTATTGCTGAGACTCAGCTAAATAATTAATCCACATCATCAAATCATCCCTCCACTACAGGCCAAGGATATTCATTAGTATCATGACCACGAATTATCTATGCACTACGGGCCAAAGATAATCCTGTTTTCATCAACGGCCATGATCATGCCATAAAATAATTCATCTTTGCACCCTTGGCCGAAGAGAATCCATGACCATAATCATACCAAAAACTGTTCATCAATGCACTACGGGCCAATGAGGACTTTTACCACATCATTTCTAATATTACGGTCATGATTATACCGAATAATCCCTGGTCATAATCATACCAAGTCCATCTATGCATTATAGGCCACAGATGACTTTCATCATAATATAAGCATGATGATAATGACAATGATATAAAGAATCAATCAAATGAGATAAAGGATAAATGTTAAACATTTGGAATACAATTTATCCAGCGTTCAAAAATAATCAAATGTTATCAATCACTTAATAATCTCATAATCTAATATCATTAATATTATAACAATATTTTAATCATTTCTTAAACTTATAAATAATTTATTTTAATTATTTACACTTAACTAATTAATGCATTTAATCATCCTAAAATGCCAAACTCATAAAATTTCATCATCAATAACCAAAACTCTCATCACAAATCTGCATATACCTTATATAGGATTTCCAAGCCATAAAATCCTATTTTTCAATTTTGTTACTTCACATAACATATTTAATTTATTTACTCATAACTAGTTCATTTTCATGAAAAATACCAAATTAGTCCCAAAAATATTTCTTTTCTAGGATTTAGCAGAATATAGTCTCATATTAAACATATATATTTCTCAGAATTTTAAAAATTCATTTATTATTTTTTATATGGCTAAAACTGCCGAATATTTAGACATTTTTTTTAAACTGTACTTTTGTCCAAAAATTCTGAAATTTGCACGGTATACTTCTGTTATATACATGTACTCCCAATAAAAATTTCACCAATTTTGGAGTTAACCACAAGGATTTATAAGGGTTTACTTTTAAAATACTCTTTTCCTATAAAATTAATAACTCATAATCTATACATCTAAAAATCGCCATTTTTGGACACAATCTAGAAAACTCATCAAATTATCATTTCAAATTTTTCCAGAATTTTTGAGGGTCAAAAAAATTACGAAACGCCTCATGGAAACCCCTTTTTGAAATTACTATTCATATGAATACGAAGGATCATTCACCATGCATCAGTAATCCACATAGATAGGTTATTCCAATAGAATAATAAAGAATGAAATAACATAAGAATTCACCATGCATGCGATAGACCGCATATACTGAGTTATTCCCAATGTAATAATAAAGAATGGAATAACAACTAATTCACCGTACGCATGATAGGCCTTGCAGAAAGTTATTCCAATGAATAATAAAGAATGGAACGGTCATGCGTAAACGCATGACGAGCGATATATTACGACGAATAATAAAGAATGGAACCAAGTCATACATAAACGCACATACAGGATATTCCGACAGAATAATAAAGAATGGAACCAGGTCATGCGTAAACTCACAAACAGGATATTTCGACAGAATAATAAAGAATAAAATAACAGAAGAATTTCACCATGTATACGGTGAGTCGCGTGCTCTGAGTTATTCCAATAGAATAATAAGGAAAGGAATAATAATAGTTCTCTTCATGAATACAAAAGAAATAATACCCCTTACGAGTACAACAAATAATATCTCTTACCTTAGAAAGAAGAGTATTCCGACTGGTAGGGCGAGGATATTCTTGAAAAAAACTTGCACTATTTCTACGCTCAAAGCTTTCTTAAACTCTAAAGAAATACGCTCAAGATTATAGAAGAAGAATTCTCTGAACTTCTGGATTGATTTTCAATTCTAACTAAGCATCCTATTTATAGGAGAATGGAAAAGATACTATGCTGCATTATGCAATAAAATATAATATATTCTATTTATAATCTAATAAAATAAATAACTTTATAAAAAGTATTACATTTTATATAAAAAGATTTTACTGTCTGAAATACTATACAAAACACTTATGCAAACACTATGCATAATAAAATATAATATATTCTATTTATAATCTAATAAAACAAATAACTTTATAAAAGTATTCTATTTTATATAAAAGATTTTATTATCTGAAACACTATGCGTGCACTATGCAAAACACTATGCATAATAAAATATAATATATTCTATTTATAATCTAATAAAATAAATAACTTTATAAAAATATTCTGCTTTATATATAAAAAAATTTACTATCTGAACACTATGTCGCAGTACTATGCAAATACTATGCATAATAAAATATATTATATTCTATTTATAATCAAATAAAACAAAACTTTATAAAAAGTTTTCTATTTTATATAAAAAGTTTTTTGTTTTATTACATTTATAATAATAAAACAAATTTATCACCATTATTATAATTCACAATATTAATCGACCAGGTTGTTCCCAAGAAAGAGGGGGCTTTCCAATAAGGATTTCTCCCTATTGGCGCACAATTAGGTGACCAAACATCTCCTTGGCAGAACTTCTAGACATCGTTAATATTGCAAATAATAATATGATTAACTTCGTCGTCTCAATTATTGATTTAATAATATATAAAATATTGACAATAATTGAATCAAATAACGTGAGATACTATTAAAGAATTTCTAGTGAGCAATAATTGAACAAAAGCGAGTGACTTCTCACGTAAGCATCAATAATCAATATCGTGTGCTACTTATGCAACCACGCGTATTCATTATGCTTTTTACTCACCGAGTAGTTCAACAGTTTTAACGGTAAAACTTCCGCCGTTATTTTCATAAAAATATTTTTGTCGTTTTCTCAATCCTATAATAATTCAGTTGTGGGGTCCACCAATGATTGTACCGTCATACGGATATTCGCCGACGAAAAGAATATTCCCCGACCAATCGAATATTATATAACAACTTGCATACTTTTCAAAATTTCTAAATATAACCACAACTATAACATTATCTCAAATCACACCATAATTTTGAAAAAATATTTCGAGAAAATTAAATCTTTATTCATAAAATTTGGGGTCTCACAATCTCCCCTCCTTATGAAATTTCGCCCTCGAAATTTATGTACGTACCTGATATTCGAAGAGATGAGAATACCTTGCTTTCTTTTCAGATTGTACCTTTCCGGTAATTTACTTGCTATCATAATTTTCCCATTTCTCATCTCCTGTATTCCAGATATCATTCTAGAATATAGCTTCAAAACAAAGGTTAATTGACATATCACAATTTGTCAACTTATCAAGTAAACAATTTCAGCTTAGGTAAGGCACACACTAGCGAAGTATATAACTCGTCTCTCCCCTCCTAGTTCTAGACTCTTATCTCCGCCAGTGACCATATCCCTAAGCTCTGATACCATTTGTGACGCCCCCAAAATAGATCCACACGACCCATTCTGAGTCGCCAGATATCACACTATAAAAATCAAATACAAACTTCATTTATACAATTGTTGAACTGTCGAATATAATACGACCACAGTTAACTGTGAGTTTTAATAAAAATATATGTAACTCTCATGGTGTCTCGACCACATCTTTACAATGATACTTTACATAAAAGTATAGTCAAAAACTGTTTTATAAATTAAAATCTTTGGGAAGTGATCAAGGAAACCTTCATACACAGGAGGCCATGCGTCTAGGTTATGATTGATATCATATGTCCACAGAATTATCCTTGGTTGACCCAATAGACCCCAAAGAAAAACGAGAAGATTACTATCATCTTCTCTCCAATGGTGAGTCTTCTCTTGACATATAACTATCTCCACTATCTCCAAGTGAAAATTATATTTCAAATAAACTCCAAGATTATATAGGTAGTGCTCGTAGATATACTCAGCAATTGAATGTGCACAACCCTGTCTTATGATAACACGAGGTTGTATGTCATTAGATATCTTGTATGATAGTGGCAAAACACCCTTCCAAAGTTGGGTTCACCTCACCCTATTTGGTTAACCAAAATTAAATATCAAATGACGTATACAATACGACACACTTATCTAAAGTCATCAATAAAATTATTTCCATACTATTTAGGGAGAACCTCAACAGCTATAGACCACCGTTCTATTCCCTTGTTATCCCCACTCGACCAAGCTACACTCTTATTACCTGAAATGAATTCTGAAGCAAAAAGGGTGAGCACAACTAGCCTAGTAAAGAATATCACGACTAAAGATAATTTACATAATCAATAGCCTTCATCAGTAATAAATCAGAGATTTAAAACATATGGTAGATGATAAAACTTTTCAACCTAGTTAACGCATAGACGAGCGATCCATTAGAAGAGTCGAATTCATTCTATTATCTTCTATGTTAAAAGTCCACCGATAATGTTTATCCTCAACAACATCAATCAACAATTCCTCCACAATCATATAATAACTCATAATCATAATTGTGATTCTAAATTCCTCTTCGCACCCAGGACGAAGAATATTTTCATCACATATCTTCACCTGAAACATCAAAAATCATGGTTATACCAAATCATAGTTCCTATTTATAATCATACTTAATAAATTCATCCTTGCACTACGAACTAAAGATATTCATTATCATTTCATCTTTACACTACAGGCCGAAGACATACAACTGTATTTTAGAAGAGTCAAGTTGAGCATGATATCTAATATCTTCTACGAATTTAAAAGTTTATTATCAATATTTTATCGCTGAGACTCGGCTTAATAAATAATCCACATCATCGAATCACCCCTGCACTACGGCCAATGATATTCATTAATATCACATCCATGAATTATCCATACCATACGGGCTAAGGATATTCATTATTATCACATCCATGAATTAATATTTCATTGCTGAGACTCAGTTAAATAATTAATCCACATCATCGAATCATCCCTGCACTACATGCCAATGATATTCATTAGAATCACGACCACGAATTATCTATGCACTACGGGCCAAAGATAATCGTGTTTTCATCAACGGTCATGATCATGCCATAAAATAATTCATCTTTGCACCCTTGGCCGAAGAGAATCCATGACCATAATCATACCAAAAACTGTCCATCAATGCACTACGGGCCAATGAGGACTTTTACCACATCATTTGTAACATTACGGTCATGATTATACCAAATAATCCCTTGTCATAATCATACCAAGTCCATCTATGCACTACAGGCCACAGATGACTTTCATCATAATATAAGCATGAGGATAATGACAATGATATAAAAAATCAATCAAATGAGATAAAGGATAAATGTTAAACATTTAGAATACAATTTATCCAGCGTTCAATAATAACCAAATGTTATCAATCACTTAATAATCTCATAATCTAATATCATTAATATTATAACAATATTTTAATCATTTCTTAAAATTATAAACAATTTATTTTAATTGTTTACACTTTACTAATTAATGCATTTAATCATCCTAAAATGCCAAACTCATAAGATTTCATCATCAATAACCAAAACTCTCATCACAAATCAGATATACCATTATATAGGATTTCCAAGCCATAAAATCCTATTTTCCAATTTTGTTACTTCACATAACATATTTAATTCATTTACTCATAACTAGTTCATTTTCATAAAAATACAAAAATCAGTCCAAAAAATATTTCTTTTCTGGGATTTAGCGAATATAATATCATATTAAAATATATTTTTTTCAAAATTTTAAAATTCATTTACTATTTTTCATATGTCCAAAATCGCGAATATTTAGACATTTTTATAAACTTTACTTTTGTCCAAAAATTCCAAAATTTACACTCAGTATACTTACTATTATATACATGTATTCCCAATAAAAATTTTATCAATTTTGGAGTTAACCACAAGGAGTTATAAGGGTTTACTTTTAAAATAGTCTTTTCCATAAAATTAATAACTCTAATCTATACATCTAAAAATCTCCATTTTGGACACAATCTAGAAAACTCATCAAATTATCATTTCAAATTTTTTCAAATTTTTGAGGGTCAAAAAAAATTATGAAACGCCTTTCGCCGCATAAACCCTTTTGAATGAAATTACTATATTCATATGAATAATAAGGATCATTCACCATGCATGCGTAATCCACATAAGCGAGTTATTCAATGATGAATAATAAAGAATGGAATAACGAAGAATTCACCATGCATGCGATAGACCGCATACGAGGTTATTCCCAATAATAATAATAAAGAATGGAATAACAACGAATTCACCATGCATGCGATAGACGACGCGCGACGAGGTTATTCCAATGAATAATAAAGAATGGAACTAGTCATGCGAAGAACGCATGCATGTGATATATTATTCCAGCGAATAATAAAGAATGGAACCGTGTCATGCGTGAACGCACATAAAGGATATTCCGACGAGAATAATAAAGAATGGAACGGTCACGCGAAACCATGTACGCATTGGATATTATTCCAACAGAATAATAAAGAATAAAATAACAGAAGAATTTCACCATGTATACGGTAGTCCGCGTATACAGGTTACTCCAATAGAATAATAAGGAATGGAATAACAATAGTTCTTTTCATGAATACAAAAGAAATAATACCCCTTACGAGTACAACAAATAATATCTCTTACCTTAGAAAGAAGAGTATTCCGACTGGTAGGGCGAGGATATTCTAGAAAAAAACTTGCACTATTTCTACGCTCAAAGCTTTCTTAAACTCTAAAGAAATACGCTCAAGATTATAGAAGAAGAATTCTCTGAACTTCTCGATTGATTTTCAATTCTAACTAAGCATCCTATTTATAGGAGAATGGAAAGGATACTTATCTTTGCACTATAAATGCAATAAAATATAATATATTCTATTTATAATCTAATAAAATAAATAATTTTATAAAAGTATTACATTTTTTATATAAAAAGATTTTACTATGCAAACAATATATAAAGCACTATGCAAACACTACGCATAATAATATATAATATAATCTATTTATAATCTAATAAAATAAATAACTTTATAAAAGTATTCTATTTTATATAAAAAATTTTTTATTATCTGAAACACTATGCAGTAACTATGCAAAAACACTATGCATAATAAAATATAATATATTCTATTTATAATCTAATAAAATAAATAACTTTATAAAAGTATTACATTTTTATATAAAAAAATTTTACTATGCAAACACTATGCAGTACTATGCAAATACTATGCATAATAAAATATATTATATTCTATTTATAATCAAATAAAACAAAACTTTATAAAAAGTTTTCTATTTTATATAAAAAAGTTTTTTGTTTTATTACATTTATAATAATAAAAAAACAAAATTTATCACCATTATTATAATTCACAATATTAATCGACCGTGTTGTTCCCGGAAAGGGGGCTTTCAATAAGGATTTCTCCTATTGGCGCACAATTAGGTGACCAAACATCTCCTTGGCGAAACTTCTGACATCGTTAATATTGCAAATAATAATATGATTAACTTTGTTATCTCAATTATTGATTTAATAATATATAAAATATCGACAATAATTGAATCAAATAACGTGAGATACTATGCAACAATTACTATAGCAATAATTGAACAAAAGCGAGTGACTTCTCACGTAAGCATCAATAATCAATACCGTAATGTATACTACTTGTGCCCATGCATTATTCTTCGCTTTTTTTACTACCGAGTAGTTCAACGGTTTAACGGTAAAACTTCCGCCGTTATTTTCATAAAAATATTTTTGTCATTTTCTTAATCCGACAATAATTCAGTTGTGGGGTCCACCAATGATTGTATGCAAGTAAATGCGGATATTCCCTATACCGAAAAGAATATTCCCCGACCAATTGAATAATATATAACAACTTGCATACATTTCAAAATTTCTAAATAATACCCACAACTATAACATTATCTCAAATCACACCATAATTTTGAAAAAATATTTCGAGAAAATTAAATCTTTATTCATAAAATTTGGGGTCTCACAATCTCCCCTCCTTATGAAATTTCGCCCTCGAAATTTATGTACGTACCTGATATTCAAAGAGATGAGAATACCTTGCTTTCTTTTCAGATTGTACCTTCCCGGTAATTTCCTCGCTATCATAATTTTCCCATTTCTCATCTCCTGTATTCCAGATATCATTCTAGAATATAGCTTCAAAACAAAGGTTAATTGACATATCACAATTTGTCAACTTATCAAGTAAACAATTTCAGCTTAGGTAAGTCACACACTAGCGAAGTATATAACTCGTCTCTCCCTCCTAGTTCTAGACTCTTATCTCACTTGCCAAATGACCATATCCCTAAGCTATGATACCATTTGTGACGCCCCCAAAATAGATCCACACGACCCATTCTAAGTCGCCAGATATCACACTATAAAAATCAAATACAAACTTCATTTATACAACTGTTGAACTGTCGTATATAATACGACCACAGTTAACTGTTAGTTTTAATACAAATATATGTAACTCTCATGGTGTCTCGACCACATCCTTACAATGATACTTTACATAAAAGTATAGTCAAAAACTGTTTTAGAAATTAAAATCTTTGGGAAGTGCTCAAGAAACCTTCCATACATGGGGAGGCCATGCGCTGGGGTTATGATAGATATCATATGTCCACAGAAATTATCCTTGGTTGACCCAATAGACCCCAAAGAAAAAAAAGAGAAGATTACTATCATCTTCTCTCCAATGGTGAGTCTTCTCTTGACATATAACTATCTCCACTTTGTCTCCAAGTGAAAATTATATTTCAAATAAACTCCAAGATCATATAGGTAGTGCTCGTAGATATACTCGAAGAAGTGGATGTGCACAACCACATCTTATGATAACACGAGGTTGTATGTCATTAGACATCTTGTATGATAGTGGCAAAACACCCTTCCAAAGTTGGGTTCACCTCACCCTATTTGGTTCACCAAAATTAAATATCAAATGACGTATACAATACGACACACTTATCTAAAGTCATCAATAAAATTATTTCCATAATATTTAGGGAGAACCTCAATGCTATATACCACACCGCTTATTCCCTTGTTATCCCCACTCGACCCAGCTATACTCTTATTACCTGAAATGAATTCTGAAGCAAAAAGGGTGAGCACAACTAGCCCAGTAAAGAATATCATGACTAAAGATAATTTACATAATCAATAGCCTTCATCAGTAATAAATCAGAGATTTAAAACATATGGTAGATGATAAAACTTTTCAACCTAGTTGCAGCGGAACGAGAAATTCATTAGAAGCTCTATGTTAAAAGTCCACCGATAATGTTCTATCCCTGTAACATCAATCAACAATTCCTATGAATAACTTATAATCATAATTGTGATTCTAAATTCCTCTTCGCACCCAGGACGAAGAATATTTTCATCACCTATCTTCACCTGAAACATCAAAAATCAAGGTTATACCAAATCACAGTTCCTATTTATAATCATACTTAATAAATTCATCCTTGCACTACGAACTAAAGATATTCATTATCATTTCATCTTTTTCACTACAGCCAAGACATACAATCAGTATTTTAGAAGAGTCAAGTAGAGCATGATATCTAATATCTTCTACTTAATTTAAAAGTTTATTATCAATATTTTATCGCCTCACTCAACTTAATAAATAATCCACATCATCGAATCACCTCTGCACTACGGCCAAGGATATTCATTAATATCACATCCATGAATTATCCATACACTACGGGCTAAGGATATTCATTATTATCACATCCATGAATTAATATTTCATTGCTGAGACTCAGTTAAATAATTAATCCACATCATCGAATCATCCCTGCACTACATGCCAATGATATTCATTAGTATCACGACCACGAATTATCTATGCACTACGGGCCAAAGATAATCGTGTTTTCATCAACGGTCATGATCATGCCATAAAATAATTCATCTTTGCACCCTTGGCCGAAGAGAATCCATGACCATAATCATACCAAAAACTGTCCATCAATGCACTACGGGCCAATGAGGACTTTTACCACATCATTTGTAACATTACGGTCATGATTATACCAAATAATTCCTTGTCATAATCATACCAAGTCCATCTATGCACTACAGGCCACATATGACTTTCATCATAATATAAGCATGAGGATAATGACAATGATATAAAAAATCAATCAAATGAGATAAAGGATAAATATTAAACATTTAGAATACAATTTATCCAAATTGATAATAACCAAATGTTATCAATCACTTAATAATCTCATAATCTAATATCATTAATATTATAACAATATTTTAATCATTTCTTAAAATTATAAACAATTTATTTTAATTGTTTACACTTTACTAATTAATGTATTTAATCATCCTAAAATGCCAAACTCATAAAATTTCATCATCAATAACCAAAACTCTCATCACAAATCTGCATATACCTTATATAGGATTTCCAAGCCATAAAATCCTATTTTCCAATTTTGTTACTTCACATAACATATTTAATTCATTTACTCATAACTAGTTCATTTTCATGAAAAATACAAAATCAGTCCCAAAAATATTTTTTTCTGGGATTTAGCAGAATATAGTCTCATATTAAACATATATTTTTCTCAGAATTTTAAAAATTCATTTACTATTTTTCATATGTCCAAAACTGCCGAATATTTAGACATTTTTTATAAACTGTACTTTTGTCCAAAAATTTTGAAATTTACACGGTATACTTCTGTTATATACATGTACTCCCAATAAAAATTTCATCAATTTTGGAGTTAACCACAAGGAGTTATAAGGGTTTACTTTTAAAATAGTCTTTTCCTATAAAATTAATAACTCCTAATCTATACATCTAAAAATCGCCATTTTTGGACACAATCTAGAAAACTCATCAAATTATTATTTCAAATTTTTCCAGAATTTTTGAGGGTCAAAAAAAATTACGAAACGCCTGGCAAGCGTAAACCCTTTGAATGAAAATACTATTCATACGAATCAATCTGAAGGATCATTCACCATGCATGCGGTAATCCACATAGACAGGTTATTTCAACAAAATAATAAAGAATGGAATAACATAAGAATTCACCATGCATGCGATAGACCGCACATACAAGTTATTCCCAAAATAATAAAGAATGGATAACAACTAATTCACCATGATCATTCACATAATATGCAATGAAATAATAAAGAATGGAATAACAAGTTATTCAAATAATAATAATAAATGAACGGAATAATAAATAATGGAACGCATGTATAATAAACGCATTCGCAGAATACGATATATTTTTGACGAAATAATAAAGAATGGAACCGTGTCACGCGTAAACGCTATACTGCATGAGGATATTTCGACAGAATAATAAAGAATAAAATAACAGAAGAATTTCACCATGTATACGGTAGTCCGCGTATATAGATTATTCCAATAGAATAATAAGGAATGGAATAATAATAGTTCTCTTCATGAATACAAAAGAAATAATACCCCTTACAAGTACAACAAATAATATCTCTTACCTTAGAAAGAAGAGTATTCCGACTGGTAGGGCGAGGATATTCTTGAAAAAAACTTGCACTATTTCTACGCTCAAAGCTTTCTTAAACTCTAAAGAAATACGCACAAGATTATAGAAGAAAAATTCTCTGAACTTCTGGATTGATTTTCAATTCTAACTAAGCATCCTATTTATAGGAGAATGGAAATGATACTATGTCGCATAATATATTCTAATAATAAAATATAATATATTCTATTTATAATCTAATAAAATAAATAACTTTATAAAAGTATTACATTTTTATATAAAAAGATTTTACTATGCAAACGCTTATGCAAGCACTATATCAAAACACTATATGTAATAAAATATAATATATTCTATTTATAATCTAATAAAATAAATAAATTTATAAAAGTATTCTATTTTATATAAAAAAGATTTTACTATCTGAAATACTATGCAGCACTTATAAAACACTATATGCATAATAAAATAGAATATATTCTATTTATAATCTAATAAAATAAATAACTTTATAAAAATATTTCATTTTATATAAAAAAATTTACTACTATGCAAACATTATGCAGTACTATGCAAAACGCTATGCATAATAAAATATATTATATTCTATTTATAATCAAATAAAACAAAACTTTATAAAAAGTATTCTATTTTATATAAAAAAAATTTGTTTTATTTCATTTATAATAATAATAAAACAAACTTATCACCATTATTATAATTCACAATATTAATCGACCAGGTTGTTCCCAAGAAAGAGGGGGCTTTCCAATAAGGATTTCTCCCTATTGGCGCACAATTAGGTTACCAAACATCTCCTTGGCAGAAATTCTAGACATCGTTAATATTACAAATAATAATATGATTAACTTCGTCGTCTCAATTATTGATTTAATAATATATAAAATATTGACAATAATTGAATCAAATAACGTGAGATACTATCAAAGATAATCGTAGCAATAATTGAACAAAACTGAGTGACTTCTAACGTAAGCATCAATAATCAATACCGTGTGCTACTATGCAACCACGCGTATTACTGTACTTTTACTACCGAGTAGTTCAATAGTTTTAACGGTAAAACTTCCGCCGTTATTTTCATAAAAATATTTTTGTCGTTTTCTCAATCCGACAATAATTCAGTTGTTGGGTCCACTGATGATTGTTGTCGTCTGGATATTCGTAAATACGAAAAAGAATATTCCCCGACCAATCGAATATTATATAACAACTTGCATACTTTTCAAAAATTTTAAATATTACCCACAACTATAACATTATCTCAAATCCACACCATAATTTTGAAAAAATATTTCGAGAAAATTAAATCTTTATTCATAAAATTTGGGGTCTCACAATCTCCCCTCCTTATGAAATTTCGCCCTTAAAATTTATGTACGTACCTGATATTCAAAGAGATGAGAATACCTTGCTTTCTTTTCAGAATGTACCTTCCCGTTAATTTCCTCGCTATCATGATTTTCCCATTTCTCATCTCTTGTATTTCAGATATCATTCTAGAATATAGCTTCAAAACAAAGGTTAATTGACATATCACAATTTGTCAACTTATCAAGTAAACAATTTTAGCTTAGGTAAGTCACACACTAGCGAAGTATATAACTCGTCTTTCCCCTCCTAGTTCTAGACTCTTAACTCCACCAGTAACCATATCCCTAAGCTCTGATACCATTTGTGACGCCCCCAAAATAGGTCCACACGACCCATTCTGAGTCGCCAGATATCACACTATAAAAATCAAATACAAACTTCATTTATACAACTGTTGAACTGTCGTATAGAATACGACCACAGTTAACTATGAGTTTTAATACAAATATATGTAACTCTCATGGTGTCTCGACCACATCCTTACAATGATACTTTACATAAAAGTATAGTCAAAAATAATTTTATAAATTAAAATCTTTGGGAAGTGATCAAGGAAACCTTCGTACATGGGAGGCCATGCGTCTAGGTTATGATAGATTTCATATGTCCACAGAATTATCCTTGGTTGACCCAATAGACCCCAAAGAAAAACGAGAAGATTACTATCATCTTCTCTCCAATGGTGAGTCTTCTCTTGACATATAATTATCTTCACTGTCTCCAAGTGAAAATTATATTTCAAATAAACTCCAAGATTATATAGGTAGTGCTCGTAGATATACTCAAAGAAGTGGATGTGCACAACCACCTTATGATAACACGAGGTTGTATGTCATTAGACATCTTGTATGATAGTGGCAAAAACACCCTTCCAAAGTTGGGTTCACCTCACCCTATTCGGTTCACCAAAATTAAATATCAAATGACGTATACAATACGACACACTTATCTAAAGTCACCAATAAAATTATTTTCATACTATTTAGGGAGAACCTCAACAGCTATAGACCACCGTTCTATTCCCTTGTTATCCCCACTCGACCAAGCTACACTCTTATTACTTGAAAGGAATTCTGAAGCAAAAATGGTGAGCACAACTAGCCCAGTAAAGAATATCATGACTAAAGATAATTTACATCATCAATAGCCTTCATCAGTAATAAATCAGAGATTTAGAACATATGGTAGATGATAAAACTTTTCAACCATAGTTGCAGCGGAACGAGCAATCCATTAGAAGAGTCAAATAGACCATCAAATCTATTATCTTCTCTATGTTAAAAGTCCATCGATAATGTTTTATCCCTGTAACATCAATCAACAATTCCTGTCCACATTCATATGAATAACTCATAATCATAAATATGATTCTAAATTCCTCTTTGCACCCAGGACGAAGAATATTTTCATCACCTATCTTCACCTGAAACATCAAAAATCATGGTTATACCAAATCACAGTTCCTGTTTATAATCATACTTAATAAATTCATCCTTGCACTACGGACCAAAGATATTCATTATCATTTCATCTTTACACTACAGGCCGAAGACATACAACTGTATTTTAGAAGAGTCAAGTTGAGCATGATATCTAATATCTTCTACGAATTTAAAAGTTTATTATCAATATTTTATCGCTGAGACTCGGCTTAATAAATAATCCACATCAACGAATCACCCCTGCACTACGGCCAAGGATATTCATTAATATCACATCCATGAATTATCCATACACTACGGGCCAAGGATATTCATTATTATCACATCCATGAATTAATATTTCATTGCTGAGACTCAGTTAAATAATTAATCCACATCATCGAATCATCCCTGCACTACAGGCCAAGGATATTAATTAGTATCAAGACCACGAATTATCCATGCACTACGGGCCAAAGATAATTTTATTTTCATCAACGATCATGATCATGCCATAAAATAATTCATCTTTGCACCCTTGGCCGAAGAGAATCCATGACCATAATCATACCAAAACTGTCCATCAATGCACTACGGGCCAATGAGGACTTTTACCACATCATTTGTAACATTACGGTCATGATTATACCAAATAATCCCTGGTCATAATCATACCAAGTCCATCTATGCACTACAGGCCACAGATGACTTTCATCATAATATAAGCATGAGAATAATGACAATGATATAAAAAATCAATCAAATGAGATAAAGGACAAATGTTAAACATTTAGAATACAATTTATCCAGCGTTCAATAATAACCAAATGTTATCAATCACTTAATAATCTCATAATCTAATATCATTAATATTATAACAATATTTTAATCATTTCTTAAAATTATAAACAATTTATTTTAATTGTTTACACTTAACTAATTAATGCATTTAATCATCCTAAAATGCCAAACTCATAAGATTTCATCATCAATAACCAAAACTCTCATCACAAATATGCATATACATTATATAGGATTTTCAAGCCATAAAATCCTATTTTTCAGTTTTGTTACTTCACATAACATATTTAATTCATTTACTCATAACTAGTTTATTTTCATGAAAAATACAAAATCAGTCCCAAAAATATTTTTTTTCTGGGATTTAGCAGAATATAGTATCATATTAAACATATATTTTTCTCAGAATTTTAAAAATTCATTTACTATTTTTCATATGTCCAAAACTGCCGAATATTTAGACATTTTTTATAAACTGTACTTTTGTCCAAAAATTCCAAAATTTACACGGTATACTTCTGTTATATACATGTATTCCCAATAAAAAGTTCATCAATTTTGGAGTTAACCACAAGGAGTTATAAGGGTTTACTTTTAAAATAGTCTTTTCCTATAAAATTCATAACTCCTAATATATACATCCAAAAATCACCATTTTTGGACACAATCTAGAAAACTCATCAAATTTTCATTTCAAATTTTTTCAGAATTTTTGAGGGTCAAAAAAATTACGAAACTGCCCCTGGCAGAAACCCCTTTTGAATGAAAATACTATTAATATGAATACAAAGGATCATTCACCATGCATGCGGTAATCCACATAGACAGGTTATTTCAACAAAATAATAAAGAATGGAATAACATAAGAATTCACCATGCATGTGATAGACCGCACATACAGGTTATTCCCAACAGAATAATAAAGAATGGAATAACAACGAATTCACTTATACATGCGATATACTCATGCAGACAAGTTTATTCCAACAAAATAATAAAGAATGGAACCGAATTGTGTCATGCGTAAGCGTATAGACGAGGATATTCGACGTAAATAATAAAGAATGGAACCAGTCATGCGAAATCACATACAGGGATATTAAACGAATGTAATAATAAAGAATGCAACCACGAAGTAAATGAGTAAACGTACAAAGCAGGATATTCCGCTATGAATAATAAAGAATAGAATAACAAAGAAGAATTTCACCATGTATACGGTAGTCCACGTATAAAGTTATTCCAACAGAATAATAAGGAATGGAAAAACAATAGTTCTCTTCATGAATACAAAAAAATAATAATACCCTTACGAGTACAACACATAATATCCCTTACCTTAGAAAGAAGAGTATTCAAATTTGGTAGGGCGAGGATATTCTTGAAGAAAACTTACACTTATTTCTACGCTCAAAGCTTTCTTAAACTCTAAAGAAATACGCCAAGATTATAGAAGAAGAATTCTCTCGAACTTACGGTGTAATTTTAATTCTAACTAAGCATCCTATTTATAGGAGAATGGAAAGGATACTATGTTGCACTATGCATAAAATATAATATATTCTATATATAATCTAATAAAATAAATAACTTCTATTTTATATAAAAAGATTTTACTATGCAAACACTATGCAGCAATTATTCAAACACTATGCATAATAAAATATAATATATTATATTTATAATCTAATAAAACAAATAACTTTATAAAAGTATTACATTTTTATATAAAAGATTTTACTATCAAAAACACTATGCATAATAAAATATAATATATTCTATTTATAATCTAATAAAACAAATAACTTTATAAAAGTATTCTATTTTATATAAAAAGATTTTACTATGCAAACCCTATGCATAATAAAATATATTATATTCTATTTATAATCAAATAAAACAAAACTTTATAAAAATTATTCTATTTTATATAAAAAGTTTTCTGTTTTATTACATTTATAATAATAATAAAACAAACTTATCACCATTATTATAATTCACAATATTAATCGACCAGGTTGTTCCCAAGAAAGATGGGGCTTTCCAATAAGGATTTCTCCCTATTGGCGCGTAATAGGTGACCAAACCTCTCATTGGCAGAACTTCTAGATATCGTCAATATTGCAAATAATAATATGAATAACTTCGTCGTCTCAATTATTGATTTAATAATATATAAAATATTGACAATAATTGAATCAAATAACATGAGATACTATGCAGTAATTACTGTAGCAATAATTGAACAAAATTGAGTGACTTCTCACGTAAGCATCAATAATCAATACCATGTGCTACTATGCAACCACGTGTATTACTGTACTTTTACTACCGAGTAGTTCAACAGTTTTAACGGTAAAACTTTCGTCGTTATTTTCATAAAAATATTTTTGTCATTTTCTTAATCCGACAATAATTCAGTTGTGGGGTCCACCAATGATTGTACTGTCAAATGCGGATGGATATTCGTTAAACGAAAAGAATATTCCTCGACCAATCGAATATTATATAACAACTTGCATACTTTTCAAAATTTCTAAATATTACCCACAACTATAACATTATCTCAAATCCACACCATAATTTTGAAAAAATATTTCGAGAAAATTAAATTTTTATTCATAAAATTTGGGGGTCTCACATGATCAAAGAAACATAGCAAAGATGGAGATCATCCAACTAAAAAGAGTCGAAGACTTAGTCTTTCAAGACTAAATAGAAGTATCATAGAGTGCACTGAAGTTAAGTGTAAAACGTAGAGTCTGCCTAGCCAGATATTCTACGACAAACACTCAACTTTACAATTAAAAAAAAATCATAGAGTGCATCAGTTCTAACATGGACTGACAGTGCCGATCTTCGTAGAGTGAAGACCCCAAGGTAGTTTGTTAAAACTCTTAAGGCTAAGGAGAAGATCAATTGAAAATATTTATAACTAAGTATTTGGAGAACTACTGAATTGTAAATTAATAAGAGTAGTCATTTTATTATTATTATTATTAAATTGACTAAATAATAATAATATAGTATTTGAAGAAATACTAATATTTAAGTATTTAAAGAAATACTAGATTATAAATAAATAAGAGGAGTCTTATTATTATTATTAAAGTTCCTAGTTAGATTGGGAATTAAATAAAACCCTAATTTTTAAAAGGTTTAGGAAAAGGTTTAGTATATAAATAAGAGGAGTCTTATTTATAGACTAATGCTAATGCAACTTGTATCTCTCTTGCAAGTATTCTCAAAACCCTAAGGAGTTAGGATAGAGAGAATTAGGGTTAGCCACCCAAGATTTAGTAAAATCTAAATTCACATCTTCAATCATATTCTCTTGATGGATCACGTCTTGGGCGTTGCACACTATTGTAGCGAACGTTTGATCCGAGGATTAGAGAGATCGCAAAGAATAAAGATTGGAATTTAAAGATTGCATCAAGCCATTGTTCTTCTTTAAAGGTATATTTTTTAATCCTTCCTCAATTAATGATATTTTATAAGGCGATTCATGGGATTGCAGAAAAATTTTAAATTTCTTTTATTGCATGTTTTTCGTTGCGTTACAATTCGATTGTATAATTTGATCTAGTTTCTGCAAACCTATAACATCGAGAGATTGTAAGACCCCAACTTTTATGAATAAACATTTAATTTTCTCTAAATATTATTTTGAATAATAAGGTGTGGATTTGATTTAATGTTATAGTTGTGGGTAATATTTACAAATTTTGTAAAGTAAGCAAGTTGTCATAAAATATTCGTTTGGTCGGAGAATATTCATTTTATCATGGAATATTCGTACGACGACACAATCATTGGTGGAACCCGCATCGGAATTACTGTCGGATTTAGAAAGCGACAGAAATAATCTTTTAATAAAATAACAGCAAGGCTTTTACCATTAACTGTTGAAATACCCGATGATAAAAGTACAGTAATACGTGTGGTTGTACAGTAGCACACAGTATTGTATAGTATCTTTGATTATTAATGCTTACGTGAGAAGTCACTCAGTTTTGTTCAATTATTACCACAGTAATGGTTGCATAGTATCTCATATTATTGATTCAATTATTGTCTCAGTATCATCTGCATAATATTTTATATTATTAAATCAATAATCGAGACGATACAATTATTCATATTATTATTTGTATTATTGACAATATCTAGAAAGTTCTGTCGAGAAAAGGGGTTTGGTCATCTAATTGCGCACCAATAAGGAGAAGTCCTTATCGGAAAGCCCCCTCTTTCCTGGGAATGATCTGGTCGTTAATATTGTGAGTTATAATATTAATGATGAATAAATGTTGAAAGATTGAAAATGTGTTTAGTCAAGTGAATTGTGATAAATAAAAGGGGTTTTTCATGAAGTATTTATTATAAATTTGGCTTATTACATGGACCCCCACTTACTCAGTTTTAAAAATCGTTGGTAGAAAGTTATCTCAGTTTTTGTTTTATATTGCATAGTACTGCATAGTGTTGCATAGTACTACATAGTACTACATAGTGTTTGCATGGTGCTGCATAGTGAAAATCAGAAAATTTTGATTCTGCGCCAAATTCGTCCGTGAAAAATTTTTTGTTCACCCATGATTTTCTTTTTAAATAGTGCCCTGCCATTCTCTTATAAATAGGATGCTTAGTTTAGAAACGAAAATCACACCAGAATCAGAGAATTCTTCGTCTATAATATTGAGCGTATTTCTTTTGAGTTTAAAGAAGCTTTGAGTGTAGCAAATAGTGCAAGTTTTCTTCAAGAATATCCCCGCTATACCAGTTAGAAGTACTTTCCTTTTAAGGTAAGGGGTATTATTTATTTTTTATTCCGAAGAGATATTATTTTTCGTATTCGTAAGAATATTATTTTCGTTCAATATTAGTAAGGAATATTATTTTCGTTCAATATTCGTAAGGGATATTGTCTTCATTCAATATTAAGTAAGGGATATTATTTTCGTTTAATATTAAGTAAGGATATTATTTTTGTTCAATATTCGTAAGAAATTATATTTTCTTCCATACTCTATAGTATGTAAGTAATATTATTTCATTTCATATTCCTAATTCTACACTTATTTTGATAAGTATTGCTTTTATACTCCTTAAAATTAATAGAATATCCTTGAAATTTACGCTTCATCTAGTATCGTTTCACAGAAATATTTTTTTGAATATTTTTGTTAAATTTTAAGCTTTTCATGCCAAAGTACTATTCATGGGTACTATTTATACATACGACACTATTCACAGGGTACTATTCACAAAGTACTATTCACTCAGGTACTATTCACCCGGGGTACTATTCATGATAAAAATTGATTTCTTTTTTGTCCAAATTATTTTTGATACATGAATATTATTCTTGAATTTTACTCCGCAAAGCAGTTATCATGTTGACAATTTAGACATTCTTAAACTTTGGATAAATTGAATTATAAATCTTTAAAATTTATCTTTGATCTCACTTAATTGAATTCTTATATCATTGTCATCATCCTCATACTTATATTGTGATGAAAGTCATCTTTGGCCCATAGTGCATAGATGGACTATTGATTGGTATAATTATGACCAGGAATTATGTATCGGTATAATCATGACCTGTAATGTTACAAATGATGTGGTAAAAGTCCTCATTGGCCCGTAGTGCATTGATGGACAGTTGTTTGGCATGATCATGTCCACTAGTGATAATAACAAATATCCTTGACCCGTAGTACATGGATAATTCGTGGATGTGATAATAATGAATATCCTTGGCTCGTAGTGCATGGATAATTCATGGATGTGATAATAACGTATATCCTTGGCCCATAGTGCATGGATAATTCGATGATGTGGATTATTTATTGAGTTATGTTACAGAGATAAAATATTGATGACGAACTTTTAAATCATAGAAGATAGTAGACATCATGTTATACTTGACACTTCTAATGAATTGCTTATTCCGTTGGAGATGTTGATCTAAACATGTTGTCTACTGTATTCTATCAGTTGTTATGCTGTTGAAGGTTCAGGATAATTTATTTTACATTATCTTAGTCATAATATTCTTTACTGGGCTAGTTGAGCTCACCCTTTTCTTTCATTGTTCTTTTCAGGAAAGTTCAATAGTATCAAAGGAGATTGATTCATTTGTTTAAATAGATGCTCTTGAACCATGTTTAGGTTTTAGTAGATGTACATGATAGTATATTACGATGTGTAATACATGTTAAGTTGTAAAGTTGTACTAGATGGTACATAGAGGAATTCGAATTGAGATGTAAAAATTTATACAGTAATTGAATAGAATGAATCATAGCATACTTTGTTTCAAGGATTTGTAATTGATTCAAGTTAAGAAATCAATAAAAGATTTTTCAAAGAAGATTGAAAAAGTTTAAATTATTTTGCATATTTTTATAACATCAAATACGATGGAAGACAGGGATGGTAAATGACCAAAATTTGAAACTTATAAAAGTTTCGGGTCATTACAGAGATCCTAGAAATGGAAAGAATTTATATTCTAAATTGTAATAAGTAAAGTTATATTCATTAAGTTATGAATAAAAGATATAAATAGTTTGACGCTAGTGGTATCATGGCGGACCGGATTCGAGGTTCGAAGGGACCCAGATTTGGGGGCGTCACAGGTTAGTATCAAAGCTGTAGGTTATAAACTTTAGGTAAGTGTACCTTAGGCTATAACCTGAGAGAGAGACAAAGATAAAGATTAAAATATATAAGCCAGGATTCAAAGAAGAATCTTGAAGTATCTAGAGAATGAGGATTCAGGAGTTTCCTAACTCTGGTAATAAAAATGTTAAGATGATGTCTATAAGATGAAGATGACAAAGATAATAAGAATGAACTCAAATGGAGTTTAGTTGATAATGGGAAAGAACCATAAGGTAAACCAATGATCACGACGTGATCAGAATGAGCTATGAAGTGATAAATAGTCTGTAACGACTAAGTGTGTATAGCTTGGTGCTATAAGAGAATGTACTATAAAATGGTACGATATGAACTCATGAGGAGTTGTATATGATGAGATACGAAAAATTTGTATTGAGCAAAGAGAAAGTTAGAATGAGATAGAGTTAGGTGAAATTTTAATTGAGGACCCATGTCAGCAGCTAAGTTGTATGATTCCTTGTTATGGGCGGGAAATTGTACTTGGTGTAAAAACCACTTAGTTTCTGGCACTGATAATCATTAAAATATGTTTGTCGCGCTATTTGCTATATACCTATTGAGAAGGTGATTCTTTTCTCAAGTGTATAACAGATAGGTAGGGTATAAGTAGAGAATATAGGATTACGTATGAGTTCTTAAAACTCATACTTATGGTAAGTTCATGACTCATGATCATATGGTATGTTTTGAACCCCTCGGCGAATGGACGCCTATGGTCTGACTAGGGTAAGTTCCTAAACTCATATGATTATGGCAAGTTCCTTAATTTCCAAAGTGTGGTAAGTTTGATGAACTATATCAGGTATATATATGTTATGAAATTAGAAATTTTGGTATAGTGAGCATTGATGGTGTTAAAGATTGATAGAATGAAGCAATGGAGTAAAGATTGAAGTTAATGGAGAAACATGGATTTTCTAAATCTTCTAGCTCTGCTAGATTTTCAAAATTTATTGAATTTGTGCTGAAGTCTGCACCTATGTTTTCTTGAAAAACATTGGATCATGTGATTGAACCAATGATGTTTTAAAAACAATACCGTTATTCATATGTCTATGCTAATTATTTCGGCTAAGACAAAAATGATTTGAAAATTTTCAAAATGTATTTCTAACCATGTGCATCATTTGATATGGTGTAAAAATGGTAAACGATGGAGTCATTAATGCAGTCAAACCTAGTGTTGGTGGTGATCAAAAGATCGTCAGCCCACTATGGTATGATATAATATGACAAAGTCACATAATGGCGGAATCCTCAAAATACTACTAATCTGGTATAGTATCATGACGTCATAAAAGGAATTTTTGGGTTTCTTGTAAATTATGAAGAAGGTCAATTAAATTGGTTAAATTTATTTCGATTGATGTTTGAGTTGTTGATAAAATTCTAAGCTATTTGATTCGGCTAGACGGCTGTTGAAAAATATTTATGGAATTCAAGCACTCTTGAGTATTTGTGTCGGTGCGGATTCAGATGTTGAAAAGTTGAGGTGAACAACCCTATAAGGGGACATGTTTTTGGGGACAATGGTTCCGAGAATAATGCATGTAGTCGTTACAAAACACTACGTTGCGGCCCAACGTAGTGGTACAATAGGCTAGCCACCTAGTGTACATGTGGAGGGTGTTTTCAGTCTTTGTTATTAATAAACACTCTGGTTTGCAGTGTGAAGGATGCACTAGTTCACGGTCTTGTGTGACCCCTCAGCATAATTTGGAATCTGAGTTATTCATACTACTTCCCGATTATTAAAAAATCATGGAAGATTCTTATTCTTCTGAATGATGAAAGCAGTAAGTAGAATGTTCCTTAGAAAGGAGAATGTGGTAGAATGCAAGTGAGCAAGTTATAATAAAACTTCCGAAAAGAGATTGGATAAAATTATTCAAAAGAATATGTAATATTTGGAATAGTACAGAGTAGATGAGGTTTCGGTAATTCCGAGGACGTAATCCTTATAAGGGGAGAGGATGTAAGAACCCAAATTTTCAAAAAATATTACAATAAGAATTTAGAAAAATAAAATTCTTAAGGCATGTGAAGGGTTCAAATAAGAGTATATATATGCGTTGTAAGGTATGTGGTATGGTGTTGTATAGGGCAATATAAACTATGCAATAAGTGAATTCTGTGTTTAATAAGTATATTGTTATTATATAATTGTTGTTTATTGAAGAAGTGAGTTGTTTGAAGTAAAGAAGATGGATAGAAATTTATTTATCGATATTAAATAATTTGTGTGAAATTATTTTATCATAGTAAGTTGGTGACATTAAATATCTTTGCTAATCACAAATTTCTTGAGTATATTTACGAGTAAGTATCAAGTCTAAGGCAGTGCAACCGTACTCTTTAATGGTGGATGTATAGGAGCTGGGCTAAACAATTCCTTCAGAGAGATGAGGTATATACGAATTAGTGACTGATCTAACTCACTGTTGAAAATAGTGTAGACGAGACGGAAACTAATTTGTTGGTTATTTATGGGAAACCACTCAGTGTACTATATGGAATACTATTAAAGACTCGACGCGTGCTAGGTTTAGACTTGTATGTGTGTACGTTGTTGACGAGAGAAGAAAATCGATATACCTTTAAAGTGGTTAGAGAATTATTGAGTAAATTGATACACGGTGAGAAGTGAGGATTAAGGAATGTATTTATGTATTATATTCGAGTTTTATGTTATTGGTGGTAAGAAACTGTAAAGGAGATGTTATAGTTGGTTAAACTAATAAGGGAAATAGAGTTTTAAAACATGAAGTGTGATCCTTGAATTGTTAAGGAAAATATTAACCGATGATGTGAAAATCAAAGAGGGGATTGATGTTAGACGAGTTAACACTTAAGGAAGATGTATAAAGTATTTAGAAGCGTATGTTTCATTTCTACTAATGCATAACTTGTCTGCCTCTAAATTTGGTATGGCAAATGCTACCATTTCAAATCTATGACCAAATAGCAATTCTTGGCCATCAGAGAAAATTCTGAGTAAGTCCGTGGAATTTAAATTTCAAGGAATGAAGGCTAGAGACTCATATAAAGGTCATAAATGGTGACTAAGTGTTCATGAAGGAATTTAGTTAGCAAAACATGACTTGAATAAAAATTTAATTAATTAACCCGAAATAAATATTGGTTAATTAAGTGATATTATGGAATATTATATTCTATTAATTAGTGAAGTGCATAATAATTATTGAAAAGAAAATAAATGATTAATATTAATTAATCGTTGTGATATTAAAATGTGATAATGGGTTGAAAGTACCCAACTGAATGATATTTAGCCCAATTAAAATATTAATAGTATTACTATATGTAATATGGAAAATGTGGGCAGTAGTAATATATAATACCTATGGCCTAAGAATACATGAAGTGTGACATTTAATTGGGACTAATAATATTAGGTACCAAGTAGTACAGTGAAGTCATATGTAATTTTAATACATAAATGATTAAATATCTGTGTATTCTAGGAACTGAGGAAGGAATTAAATATTTAAATAAATATCAATATTAAATAAGGTTATAATATGGTTATGTGAGTAGTAGAGATAATTATGAAACTACCCGGACAATAATACCTAACTGTGTTATTTTATTACACGTATCTAATGTACATGGATTATATGATGTGAGTACATAAATAATCCCTAATTTTCCTAATATGGTAACAGTTGTACCTTAATATTACATTATGGGAATTAAAGAACCAAAACCAAGCCTTAGATGATCAAATGCTGAGATATTTGCTCTTATCCCAAAATAAGTGACACAAAAGGTACATGAACAGTGGTCTATACTCTATTTTACGTAACTTACAAGATGCTAAACATAGGTGATCATTTGCTAGGAAGATGGCTGGTAAGGGTGGTTGAGCAACTCTCTAGTAACCTTTGTTTCCTTCTAATGCACTATGGACTCAAACCCTAGTGTAATGCAAATGTCCAGCCCAAGTTTCCTTTATAAATAGAAGCTCTATTTTTAGTTTTTGATGCTTGTAATTGTCTGAGTTTGAGAGTTCAAAGTGGCTGAGAAATAGTAGAAACATACTCATTATATGACGAGTCCAATTCAAGCTTGAGGAGGTATAAATTCTAATTGTGTTCTTGAATTGGGTCTTGTTTAATTCTTGAAATTTTTTGAATTTCTGTAAGACCCAAACTTTCATAAATAAAAATTAATTTTTCTCGAATTATATTTTTGAATATTAAGGGTGTGAATTTGTTATAATGTTATAGTTGTGGGTAATATTTATAAATTTTGCAAAGTAAGCAAGTTGTTATAAAATATTCGGTTCGTCGGGGAATATTCATTTTATTAGGGAATATTCGTACGAAGGCACAATCATTGGTGGACCCCACAATAGAATTATTGTCGGAGTTAGAAAATGACAGAAATATCTTTTTATAAAAAATAACGGCGAAAGTTTTACCATTAACTGTTGAAATACCTGATAAAAGTACAATAATACGCGTGGTTGCATAGTAGCACACGGTATTGTACAGTATCTTTGATTAATGATGCTTACGTGTGAAGTCACTCAGTTTTATTCAATAATTGCCACAGTAATTGTTGCACAGTATCTCATATTATTGACTCAATTATTATCACAGTTTTATCTGCACAATATTTTATATTATTAAATCAATAATTGACGCAACATAAATATTCATATTATTAGTTGGAATTATTGACAATGTCTAGAAAATTCTATCGAGGAAAGGGGTTTGGTCATCTAATTGCGCGCCAATAAGGATAAATCATTATCGGAAAGCTCCTCCTTTCCTAGGAATGATCTGGTTGTTGATATTGTGAGCTTATAATATTAATTATTATGTGGTAGATATTGGTTCAATTTTGATATAAATGAAGGAATTTAGCATGAGATAATTGTTGAAAGTTTGACATATTTTCTGTGGAATTACAATTATTTCTCAGATAAAATATTCATTCAAATATATTATTATAATATTTTATAATGTTTAAATAATAATAATATTATATATATATATGCATGTGATAAATTAAAGTAATGGTTGGTGGTGGAGTAATGCATGCAAACTTGTTTTTCAAAAGTGCGCCCTCAATTATGCAATTGGGTGGTTATGTAGAGAAAGAAATGAATTGTTAGGACAATTATTTGGTAGAACTTGTTGCCTGCAAAGATGGTTTTCAAAGGGTGGCCCCAACCCTTATAGAAAATGAATGAAATTAAGCTTTGAATGGAAAAGATTAGGCAGAGAAAAAATGGGCAAGTTAGGTAGCCTATTGATTTTTCCACCGAGGGTTTCAGTATAAATAGGGGGTAACCCTTCCTTCCTCAACACACCACTTCAGTATCAAAAATTCTTATTCTATAATATTGTGAGTATTTTCTTGAGTATAAGGATACTTTGAGTGTAGTTTTTTTTGCAGATTTTCTCGAAATAATATCCATATATTCGATCGAAATCTAGTTTCTACTAAGGTAAATGATATTATTTTATTTCAATACTCATAAGAAATATTATTTTCTTTCATACTCCATAGTATGGAAGGGATATTATTTCATTTCATATTCCTAAATTTAAACTTACTATGGTCAGTATTGCTTCTATAATTCCTGAAATCAGTAGAATATCCTTGATATTTGCTCTTCATCCAGTATCTTTTCATGAAAATATTATTTTGAGCATTCTTGATAAGTTTTAACCTTTTCATGTTGTAGTACTATTCACAGGGTACTATTCCCAAAGTACTATTCACGGGATACTATTCACCTGAGGTACTATTCACCCGGGGTACTATTCATAACAAAAATTGATTTCTTTTCGATCTAAATCATTTTTGATACAATATTATTCTTGAATTTTTCTCCACAAAGCAGTATCATGTTGACAATTTGGACATTATTGAATTATGAATATATTAAATTATAAATCTTTAGAATTTATCCTTTGTTTGCATTTAATTGAATTCTTATATCTTTGTCATCATCCTCATGTTTATATTGTTATGAAAGTCATCTTTGGCCCGTAGTGCATAGATGGACTGTTGATTGGTATGATTATGACTAGGAATCATTCGGTATAATCATGACCTGTAATGTTACAAATGATGTGGTAAAAGTCTTTATTGACCCGTAGTGCGTTGATGGAAAGTTGTTGAGATGAACATGACCATTGGTGATAATAATGAATATCCTTGGCCCGTAGTGCATGGATAATTCAGTGATGTGGATTATTTATTTGAATTTGAGTCTCGTGATAAAATTGATGATAAACTTTTAAATCATAGAAGACAGTATATATCATGTTCTACTTGACTCTTCTAATGGATTGTTTGTTCGACTGTAGTTAAACTTGTTGTCTATTATATTCTATCAATTTAACACTGTTGAAGGCTAACGATAATTTATTCTGCATTATCTTAATTATAATATTATTTTCTGAGCTAGTTAAGCTCACCCTTTGTTTTCATTATTCTCTTCAGGAAATGAGAATATAGCTGGGACTAGTCGGGGAACTGAGTGATGGTCTAGATGGTTGTTTTAGTAGTCCTCACTATTCTATGAAATAGTGTGATAATAATTGTAATAAGATTGAATTTGAGTGTTGATATTGTCTAGAAGACAATATTCGTATTAAAACTCTCAGCTTATGTTTCGTCGTATTACACGACAGCTGTATTAATTAAGTTGTATTTAAATTTTGTACCATGTATTTGGAGACTCAGAATGGGTGATGTATACCTATTTTGGGGGCGTCACAGTTGGTATCAAAGCTTAGGGATATGATCCCTAGCTGAGATGTGAGACTAGAACTAGGAGGGGAGAGACGGGTAATTTCTTTAGTTGTATGACCTACCTAAGTTTATTTGTTACTTAATTGGTCGGTCAAAGTATAGGGATAATATATGGCATGTCAATTAACCCTTGTTTTGTGGCAGTGTTTGAAAATGACATCTGAGAATGTTGAGATAAGCAATGGAGCACATGAGACCGTTGAGTCACCAACGATCAATACCCAAGAGAATGTGCAACAGGAAGATAATAATCCTCATGTAAAAAACAACACCGATCAAATGATGAACGATTGGATGTTCAGAGGCTTTATGTAATTCAAGCAACATCAGGCGAGAGCGGCTCCTGTTCAAAATGCAGGTGGAAACACTGACAACTCTTGGACAGTCACCACTAAGAAATTCAAGGAGCTGGGACCACCAAAGTTTTTGAGAGAGCCAAAAGCACTTAAGGCGGAGACATGGATAAAGCAGATCACCAAGATATTTGATGTCTTGGGATGCTCCGAGGAGCAAAAGGTTCCCTTTGCCACATTCATGTTGCGAGGAGAGAAGCGATTCTTTGGTGGGAATCAGTAAAGCGTACTCGACTTTCTTTGCTTGCTTGAGATGTCTTGGGAGAAGTTCCAAGAATTGTTCAACAACAAGTACTTTCCTGAAAGTATTCATCACATAAAGGAGGTGAAGTTCATCAAGATGGAGCAAAACAATATGACCGTGTCACAGTACGAAGCTAAGTTTGCCTAGTTTTCCTGGTTTGCGTTCCACTTGGTTGATAATGAGGAGAGAATGACGCGGATGTTTCTAAGAGGTTTGAAACCCGAGATACGTTAATACCTTATCTCTCACAAATTGTGTTTGTATTCGGATGTTATAAATAGGGCTCGATTATTGGAGCTCGATAATGAGTCAACCCACGAAGAGAGAGCGGTGAAAAAATCGATAATACCGGTGGTAGCGATCATCGAAGCGGTGACAACAAACGTGGAGGAATCAACATTCGAAAAATGGTAACCACTTGGTGGTAATCATGGCGAAGATAATAGAAGTGGAAATTTCAAGAAGAGGAGATTCAATAATGATGGAAAGACGTCGGCACCAAACACCATTTGTTAAGGAAGGAGAACGAACCACCGGTCGTATGTTACAAATCTGAGGGGAGGGACACATCGATCCAAATTATACTGCATGATGACAGTCAAAACATGTTACAATTATGGAAGAGAAGGTCACCTAGCCCGATTTTGTCGTGCACCGAAGTCAAGTCCAACTGGGATAGAGGCATCAAAGGCCGTCCCAGATAAGAAAAAATCGATAGTTCAAGGGAGAGCGTTTGTCGTAACATCCCAAAAAGCGAGGAATCTGAACGAGGTGATCACGGGTAAGCTAATCATAAACTCTTGCGAAGTTTATACCTTATCTGATACCGGTTCTAACCATTCTTTTATTTCTCCTACTTGTGCTCAACGTTTAAATTTAACTCCAGAGAAATTAGACTTTGACTTATCTGTTGAAACTCCGTTGGGAGAAACCTTCATTACATCCACTATTTATAAGTCTTGTTTGGTTCAAATCGGTACCTTCACATTACACATCGATCTTATTTCCTTAAAAATACTTGCATTTGATGTGATTTTAGGGATTGATTGGTTAACTACTCATCATGCAAAAATTGATTGTTTTAAATAAGGTTGTTAGTTTTCATATTCCTAACCAACCTATTATGCGAATTCAAGAGACCAAACCACTAAAAAATCAATCAACATCATATCAAGCCATAAAAAGCTATTTGTTTATTGAAAAATGGATGTCAAGTTTTCTTAGCCCATGTCACGGATTTAAACAAAAATACGTCAAATTTGAATGATATTTCTATTGTTAATAAATTTCCTGACGTATTCCCTGAAGAACTTCCTGGCCTACACCCAGAGTATAAAATTAAATTTTGTATCGACCTTGAACCTAGTACAAAACCCATTTCCAAAGCTCCATATCGAATGGCTCCTATTGAACTTCAGGAGTTAAAAACCTAACTGCAGGAGTTGTTAGACATTGGTTTCATTCATCCTAGTACGTCTCCTTGGGGTGCTCCTGTTCTATTTGTAAAGAAGAAAGATGGGAGTATGCGACTTTGTATTGATTATCGGGAGTTGAATCATGTCACCGTAAAAAATAGGTACCCGTTGCCTCACATTGATGACCTATTTGACCAGTTGAAAGGCGCTAAATTCTTTTCAAAGATCGATCTTCGTTTCGGATATCATCAGTTAAAAGTTAAAACTGATGACATTCCAAAGACTACTTTCAGAACTTGGTATGGGCATTACGAATTCCTAGTCATGTCTTTTGGATTAACTAATGCTCCTGTGGCCTTCATAGATATGATGAATTGAGTATTCAAGGAATATTTGGATCATTTTGTGGTTGTCTTTATTAATGACATCCTCATCTACTCCAAAAACCGTGAAGATCATGAGCAACACTTGGGACTGATACTTCAAAAGCTTCGTGGAAACAAGTTATGTGCCAAGTTAAAGAAATGCGAGTTCTGGCTTGAGGAAGTAGCATTCCTTGGGCACATGATATCAAATCATGGAATATCTGTTGACCCGACAAAGATTGAAGCAATTCAAAGCTGGGAGCAACCTAAGTCTGTAACCTAAGTACGTAGCTTTCTAAGTTTAGTTGGTTATTATCGGAGACTCGTGAAAGGATTTTCTCGAATCACTACTCTATTAACTCAGCAGACTCAAAGAGATATAAAATTCGGTTAGAGCAAGGAATATGAGAAGAGTTTTCAAGAACTCAAGAGGAGACTCATTTCAACACCTGTTCTGACAATACCATCTGATTCGGAGGGATTTGTCATATACAGCGACGCTTAGGCAAAGGTTTAGGATGTGTTCTCATGTAGCATGGAAAAGTCATAGCCTACGCCTCACGACAACTCAAAGAATATGAGAGAAATTATCCTACTCATGATCTAGAGTTGGCAGCATTCATTTTCGCGTTAAAGATCTGGAGGCACTACCTGTATGGGGAGAAAGTGGAGATCTATACGGATCATAAAAGCCTCAAATATTTCTTCACTCAAAAGGAACTCAACATGCGGCAACGATGTTGGCTTGAACTGTTGAAAGATTATGATCATACCATTCAATACCATCTTGGAAAAGCGAACGTGGTAGCTGACACATTGAGTAGAAGATCATATGCAGGTACGAGTGTGATATTTTCAATGCAAAGGCCCATTTTGTATGACTTGCAAAGGATGGAGATAGAGATAAAGACTCCAGGGACCCACGTGATGATGGAAAATATACGAGTAGAACCGACTTTAATCAATAAAGTTCAAGCTGCTCAAACTATAGACACAGAGGCGATGCGCATGAAGAAGAAAATGCAAGAAGGTGCTATTCCAGAAGCAAGAATCGATGAAGAATGAATACTTATATTCAGCTCCAGACCTTATGTTCCTAACGACTCTGATTTGAATTATAAGATCATGATGGAGGCGCACAATACACCATTTGCAATCCATCCTGGAAGTACCAAAATGTATCGTGATCTTCGACATACATTTTGGTGGAGCAATATAAAGAAAGAGATAGCGGAGTTTATCTCAAGGTGTCTAACTTGTCAACGTGTTAAGGCGGAGCATCAAGTGCCAAAAGGTCCATTGAAACCACTTGAAATTCCAGAATGGAAGTGGGAGCACATTACCATGGATTTTGTTACCGGTCTTTCCAAGGTTTCTCACGGTATAGATGCAATTTGGGTCATTGTTGATAGATTGACCAAGTATGCTCATTTCTTACCTATACGAAAAACTTATTTACTTGAACATCTTGCTCGTATGTACATAAATGAGATTATAAGACTGCATGGTATGCCAGTATCCATAGTTTCTGATCGAGACCCAAGATTCACTTTAAGATTTTGGGTTAGTTTGCAAAAAGCTATGGGCACAAATTTACAATTTAGTTCAGCATATCATCCTCAAACAGACGGGCAGTCGGATAGGACTATTCAAACTCTTGAAGATTTATTAAGACTCTGTGTCCTTGACTTCAAAGGAAGTTGGGACAAGTTCTTACCATTGATGGAGTTTTCCTACAACAACAGTTATCAAGCAAGTATTGGCATGGCTCCATTTGAAGCATTGTATGGAAGAAAAGTGTCGTTCTCGGTATCTTTGGGATGAGGTGGGTGAAGCAACATTATTGGGACCGAAATTGGTATGTATGACTATGGAAAAGATTCAAATGATCCGGCAACGTATAAAGACCTCACAAGATCGACAAAAGAGTTATGCTAATCTTCATCGAAAGGAAGTGAAATTCAATGTTGGAGAACATGTGTTGTTATGTGTTGCTCCATGGAAGGGAGTTATAAGATTTGGAAAGAGAGGAAAGCTCAATCCTCGATTCATTGGCCCATTTGAAATCCTCGATCGAGTAGGAACTATGACATATAGACTCGCCTTACCACCAAGTATGTCTCGTGTTCATAATGTTTTTCACATATCTATGTTACGTAAATATGTGGAAGACCCAAACTACATTATTGAGTTAGAACCGGACGAAATAGCAAAAGATTTAATGCATGAAGAGATACCTATTAAAATCTTGGATAAGAAGGAACATATTCTACGTTTCAAGGTTATACCTCAAGTTAAAGTTTTATGGAGAAACCACAATGTTAAGGAAATGACCTGGGAGTTAGAATCTGAAATAAAATCAAGGTATCCTCACCTCTTCGACATACCAGGTACGTACATCAATTTCGAGGATGAAATTTCATAAGAAGGGGAGGTTGTAAGACCCCAACTTTCATAAATAAAGATTAATTTTTCTCAAATTATATTTTTGAATATTAAGGTGTGAATTTGTTATAATGTTATAGTTGTGGGTAATATTTATAAATTTTGCAAAGTAAGCAAGTTGTTATAAAATATTCGGCTGGTCGGAAAATATTCGTTTTGTCAGGGAATATTCGTATGACGGGACAATCATTGGTGGACCCCACAACAGAATTATTGTCGGGGTTAGAAAACGACAGAAATATCTTTTTATAAAAAATAACGGCGAAAGTTTTACCGTTAACTTTTAAAATACCCGATAAAAGTACAATAATATGCGTGGTTGCATAGTAGCACACGGTATTGTACAGTATATTTGATTATTGATGCTTACGTGAGAAGTCACTCGGTTTTATTCAATAATTGCCATAGTAATTGTTGCACATTATCTCATATTATTGACTCAATTATTATCACAGTTTCATCTGCACAATATTTTATATTATTAAATCAATAATTAACGCAACACAATTATTCATATTATTAGTTAGCATTATTGACAATGTCTAGAAAATTCTGTCGAGGAAAGGAGTTTGGTCATCTAATTGTGCGCCAATAAGGATAAATCCTTATCGGAAAGCCCCCTCTTTCCTGGGAATGATCTGGTTGTTGATATTTTGAGCTTATAATATTAATTATTATGTGGTAGATATTGATTCAATTTTGATATAAATGAAGGAATTTAGCATGAGATAATTGTTAAAAGTTTGGCATATTTTTTGTGGAATTACAATTATTTCTTTGATAAAATATTGATTCAAATATTTAATAATGTTTAAATAATAATAATATTATATATATATATATATATATATATATATGCATGTGATAAATTAAACTAATGGTTGGTGGTGGAGTAATGCATGTAAACTTGTTTTTCAAAAGTGGGCCCTCAATTTTGGAATTGGGTGGTTATGCAGAGAAATAAATGAATTGTTAGGCCAATTATTTGGTAGAACTTGTTTGGCAAAGATGGTTTTTTTTTTCAAAGGTGGCCCCCACCCATATGGAAAATGAATGAAAGTAAGCTTTGAATGGAAAAGATTAGGCGGAGAAAAAAAAGGGCAAGTTAAATGACTATTATTTTTTCCTCCTCCATTTCATATAAATAGGGGGTAAACCCCTCCTTCCTCAACACACCACTTCAATATCAGAAATTTTTATTCTATAATATTGTGAGTATTTTCTTGAGTATAAGGATACTTTAAGTGTAGTTTTTTCTGCAAGATTTTCTCAGAATAATATCTGATATTCCAGTCAAATCCAATTTCTACTAAGGTAAAGGATATTATTTTGTTTCAGTACTCGTAAGAAATATTATTTTCTTTCATACTCCATAATATGGAAGGGATATTATTTCATCTCATATTCCTAAATTTAAACTTACTATGGTAAGTATTGCTTTTATAATTCTTGAAATTAGTAGAATACCCTTGATATTTGTGCTTCATCCAGTATCTTTTCACGAAAATATTATTTTGAGCATTCTTGATAAGTTTTAACCTTTTCATACCGGATTACTATTCACGAGGTACTATTCCCAAAGTACTATTCACGATGTACTATTCACTCAGGTACTATTCACCCGGGGTACTATTCATGAAAAAAAATAATTTCTTTTCGGTCCAAATCATTTTTGATACAATATTATTCTTGAATTTTTCTCCACAAAGTGGTATCATGTTGACAATTTGGACATTATTGAATTCTGGATAAATTAAATTATAGATCTTTAGAATTTATTTTTTGTTTGCATTTAATTGAATTCTTATATTATTGTCATCATCCTCATTTTTATATTGTTATGAAAGTCATCTTTGGCCCGTAGTGTATAGATGGACTGTTGATTGGTATGATTATGACCAGGAATCATTCGGTATAATCATGACCTGTAATGTTACAAATGATGTGGTAAAAGTCTTCATTGGCGATGAGTGCATTGATGGACAGGTTGTTGAGATGATCATGACCATTGGTGATAATAATGAATATCATTGGCCCGTAGTGCATGGATAATTCGAAATGATGTGGATTATTTATTTATTTGAGTCTCGTGATAAAATTGATGATAACTTTTAAATCATAGAAGATAGTAGATATCATGCTCTACTTAACTCTTCTAATGGATTGTTTGTTCCGCTGCAGTTAAGCTTGTTGTCTATTATATTCTATCAGTTTAACACTGTTGAAGGCTAACGATAATTTATTCTGCATTATCTTAGTTATAATATTCTTTACTAGGCTAGTTAAGCTCACCCTTTGCTTTCATTGTTCTCTTCAGGAAATGAGAATATAGTTGGAACTAGTCGGGGGACGGAGTGACGGTCCAGATGGTTGTTTTAGTAGTCCTCACTATTCTATGAAATAGTGTGATAATAATTATAATAAGATTGAATTTGAGTGTGAATATTGTCTAGAAGACAATATTCGTATTATAACTCTCAGCTTATGTTTTGTCATATTACACGATAGCTGTATTAATTAAGTTGTATTTGAATTTTGTACCATATATTTGGCGACTCAGAATGGGTGATGTATACCTATTTTGGGGGCGTCACAATTTCTATGTCAATTGATATGAATTAACATGTTAGAATGTGTTTAAGAAGTAGGTTTACACATATGAACTCTTTAATGATGGTTTGGAACAAGTTTAAATCATTATTAATCAAGTTGGATGTTACTATGCAAAATAGAGTCCGATCTTACTTACGGTTCGAACTGGCAATTGCTACCGTTATACTAGGGTGCAACGCCTTGGTATGCTAGTACCTCGATTCGATTCTTGATTTACATTGGGAAAAGTTATTGAAAACTTGGTTCTATGACTTTTATATACATATAAAGGAGGTATAACATGTTTTATAAAGCTTTATTATGTGTTGGGAAGTGATCAACATGATTAGTGAAAGATTTATAACAAAAACTTAATGTTTTGAAAACGAACTTTGATGGGACTTATGTTCTACGAGTTTTGATCTTAGTAGTCTATACATATAACTGATTTTAAACGTAAATGATCATGAGTTATGAATTATAGTTATTGTATTCATGACCAACTTGTTAGGCTTTATGTTAGAAAATATTTTAAACGAAAAGCTTGATATATCAAAGAAAGTATACATGAATACTACATGATGTATATTCTGATCTTGTGGAGATGTTAACATGCCTTAACTACATATGATAAGAGCTTTAAAGTTGTCTTGTATGTGTTGAAATGCAACGTTCAAGTTTAAAATGATTTCAAAGGCGAACTTAAAAATATTTTCAAATCAAGTTGCATTAAGTATGTGTAGTTAGATTTTAAAGATTTAAGATGTCATGTTTGTGTTTATTACGTCTCTAAATATGATTCGTATGTGTTGGTATAAAGATAATTTAATCAAACATGAGTTTTAAGCATGTTTCAAAGTGTTAAACAATTCTAGTTATGAATAAATAATATGAACACCATGATCATATGTTTGAACAGATTGTGAGACCTCTATATGTAAAAATATGGCCAAAGTTATAAAGCATGATGAATACATAACCTTTATGCTTTAATTTCATGAAAAGTTATGAACTAAAACTTGTAAAAATGAACTTAAGAGTGGTCATATACTTATATAAAGACCTCTAACACGTATGCATGAGAAGTGTAAGAGTCTAAGTGTGTTAAAGTTTGAATTTGAAACCGAGGAGCAAAAGCTCAACCTTGAGTTCATCCAAGGGACAACGCAATTGCGTAGTCCCTAAGCCTGAACAGGTAGCAATTAAAATGCCATCCTGCAGTTAAGAATAGTTTCTATTTTTGATCTAAAGTTCGAGGCATGCTTATATGATTTCTTTAAATTGTAATATGTAATAACCCAATATTTTCAATAAGAAATTTTGCGAATAAATTTTTTTTATATATATATAAGGGTAGGAATATGTGAAAAGTAAATTATATGTATGTATGTGATAAATAAAATTATTTATTAGATGAATAATTATAAATAAATTCTTTTTAAGAATTATTGATCATTCACTAAATCTGAAATCTTAAATAGACAATAACATTTTAAATCACAATATTTTTTATAAAAATATTGTAGTATTTTTTTATATCATTTTTTAACAAAATATTATAGATACGTATGAAAAAATATTATCTATTTATAAAGACAATTTTTTGATTTTAAATAGATAACGTTTTTTAAAAACAACGTTGTCTATTAAAAAAACACGGAGCACAAAAATAAAAAGACGGAAGCGAAAATTTGAAATTAAAACGGTGGGTTAGACTTAAACGAGGGTTTCGGTCACTTGCTTCCTATACTCAGACCTTATACCTTCTCTCAATCGAACTGCGAAAACTTATCATACCTCTCAATCGAAGTCCTAGTGTGATTTCATACCTTATCATACCTCTCAATTGAAGCCCTAGCCCTCTCAAGCCTTCCAGGTCCATCAATTTAATCTCAGATCTTGTTTATATAGAACTGGCCTAGCCGACAGCGGCGCTGTCTCATTTCTCTAATATCCGTTCAGATTCATTTTCTAATTCGACGTCCCAGGTTCAAGGTCATACCTTTCACTACATTATTGAAAATTCTGTTCTAAAGATTGGATTTTTATCTTCTTTTTTTTCTGGGGGAAAGATATAGGTTTGACAAAATAGAGACGGAGCTAATTGAGTTGTTCAAAGCCGCGAAGAAAGCGGCGGATGCAGCCATTGTCGACGGCGTGGCAGAGTCGTCGCCGGAAGAAGATCGGTACTAGATTTTTTGTGTTATTTATTTTTTATTTGTAATAGATTTTCAAACCTCTAACTTTGAAACCATCCTTCTTGTTATTTACTATACAAATTTGTGAACTAGTTTTTCAGGTTAATTTTGTTTTGTTTGAAAAAATTTCAATAGATATGGACACTATGATTCACTTAAATGAAATTGTTTGAATCTTATGTTTTTGCTACTAGATTTTGACCCGTAAATATACTTGAGAAGATTAGGAAAAATACTTTATTAACAAAATTTGAAGCAATCATATTGCTCTAATCGAACGTGTGACCAAGTTAAAGCATACAACTCAAAAATTGTTTTTCTTTTTTTATTATTTTTCATATTGTTTCCTTCCATAGAGTGGGAGGTTCAGAAATTTGCTGATTAAGTTTGTTTCTTTAAGATAAAATGAAGAAGTTTAATAAGAAACAAGTGAGATTATGTTGATAAAGTTGCAAATCTTTTTTTAGGTTTTGTATATAGATGTACACTGTATGAGCCATTGCTAAAATGGTTTTGGGGCAGTCTATTAAGACAATCATCATTGTGTTATAAGTTCTAAAAATACTTGTATGTGCTAGACATAATTCGTGTAAGAATGTTTATATATAGGTTTGGAATCTGCAGGGGGTTGGTGTTCCTGTTACATTGAATGGAGATCTCAAAAACCAGTTTGTTGAAGCAAATGTTGGCTTTGATACTATCTGTAAGGTGTGCCATCATGAAGTTTTGATCGACTTAATTGCAAGGTTGAGGAAATGGAGGTAAATGATGACTTGGTGAATAAGGAGTAATCAAATTATTTAAAGAATTGACTTTCCATTATTTTAGAACTTGAATTTCTTTTTTTTTTCTTTCTTTCAAATAAATCTAGAGTTAAAGTTGACAACAGTACATTGCATTTTAGTTTTGAAATTCCTATCGGGACTGTCCTTGTTATTCTCATGTGGACATCGAATCTCTACAAGCGACCTAAAATTAGTGGTGCACAGGTATTTTGATAGTGGTGCACAAATGATTGTTTTTGGTATTCGTTTTTTGGTTTGTCATACGGACTCTGGTAGATACCATTACTAGTAGATTGCAACAATTCTTCCATTAGTAGAGAAATAATTAGAAAATTAAACTTTATACATGTATAAAGTTTAATTTTCTAATTATTTCTCTATCAAGGTCTCAATGTTTAAGCGCAGTACATTGTGCAAGTAAAAGGGATTATTATGTGAGTACTGAGTAGTGCAAGTACGATGTAACCCACTGCACGCTCAAGTAAAATAAGACCTGGCTTAACCAGTGTGATAGCTTATTTATGCATTACCTACGCAACTTGCACATTATTTGAACATATAATACACTCTTATTTGTTCTCACTATCATTATCATGAATTGCTACAGGCGTGCCCTTTATACTCAAGGCTGGGAAAGCATTAAATTCTAGAAAGGCAGAAATTCATATTCAGTTCAAGGATGTGCCTGGTGATATATTGAAACTACTCGATGGTTCTTTTTGCTATGATTATCGTGTTTCTAAACAACCCAAACTTGAAAATGCATGAATCATGAAGGGATCCAGGTTTTAGGTAACACTGGTTCCATTAATTATTAGTGTAATCACTGCTTGGCAGTATCTTTTTGCAGTCTATCTTATCATAGACTGCAATTATTCAAACATTGCTATGCTTTAGTAACTTATTTTCTTGAATAGACTTAAGAATGGGCAAAAATTTAGTTGCGTGTACTGTGTGGACAAAATTGTACATTTTGCTGGTTATATCACTCGTTGCGCTAGAAATATCACTTTCTTTGCGAGATGGGTGGACCTTGTGGACCTTGCACTGAAACACATTTTGACAGAATTGGCAACCGTGATGTTGCATCTTTGGTTAATAATGACGATCTTAAAAAGAATTTAGATATGTTTCTTGCTAAGATCTGTGTTTTTATTTGCATTGCAGGTTCTTCTTGGAGATGTTAGAACTGGAAAATCTATCCTGGTTTTGCATTTTTTTAAAGGATAATTTGTTGAATTTCAGGTTGATCCTAACATCTTGCTAAATATTTTGATTGCTTAAATAATATAACTTTTCGTGGATTTGACTCGTTTTGTTATAGGTGCTGCCTTTTTCTCACAAATAGTGGTTGTAAATGATGCAACTGTAAAATTTGAAATATGGGATACTGCTGGTCAAGAGAGATATCATAGCTTAGCTCCAATGTACTATAGAGGAGCTGCAGCTGCAATTATTGTGTATGATATAACAAACCAAGTAAGTTCTTACATCTTTTTTGTGTTATTGCTTATTCTATTTTTTTTTTCTTATTTCTTATTCTATTTTTCCTGATAACAAACCAAACTAGTTTGATTTAGAGGCAAGGAAACAACAAAAGAAGTGAACACCTCTATAAACGAATGAGGGGAGAAAATTGTTCATCTTCACTCATCTTCATTATTTCTTTTTCTTCATTTGTACTGAAATTCTCTGATTACTGCCCTTATGTTAGTTTGCACTTACTCTGTTAGGTTGCAGTTGAATAAACAAATTCAAGAACTTGAGAAACATCTTCGTACTACATCAGCGGATGAAGAGAGGCAAAAGTCACATTTTTCTGCATCCACAGCTGCTCCTAGGACATTTAACTATGAAAACCCTCCAACAGTTGCATACAGGATTGACCCTGTAAGACTTGATTCCCAGTTTCTTATAATTAATACAATTTTTTAAATAATCTAAGCTAATTATTAAGAAAATGATATATATTATGAAACTTTGAGTCTTTTCAGCTACTTGAATAAGTATTAATGACAAACATTGGTAATAGCATCCACAGCTGCTCCTAGGACATTTTTTATTTGTATCTCTTTGGGCTGTTTTTCCAGTTTGTATGCGTTGAAGCAAATTTTCTGAATCTCAAAGTTGTAAGAATCTCTCTCAGTTTTTCATTCTAATTGATTGGTGTTTCATGCATATCTTTTATAGGCCTGTTAATTGTGAACCGGAAAGTACAAATTTTGAATAATATCTGAAGTAGAAGTTAACATGTTCTGCATACTGTTTTTGTGTAGCTCCCTGCATATATTTTCCCAGGGATAACATTGGTAATTTTGCCTCTTGTCTCGCTGATCCAAGATCAAACAATGCATCTATTGCAGGTGTTTTCACTGCATTAAAACTTTTGTAAATGCCAGGATTCTTTATATGTCATATCTAACAGCATCTTTTCTTTTTGCATTCTTGGCCGTGGGGTTGTTTGAAAATTATACCACAGGCAAACATACCTGCTGCATATTTAAGTGCCAATACGGAGTGGTCTTTATTGAGTACCTCTTTTCTAATTAATGCAACAGTTATCTATAACAACTGCATTGACAGATTGGGATCAGGAGTTATCATCAACCATCCATCATGTTAAGTAGTTTTATTTGGGTTTGGGATTTTGATCGTGATCGAATTTCGAAAGGTTTGAATAAATGAATGGGAAAGGTTGATGCATGCCAGGAAACAAAGAAGTTCTTCCCACTATAGCTTGTTTATTTTAGTAAGCTATATTCCAACTATTTAGGAATCTCTTACACACAGTTACTTTTGTTCTTTGAAATCACTAACATACATGTTTATTTTATGTTTTTTCTGTAGTGTGGAGCAACTGTTTGACATACTTATTGTGTTTGCCATTACTGGAATTTTACTGGAGTAATAGTACTTTTGAAGTAAATGGAATTCTTTCAATATATTTGATAGTGTTTTCATTACATTCTGGTGTACCTAAACAAAATACATGGCTGATACCATTCTCATTGACGACCTTTTTATTGTGGTTGATGCAAGCTCTCCTTCTCTTACTCCTACTGGAAGTTGCCGTTATGATAGTTCTTTAGGTAGTAACTTAATTTTATGGATAGTTTGGTTTATTTTGTGGATTGAAAAGTGAATTTGAGATGTATATATGGATAGTTTGGTATATATTTTGTAGATATAGTAATTTGAAACTGTAAACGGATGGTATTATTGGGATGTATTTTGAATGGTTGATACATTTTGACTTTAAATTTAAATGAGAATTTAGACCTTTTAGCTATATATCATGGCATTAGCATATTACAGGTGCATTAGTAATATAGGTGAATCACAACCTTTTTTTTTTCTTTTTTCTTTTTATCTACAACATTTTAAAAACGTTGTGGAATCAAACCTTTTATAACATTTTTAGCCAGAAAACGTTGTGGAATCATACATTCTACAACGTTTTTAAGCATCTACTAATTTATGGAAAACAAATCTACAACGTTTTTTTTATAAAAAACGTTGTAGAATGTGTCTAACTACAACGTTTTAAAAATGTTGTGTAAGGGTGTCAAATAAATAACACCCTTAACAACGACGTTTTTCTGATTGAAACCACAACGTTTTTTTCGCGTTATTTATTTACTGTTTTGTAGTAGTGATTATAGATTATATTCTTATAATAAATTAATAAAAATATTTATTATTTATTTTTCATGAAAATATGATTATTGTAAATATAATATAATTATTAGGATTATCATGATATGTATTTTATTATATTAGTTAAGTTAATTATTTTAACTTAATTAATAATGGTATATATGAAGGATATGTCAAATATGGATTCAAAACCCCTAATTACGGATTTTGAATAAGAAATGAGAATAAGAATATAATATTATTTATATTTCAATGCTATAAACATGTATGGTAGGTGTGTAATGTAATTTGTGGAACAGTTACAGTAAAACAGTACAAAACCCTAGCATTACTGATAAATTATAGTACAAAAGTCAACTATGACTGTAAGATTTGTTAAGTTATGTGTTATGTAATTAATGACCATTATTATGTTTAATATTAATTAGGTAAACTCTAATTAATATTTAGAATCCCTAAATACTAAATTAAAACCTTAATTGCTAAGTTATAAACCCTAATTATTAATTTAGCAAGCTTATGGTGATTAGTATATTATAAAGCCTAATTTATAAGTCCTAAGTGATTAGGAAGCCTAATTTAATTAGGGAACCCTAACTCACATTTGTAGAGACTAAGATTTTTATTTTTGCCCTAATTACATAATCCTAGGAAATGAGCTTAGGAAACCTTAGGGTTAAACCCTAAGGGTCAAACCCTAAGGGTTGATATGAATTGACAAGTTTGCCACTAAAAGTACAAGTCAATTGATCAAATTGCCCTTTTGAATAGTTTATTAAGGTGGAGTGTAGATCTAGCCCTAGTAAGTGGTTGGCGACCAACTCTAGCTAGTCATGTGGTCTAGTAATAAACTTTAATCATTCAAAATCTAATAGACATGATCAGCCATAAGCATTACACCATATTATATATAGATTATGAGAGAGAATGTAACGCCCCCAAATTCAGGTACTTGAAACCCGAACTCGGTGCTTTACGATACCATTTCTATGAGCAGATATAATACTAATACTAATAATAATAACAATAATATAAATATTAAACTTAATTTACATATATCAGAGTCTAATCCCAAGTACACAACCTTTACTACAATACATTACATGATAGATAATACATATCATGGTCTAAAATATTGTCTAACTATTACAAAAGATACCATTAAACTTATTTTGTTTGCTTTCCCTTTTTCCATTGTTCTTGGCCTGAACCTTCTAGTTATTCACACTTAGCTGAAAACATTTAAATTAAGCAAGGATGAGCATTTGAATGCCCAGCAAGTAATAACAATTATAAATATAAGCTGAAAGAAGTAAATGTTTTCTTTATACGACACTTCTACAACGAATCAACAACAGAAGTAAAATTTGAACCAATAATAATAACATAACAATTCTATATCAAATTTTTGAAACTACGTATTGACTATATTTGAAGATTAGTCGACAGACTATGAACATTGTTTTCTATTTTTGAAAAGGTTAAACAGAACTTCATCTGCAAACCGTCATAACTTACGAGCGTGAGGGTGTACATCCCATGTGCCCTGTATTGATCAATACTACATGTAAGAACGATATTATCGTTCATCTTTTCCGCCTTGGGCACATAAAAGTTTTCCCATTTTCGGGATGTTCATACTTAGTCGGGAATCAAAACCAAAGCAATTTGATTGGATACAATAAAGTTTTATCATATTCAACGATATTTCTAAATCTGTGTCTAGCTGAGTCAAATAGCTTAGACGACTGTTAATTAATATATATATATATATATATATATATATATATATATATATCAAAGATCGATAGGTGTGTATTAACATGTGATTAAATACAATGATTATCCAAGTGAGGACACTTGTATAACCATATTTAGAAATTAACGAATAGAATAAATATCTAAATTATACAATAATACTATACTGATAAATAATGATCAGATACATAATCGATAACAATAGGGTTAATATTATGGCACAGTGATAATATAATTCTGAAACTTTCTTACTTATATCCATTGCATAAAGTAAATGCAAAGGTAGGATACTTGTCTGGTCTGCTGCTTACAATTACGCAACTTAGTTTTATCTTTTATTCCGAAATCTATCATTAATAAGATCATTCTATCAATTTGAATAACATATCATAACACATAATACTGCTTATTGCAGTCGGCACGTAACCTAATCACATTGTCATACATGTTTCACAGTCATTGGATCACAAACAAACACATATACAGACAAATTATATAAGTCCAGATCAATTTCTGAAACATGTCAGTGTACCGACGACTTTATCGAGTAATTATCGAGTCTAAGACTCTACACTGTAGTTCAATAACTGTAAATATTAGTCATATTATTTTTAAATGACTTATAATAATTTTTATTTAATTATTATAATTTATCATAATTTTTCAAACACCTAATCATTTTTAAATGATTTAAATATTAAATAATTTTATTATCATTAATGTTAAATTATTAATGAAACCATTGCCAAAATATTAAAGTTATTGATAATAACTTAAAATACTTTTAAAGTATTAATATTACCCTTAAATGATTTTTAAAACATTTAAAATCATTTGTAAATAATTATCATTAATATTTAAATATTAATGCATTATTTATCGAAATATTAAAAGTCATTAATTATAACTTAAAATATTTTTAATTCATTTATATCCTTTTTAAATGATTTTTAAATTAATAAAACTATTTTAGATTATTTAATTAATATAATTATTAAATATCATTAATATCAAATTATTAATGAAATTTACCTTTAATATTGAAAGTTATATTTTATAACTTAAAATGTGTTTAAACTCTTTATTTTCATTTAAAATGATTTTTATAATAATAAAATAATTTTTAAAATAATTTATTTAATATAATTAGTAAATAAATCTAATATCATTAATATTGAATAGTTAATGAAAATTCTCTAAAAATATTAAAAGTTATATTTTATAACTTCAAATATTTTTAAACACTTTCTTCTTATTTAAAATGATTTTTATAATATAAAAATCATTTTCTCTAATTTATTATTACACTAATTAAACAAATTAAATATCATTAATATTCAAATAATTATAAATATTAATGAGAAATATCCCAAATAATTAAAAATTATTTTTCATAATTTAAAATAATGAAAGTTGTGATGTGTTATGACTTAGATGATAGTTGGATCTTGTAGTGTTACAACAATACTACAATGTGAGTGTCTTAATTAGCTCTGATCATATTTAGACAGAGAATAAGAGGTGGTCAAACAAGACACCTTGATCACTGTCTGTCAGTGTTCTTGAGCCTCAAGAACACCTAAGGCGACAGATTTTGTCGCTAAAGGCTATAGCGATAGGTTTATTAATTTTAATTAATTAAATTTCTAAAAATTATTTAAAAATAGTAAATAAATTTTGAAAATTATAAAATTAATCTTAAAAATTATTTGAAGTCATAAAAATTAACTTTTAATAATTTTGCATATTTTCCATAAATATTAGTAATTATTTGAATATTATTAATATTTAATTTATTTAATAAATGCATTAAATAAAAATGATTTTATTATATTAAAAATTATTTTAAATGATAATAAGGTATTTTAATAATATATTAAGTTATAAAATGTAACTTTCAATATTTTAATGTAAATCTCATTAATTATTTAATATTAATGATATTAGATTTATTTAATAATTATATTAAATAAATAGATTAAAAATGATTTTATTAATGTAAAGATCATTTAAAAAGGATATAAATGGTTTAAAAATATTTTAAGTTATTATAAATGACTTTTAATAATTTAATGAATAAATACCTTAATATTTAAATATTAATGGTAATTGTTTAAAATAATTTTTAATGTTTTAAAAATAATTTAAGGGTAATATTAATACTTTAAAAATATTTTGAGTTATTATAAATTACTTTAATGATTTCATTAATATTTGGATATTATTTAAATATTAATGATAATAGAATTATTTAATATTTAAATCATTTAATAATGATTCAAGAGTTTGAAAAATCATGATAAATTATAATAATTAATTTAAAATTATTATAAGTTATTTAAAAATAATATGATTGGTATTTAAATTATCCAGAATAATATTTAAGATACAGATTAGAGTTTTATTAACAATAAACTCGATAATTTCCCGATAAAGCCGTCAGTACACTAAAATGCTGCTGAAATTGATTCAAACCTATATAGGTTGACCCGATAAGTGTCTGTTTATGTCCTAATAACTGATAAACGTATGTGACAATGTGATTAGGTTATTTGTTGACTATAAATAACAGTACGATGTGTTATGTTATATTATTCTAATCGATAGAACAATCTTATGAATGATAGGTCGTTGAATTAAAGATAGAACTAAGTTGTGTAAGCAGCAGATCAGGCAAGTTTCTAAATTCTTACTCTTTTACTTGAGTAAGTATCTAAACTATCCTTTACGTTGTGCAAGTATCGTTACCCTTGCATTTACTTTATGCAATGGACATGAGTAAGAAAATTTCATAATTATATTATCGTTGTACCAGATTATTAACTCTATTGTTATTGATTATGTATCCAAATATTCGTATTCATGCAAGTTCTCAAACTTTATTCGTTCATTGTTTATCAGTACAGTATTATTGTAAGATTCAGATATATATATTCTGTTCGTTAAATTCTAAGTATGGTTATACAAGTGTTCCCACTTGGATAATTATTGTACATGTTGATACATACTTGTTGATTTTCAGTATGTATACCTTAATTAAAAGTCGTCTAAGCTATTTGACTCGGCTAGACACAAATTTAAAAATATCGTTGAACATGATAGAACTCTAATGATGTAACAACCTGAATTTTCATAAGTTATTAAAATAAGAATTTAATAATTAAAATTATTATTACGATGTGATTAATGTAACAATCCAGAATTTTAATTGTAATTATAAATATTTATTGAATTATATAAATATTTAATGGATGTGTTTATTGTTGAATAAATATTTGTTTAATTTGATTTGATTTAATTTGATTAATTATTTGTTTAATAAATAATTAATGGGTTAAGGAAATTAATTGTTATGAGATAATATTCTAATTTAATTTAATAATTAAGTTAGAGAGTTTATAATGATTAAATGATTTATTCAATAAATTATTATTAGGATTAATTAAATTAAGTATGAAAACTTAATTAAATAAAGTGTGATAAATAACTATATTATAAAGGAGTTATTAAAATAAATTAAAGGAGTTTAATTTAGTTTTGCCAAACAAGGCTTAAATATATTAAGTCTTTAATTTTTAAATTTGAATTATTAATAAAATAAATAAAATATATGTGAGACCCCAAATTTTACGAATAAAGATTTAATTTTCTCGAAATATTTTTTTTTGAATATTATGGTGTGAATTTGAGATAAAAATATAGTTGTGGGTAGTATTTATAAATTTTGCAAAGTATGCAAGTTGTTATATTATATTCGATTGGTCGGGGAATATTCTTTATGTTGGGGAATATTCAATGCGGACGACCACAATCATTAGTGGACCTATTAATGTATTTCATCATTTGATTGAAAAAACGACAAAAGTATTTTATTGAAAATAATGGCAGAAGTTTTACCGTTGATACTGTTGAACTACTCGGTAGTAAAAGTAAATAATATGTCTGCATTGGTTGCATAAGAGCACACTTACGGATTGATTATTGAGGCTTACGGAGAAATCACTCAGTTATACTCAATTATTGCTATAGTAATTGCTGCATCATATCTCTCATATTATTTATTCGATTATTGTCAGTATCATCTGCATTATATGTTATATTATTAAATCAATAATTGAGATGACAAAGTTGTTCATATTATTAAATTGCAATATTTATAATGTCTAGAAGTTCTGTCAAGGAGAGGTTTGGTCACCTAATTGCTCGCTAATAGGGAGAAATCCTTATTGAAAAGCCCCCTCTTTCCTGGGAACAACCTGATTGCTAAATATTGTGAGTTATAATATTAATGATGAATATGTTCGTGTTGATTAAAGATGAATTTGATAATTTCATTGTGTTGGGATTATTTGTGTTAGTAGAAATCGACATCTATTCTGATGATAATTGATGTTTAGAGGTTATATTGTTCAATCGGGTATTCGAAATACTTTTCGTGTCGGAGTACTATTCATGATACTATTCACGAGTTACTATTCATGAGTTACTATTCACAAGTTACTATTCACCTGAACAATATATTTCTTTTCGGTCCAAATTATTTTTGGGTACAATATTATTCCATGAGGAGTTGTGCTAATTTTTCAGACCGTTGGTTGAATTTATATTAGTAAATCAATATGGATTGTTGGTTTAAAGTTTTAATAGTGAATCAGTATGGATCGCTGGTTTAAAGTTTTAATAGTGAATCAGTATGCACCGTTGCTTTAAGTTTTAATCTGGACCGTCCGTTTAAAAGTAAATCAATCTGGACCGTTCAGGAATTAGTTACTATTCAATCCATTCTTTTATAAATAGAAGCTCATTCCTTCATTATTTCTTATGACTTCACTGAAACTCTAGAGAGAGAAATTATAGAGAGAAAGAAGAAGTTTTCTGCTACTGCACTACTTCTATATCCAGTTTCTTTTACCGTAAGGGGTGTTATTCTTTCTTATTCATGAAGAGAACTTCTGTTATTCCATTCTTTATTATTCTGTTGGAATAACCTGTATACGTGGCATACCCTATACTTGGTGAAATCCTATTGTTATTCCATTCTATATTATTCTGTTGGAATAACCTGTATACGCGGAATACCCTATACATAACCTGTATACGCGGCATACCCTATACTTGGTGAAATTCTTATGTTATTCCATTCTTTATTATTATGTTGGAATAACTTTGTTTATCTGATACCGCATACTTGGTGAAATTCTTTTATTATTCTTTCTTTATTATTACTGTGAATATCCTGCTTTGTGAATTTCACCGACTGGTTCCATTATTTATTATTTAGCATTTATTATTACATTATGAATAACTTTTGTTTGTACTGGTCTCTATCGCATGCATGGTGAATCCTTCATTATTCCATTCTTTATTATTCATTAGAATAACTCATACATATGGATTGCCACATGCATGATGAACGATCCTTTGTATTCATTCCTTATTAAATTGTGGAAATGATCTGTATACGTGGATTACCGCATGGCGGGTGAAAATCTATTTGCAGTTTCATATATTATTTATTATACTCAGTTGGTTAAAGTTTTAACTTCTATACTCCATGAAATTAGTGGAATATCCTTGATATTTGCGCTTCATCCAGTATCTTTTCATGGAAATATTCTTCTGAGCATTCTTGAATTTTACTCTAAAAGTCCTCTGGCCCGTAGTGCATTGATGGACAGTTTTTGGCATAATCATGACCAGTAATGAATACACGAATATCCTTGTCCCGTAGTGCATGGATAATTTATGGTCGTGACCACTAATGAATATCCTCGGCCGTAGTAAGCGGGATGATGATGTGGATTATTTATTGTCGAGTCTCAATGATAAAAGTGATGAAAAACTTTTAAATCATAAAAGATAGTAGATTTTATTCTCTACTTGACTCTTTTAATGGATTGCTTATTCCATCATGAGCTAAACTTGTTGTCTATTGTATTTTATCGGTTTAACATTATTGAAGACTATTGATAATTTATTCTACATTATCTTAGTCATAATATTTCTTCTTGGGCTAGTTGAGCTCACCCTTTCTTTCACTTGTTCTCTTGAGAAATGAGAATATAGTTTGGACGACGAGTCGGGGAACGGAGTGATGGACGGATGATAGTATTAGTAGTCCTCACTATTACATTAAATAGTGTGACAATAAATATAATGAGGACTTATTCTCGAGAGTGGATATTGTCTAGAAGACGATGATTTGTATTAAAACTCATGACTCTCTTTTGTATATTAAAGATTGTATTTGTATTCTGTACCATGTATCTGGCGACCCAAGATGGGTGATGTATACCTATTTTGGGGGCGTCACAATATAAATAAAATATATTTATAATTTATACGTTATATTGGTAAATGATAGTATTTATTAGGTTTATAATGACCATATGCGTTTCTTTTATTTTACGTTGGCTTATCAGTTTTAGAGTACGCGATTATCAGTTGGTTTTGTTTACGTATTCTAGACATTTGGCTTAAGCCTAAGAAAAGAAAAGAAAGGAAGGTTTTCAGAGAGAAAGTTGCCAGAGTTTGAGAGAGAAAGAGAGAGAGTTGATGAGTCTTTCAAATAGTTATTTATGGTGTTTAGCAAGGATTGTCTGAGCAAATTGAAGGTATGTTTCTATAACATTAATATATGTACGTATACATGTTTTACTTCATGATGCCTAAAGTCTCTTTATTTCTGAATTGGATTGTAATATAAAGTTTTTACAAAATTTCTATAATTGTTGTTATATAACTGAACTATGGTGATTATATGGGTTCCTGAAGTTAGAACTAGTGTTTAAATAAGAGTTATTGTGTTAATTTCATTTAAAAAGAAAGACAAGCTGTTTCTCAATGTATGTTCATATACATGGATAATGACAGTAACAAATTTGATGGTTAAAGTGTATACCAATTGCAAAATTTAACTTTGAATTCGTTAAGAAATACAAAGAACATAGTTTAAAAGCATCAAATTGGTTTATCATTAGCATTTACAGTGTCACTGTGTCAAAGAAATATCAAACATGGAGTTTTGGGTTTTAAACTATGATTTCAAGGATTTAAGTTTTCTGAAATTGTTGTTTAATTTCTTTAAATTGGTATATGTATGATAAGTAAATGTTTATGAGTGATCTATATAAGTTTTATGTCTTAATTTAGATGTTAGCAGTATTAATTAGTCTAGAATTTAGTTATTCTATTCTTTGTGGTTGGGTTCTGTAAGTTTTGGCACCTCGGCCAAAAAATGCATGCTTACGATTTTCGCCTCGGCGCAAAATCAAAATCGTAGTCGCACCGAACTCGTGTGCTCTAGCTCCGAAATCCGAGCCCCAACGCCAATTTTGCACTGCAGCGCCACTTCCTAACTTAGTTCTCGCGCCACGGCACCAGAACAGTAGTCTAGGTCGGACAATTTTGACCTCCTGTAGTAAAATGGCAATAACATTTTCATACGAACTCCGATTAAGGTGATTCAAGATGATCCGGAACGAGAACGAATAGACCTTCAACTTTTGTGCTTTAAGTTTTTCAATTTGAGGTACGTAACAGGGGTCAAAATGGTCATTTGTGGGACTGATATGTATTAAGAGGCAAGCAGAGGGCGTCGGGAATGCATATATGCAAATGTAGTGCTCCTGACGATAAAAGATGTTGTCCTAAGTTATAAAACATGAATATTAGTAAATATAATGATGCTTACCATTAATAAATGATGTATTAGATAAGTTCTATAAGCATACTAAGCACACACAAGAGAGACGAATCCAAGGTGATTTAATGAACGTCGTCGAAACGCCGTGCCAAGTGTTAATAAACTTAAAAAGTGTTTCAATTCAACTGAAATGAATATTATAAGATATGGAATAGATTTAATATAAAACCAATAAGTATTCCTAGCAAGACTTAAGCACTTGAATGAACTTCGAGTTTGACTAAGAAGAAATATAGTGAGTTATAAGTCTAAAGTTAACACAATCAAATTGAATATTGTGTATTGATTAATAAGAAATGTTATAGGATGTAGATTAAAGTTTACATTACAACTACTATGCATTGCTATGTGACTAATAATTGATGTGAATGATTATATAATTGTGCAGGGCAGGTGAAGTACAGATAACTATAAGCTATTAAACTGTTATTGGTAAACAACGATCAAGGCAAGTCTTTCAGTTCTTATTTGCTATGTGAGTTTGATGATGAACTGTTTGAAATCTTTATTGCAAATAACATGGTGTGTTATATTAATGTTGAAAGTATGACATGTTAAAGTTAATATATGACGACGTTGATTGAGTAATGTATGTTGATTGAGTAAGGAACTCAATCTTTATAATTGTTATATGAACTACAGTATGTATGTTATGTTAGTCCAATGTTTACGAGATGTATATCGAGCATGTTATTATGTGCTATGTGATGCATGAAAATCAATTAGATTTTCTTTGGGTCATCGAGCTTAACCTTGCAAATAACCACTTTTGCAGGTTTAAGATACAAGGTAAAGTTATGTGTTACTTGAAAGACATGAATCAGATGTGATACTTGAAGATTTATACACTTTGGTCGTGTTATTATTATTTGAACCATGTTTAAGGTTCCAAATAATGTATTAATATTGAATTGTAATATTGTTTTGCGATGTAAACTATTGTAGTATTAAAATGATTCTAAGATATTTAGATGTAAAGGTTGATGGTTTTGGGAACGAGGATAGTTTGTAATAGAAAATTTTAATTATTCTGCAAATTTCAATGGTTATATTATCGTTTAATAATGTAAAATTAGAGGTTGAATGTATTATTAACGACCGAAGTCGAGAATTAAATTGTATGAATTTTGGGGTCGTTACAAATGATATCCAACCAAATTGTTTTGGTTCGGATTCAGGCTAAGTATGAACATACCAAATCTGGGAAACTTTTGTGCGTCTAAGGCAGATAAGATGAACGAGAATATCGTTCTGGTATGTAGTATTGATCAATACATGGCATAACGGGCTGATCACCCCCTGTGCTTGTAAGTTATGACGGTTTATAAATGAAGTTCTGTTAAACCTTTTCGAAAATAGAAAACAATGTTCATAGTTTGTCGACTAATCTCTAGCTAGTAAGACGTAGTTTCAATGCTTAATTTAATTTTTAGTTCTAATCAAAAGAGGTTCAACTCATGCAAGTATACATGTGCTCAACTCATGCAATATACATGTGTCAACAAGCAATATAGAGTATCGATCCACCCACGGAGAAAGTTGCTAAATCAAATTATTATGCATCAACTCTATCACTATTTTTATATGCTTAAACTAATAATTATGATTATGATTGAAAATTACTTTAGAATCAAATAACAACTAAAATAAGAATAATAATGAAATAAATCAAATCTGGAAATAATGAGATCCTAACTTCATTTAATAATTCCTCTAATTACCACCATCATGTAAGATTGTTCACATATCACAGGAAAGTAGCCAAGAGCACTAATATAGACATAACCATTTTTCAATGTATTATGACCTACTCACATAGCATCCACATGCAATAAACACCATGTAATCATCAACAAAGCCAATCTCACTATATTTCTATTTGAAATCACAACAGTATTGAATTTAAGCACAAGCCCTTATTTAACTTATACGGTGAAACAATATATGTCTATCTGATTCACGAAATACAAAGCTAAGCAAAACAGCCCCATATACGCATGCTATCATGATTACAATCTATACTCGCATGTTATTTTTCAATACCATACAAGCACCTAAAACGAATGGTGATCAATCATTCAAGCATGCAAATCAACCATGATATAAATTCCTTATGATATACAAAATAGTCCAGCAGTCAAGCAATCAATTAAACTACATATTAAAATTCGTTAGAATCCCATAATGGAGTTTAGTTCATGACTGAACCAAAAGCCATTATGGGATCAAAGCAAAACATGGATAATAAACAAACAATTGAAAGAGAAAGGATAGAATCGATCAAACCCAATTGCTAATTACAATCCAATAGTAACATTTAAATCCTCACTAAAATCTAACAAAGGAACAGTAGTTTTCCACAATGATTGAAAATCCCAAGAAGAAGTGGAAAATATGAAGTTTAGGCTTAATTCTACATTGAAAATCTCCCAAAGTGTAAAATAGTTCTGATATGAAAAACACGTAAAACTAACTGAATAATACGTCTGGTACCAACCAGAATTATTTTTAACCCACTACAACTCTTCCAAATTAAAAATTAAAATAAAAGAGATCAAGCAACAATGAGATGTCACGCATGCGTACATGCTTCCCTTTAGTATTTCACTCATGGCCACAAGGCGTTCTTCAAAATCGCTCAACTCGGGTGATCGCGTGGCCACGCTGCAGTTTAAGCTATAGAGCCACCTAGCGATCGCTGCGGCTTCTGCGATTTTGATTCGTGTTACCATCGCATCTCGCTTGTCTTCACGCTCCATTGCTTTGCTTTGTCATGTCACTCTTCCTTCATCCATCCTCGCCAGACATATCTCCACTTGTTCCTTACAGCATGCGTCCATTAGCCTCATGCCTTCTAACATCATCAAGCTATGTCATTTCCTGCACTTTTACACCAAAGGAGTTCTCAGTACATGCAATACAAAATATTATGAAATGCAACTAAAAATACATTAAAATGTACTTGAGATGAGCATAGTTCGCGTAAATTGATATCCAATAAGTAGTTATAAAACCCCCTTATCAAATACCCCCAAACTTGAACTGTTGCTTGCCCTCAAGCAATGCATACTAATAAACAATGAAAATGCAACTACATTACTATGCAACTAAATTATGATGCAAACTAGTCTCACATTGTTCCAGCTCTAACAGAATTTTAGTGCAAAATGCCTCAGCGAATTATCCAGATTCAAGAATACAAATTCAAACCAAACTATAGGCATAATATTATACACTCAAATAATTCATAAATGCTATAAAGATGCTGTGTGTGTGTGTGTTGTGTTCACCAAAACTTGATGTAAGCAAAGAATACACATGCTAAACTGCTCAAAACAGAAAATTACAGTCTAAATCAAGACTCATGTATACTTATGCAACGAAGACTGTTCCAACATATCAAAACAAACTAAGGTTCAACAATGGGCTTAATTGCTTTATTGCTACTCACGAGGGCGATTTTTGCTCTTTCCCGCGGTGTTTATTGCTATTTTTTTTGCTTTTCTTTTTCTTTCTTTCTTTTTTTTTTCACATGACTGTACAATGCCTCATTCCATTAGGCAAACACTGCTACCCCTTAGTGAGCTTTCAACCAACGACTCCTGCATTATGAAAGACCTTAGGGCGCTAGGTGTTAAGACACCCCTACGGGCGTACTTACTCAAGTAGCCAGGGCCCCGAAATAAGACTAGCCACGTTATTGCTATATTCTTTATATATATATATATATATATATATATATATATATAGCATACCCATGTTTTCCCACAATTTGAATCTTAATGTTTTGCACAGTCTAAATCCATGTTCCACATATTTCTCTTTTTAAAACCATATTTTCTATTAAGCAATGCAACACATCATTCTTATGCCTACAAGCAATTATGAACACAATAGTGCAAACCGAAAGCATTTAAATAGCATTATGAATTTCATCGTGTAAAACATTATAACTAGGTTCATGTTATCCAAAATACTCAACAATCCTTCAAAATTCACTATCATCATCGGCTAGACAAAATTTCCATAAAGCTAGACTTTGTGAGACATGCAACATAAACATAAACATGCAAAATTTAAACTGAACATGCAAATACTAAATGCAAATACTAAACTAAACATACACTACTACCCCACCCCAATACCCCCAAACTTATAATATTCATCATTCCCAATGAATGAAGGTAAAGGGTTAAAAAGAAAACTCCCTATCGCTCACCGCACCACCCTCTTCGTGTGGTGAATCCGGTGGTGGATATGGCACGATCGTCCCCAATCGAGGCCACTCAAGCGTTGTTCCTTGTAGAGAAAATGCCTCCGCCAACGACCTCGTGAGGCCCGTAGCAAACGCTGTGAAGTTATCATACATGGCATCAACCTTTACGCCCAACCTTCGAGTCGATGATCCCTGTGGCGCAGCAGTGTTAGTGCTTGAGTTGACGGGTCCGCTTCATCTGGCTGAGATGGCTGCTATGGTGGCTCTGGGAATGTGGGCTGGATGATAAATCCTCGTCCTCGCGGGTGCGGTACACCTCCTGCCCAATCCTCGAATTTTGCAATGGTGGCATGGGTGATATCCTGGCTTGGGTTTTGCATTTGTTCATTGTCCTAATGGCAGCCCTGATGAGCACACATCATAGCTACAACTGGCGCGTGTGGAATACTCCCTGTAGTGCTTCCCCGCAGATACCGTAACATATTTTGATGGATGAGATGGCCCACATCAATGTATTTGCCGATGATTATGCCCCACAGAATGATTGCCCTCTTTGCTGTGATCTCATGCTGATAAGACGAAGGAACAAGCTTTGGACATATGAATAGATTCCATGCCTTTGCATATCGATTCAGGGCTGCGGCTGGGAATATGCGAGGCTGATTCGTGTCGGCTTTATACGTCCACTTTGTGCCTGGTACGCACAATTCAACAATAAACAATTCCAAGTCTGTTTCTATATGTGCACCTGCTACCCAATTAGCAGACCCAGTCGGTGGTGTGTCAGTGATCCTAAAAATTTCTCTGATAGCTGGAGGTCTGTAATCTATTTCAAAACCGCGAACCAAGGATAGACCGCTCATGGTGGCTTTAACATTAACATAGAATTCCCGGACTATGCTCATCGAAATTAGCATAGGAGTCGCAGTCAAGCCAAACCAACCCCTCTCTTGAATCATGTTCCATAGTTGACCATCTTGTTTCTTAGGCTTAAATCCCCTTTCCTTCACAAATGTTTTGGCCACGATTCTGTAATACTCCATTTGGGCTTCCAAACTCGAGAAATTGGTATGATCCACAACATCCTCCCCCTTGATCGCTAGAGGAAGATGATGATGATGAAGAAGAAGAAGAAGATCGTGCTCTTTTTTGGACCCATTGTTTTGAATGTTGAAGATGAAGATTGCTTGCTTTCGATAATGATAGAGATTTCTAACCAGGTTGAATAACCCCCAAACCGATTGATTTCACAACACCACTCTTGAAACCCTAGTTTTATAATGCAGCTTAGAGAGGTTGAGTAGATGTTGAATGTGGAAGAAATCAATCATGATCACGCAGTGGAGAGAGATTAACAACTTCAATTTTGTAACTGATAGAGAGAAGAGGCGCGTGTGGAGGGAGCAAGTGATTGCGCCTTCTGTTATGTGAAGTGAGAGACCAAATAATTCCCAACACGTTTTTAAAACTTAAAAATTTTTCCATCATCGTGTCGCGCATACAAGTGTCGTAGCCATCAATGCGTGAGTTTTAATAGGCATGTTACGCGGTGCGCTGTGTGTTTTATTAGTCTGATCGATCGCGCATGCTTGCGCGAAGCTAGCTATCAAGACCCTAAATTCTGTAGGTCCAGTATTCATCTCTAATCTTCATCTCCAAGAAAAAGATAATGAATGCATGCAGTCCAATACACCTGCAATATCACCAATAGACACTGTCAAAGAAAGATTTACTAAATAAAATGAGTGCATATTTTGTCACCATACTTCTAATGCAATGCACAAACGCATCTCTATTCAATTTCAAATTACATGCTAATTAGGCAAAACAGAATCACATGATCCTAACTAAGAATGAAAATGAACTAATAAAAATAACTTGAAACCAAATAAATACAAAAATAAAGATATAAAATAATGGGTTGCCTCCCATCAAGCGCTAAGTTATAGTCAATTAGTTCGACTGCCTCTCGAATCTCATGTCAAAGAAAGAATTGAGGTGACTTTTTCATCCGGCCCACCTCACCACCAAAGTAATGCTTCAATCGCTGTCCATTCACCTTAAACGGCTTGTTCGAAAACTTATCAAATACTTCAATCGCACCATGTGAAAAGACAGTCTTCATTGTAAATGGCCCAGACCATCTTGATTTTAGTTTCCCTGGAAAAAGTTTAAGTCTAGAGTTATAAAGCAAACCCTTTGTCTCGGTTCAAATGTCCTCTCTATGATCTTTCGGTCATGCCATTTCTTCACCTTCTCCTTGTACAGCTTTGAATTCTCATATGCCTGTAATCTGAATTCATCCAACACATTGAGTTGGAGTAGGCGTTTCTCCCCTGCAGCTTTCAAATCAAAATTGAGCTTTCGAATTTCCCAATATGCCTTATGCTCTAGCTCCATAGGAAAGTGACAAGCTTTGGCATACACCAGCTGAAAAGGTGACATGCCCAACGGAGTTTTGTATGCAATCCTATAGGTCCACACTGCATCATCCAACTTTAACGACCGGTCCTTCCTCGTGGGATTCACAATTTTTTCAAGGATTCTTTTGACTTCTCGATTCGACACTTCAGCTTGGCCATTCATTTGTGGTTGAAAAGCTGTAACAATGCGATGGTTCACCCCATACTTAGCCAACAAAGCTGTAAACTGCCTATTGCAGAAATGACTACCTTCGTCACTGATGATGGCCCTTGCAGTCCCAAACCTGGTGAAGATACTTCTGTATAAAACCCTGAGGACTACCTTGGCATCATTTGTCGGAAGAGCTGCCACTTCTACCCATTTCGAGACATAATCCATCATGAGCAAGATGTAGAGAGTTTTCAGCAGAAGAAACAAAAGGTCCCATGAAATCAATCCCCCACACATCAAAAATTTCTACTTCGAGGATCGTATTCAACGGCATTTCATTTCTTTTTGAAATATTCCCAACTCTCTGACATCTATCACACCGCTGGATGAAACTATATTCATCCTTAAAAATTGTCGGCCAGTAGAATCCTGCTTGTAGTACCCTAGCCGATGTTCTTTCTCCACCATAGTGATCCCCATACACCGAAGAATGACAATCCTACAAAATTCCCTCGGTCTCGCTATACGGGATACACCTTCTTATCATTTGATCAAAGACACTCGTTTAAAAAATAAGGCTCATCCTAGATATACCATTTGACATCATGCAGAAATTTCTTCTTTCGATGACCCACCAAGTCAAAAGGTACCATCTTACTCACCAAATAGTTCGCATAGTCTGCAAACCATGGCACTTCCCCTTTCACCACAAACAACTGCTCATCTGGAAAGGATTCATTGATAACCACATTGTCATCTGCCTCCCTTTCCGGATTCTTAAGTCGCGATAAGTGGTCCGCCACTTGGTTTTCGGTGCCCTTTCTGTCCTTGATCTCCAAATCAAATTCCTGCAGTAATAAAATCCATCTGATCAACATGGGTTTTGCATCCTTCTTTGCCACTAAATGTCAAATTTTCGCGTGATCCGTATACACTATCACCTTTGTGCCAATCAGATATGCTCGAAATTTATCAAAGGCGTACACCACTGCCAATAACTCTTTCTCTGTGGTGGTGTAGTTCAACTGCATCATCCGTAAGGGTCTTGCCGGCATAATAAATCACATGAAAAATCTTCTTTCCTCTCTCCCCCAAAAACAACCCCTACAAATAATCACCGGCATCACACATCACCTCAAATGGCAAATCCTAATCAAAAGCAAGAATCACCGGTGTCAAGTTAGTTTCCCTTTAAGTGCTCAAATGTCGACACGCAGTTTTCATCAAAATTAAATCAGGCATCCTTCTCCAATAGACTGCATAGTGGTTTAGTTATCTTGGAGAAGTCCTTGATGAATCTGCGGTAGAAACTTGCATGTCCCAGAAAACTACAAACACCTTTTACTGACGTAGGTGGTGGCAAGTTCTCAAAAGTTTCCACCTTCACCCTATCCACCTCAAGTCCCTTCTTCAAAACCTTGTGTCCCAGTATGATTCCTTCTTGTACCATGAAATGGCACTTTTCCTAGTTCAGCACTAAGTTCATCTCAACACATCTCTTCAAAACCATAACCAAATTTTCAAGGCATAAATCAAACGAGTCCCCGAAGACTGAGAAGTCATCTATAAATACCTCCACATTCTGTTCCACCATGTCTGAAAATATAGCCATCATGCATATCTGAAAGGTGGCTGGAGCATTACACAACCTGAAAGACATCCTTCTAAAAGCAAAAGTGTCGTATGGACATGTGAAGGTAGTCTTTTCCTGGTCTTCTGGAGCTATCATAATCTGATTGTAGCTCGAATATCCATCCAAAAGGCAATAGTACTCATGACCTGTTAATCTGTCCAACATCTGATTAATGAATGGTAGTGGAAAATGATCGTTCCTCGTAGCCTTGTTGAGCTTGCGGTAGTCCATGCAGACTCTCCACCCCATCACTGTTCGTGTTGGAATTAAATCATTATTCTCATTAGTCACGACGGTCATGCCACCCTTTTTCTATACACATCATCGCATCGGGCTCACCCATGAGTCATCTCGAGATCGGATAGATTATGCCCATCCCAATGCATTTAAGTACCTCTTTCTTGACCACTTCTTTCATTATCGGACTAAGTCTTCTTTGTTACTCAACTGACGGCTTACTACCATCTTCCAATAAGATCTTATGCATGCAAAACGAAGGGCTGATCCCTTTGATATCTGCTATGGTCCATCCAATAGCTGATTTTAACTCTCGAAGCACTCGTAGAAGTTTTTCTTCCTGAAAAGATGTTAGTGCAGAAGAAATAATCACAGGTAATTTTGAATCTTTATTTAAAAATGCGTACCTGAGATGTTCTGGAAGTGGTTTTAATTCAAGTTCTGGAGGTGTCTCAAGAGATGGCTTTAATTTTACCGATGTTTCTTTAACTTTTGTCAATGGATCGACAGGTGTTCTGAATTTTCTAAATTATGGAGTTGTATCCAGATATTGCACAAGTTCTTTGAATTCCTCATCCTCCAATTCTGAATTTTCAGCAATGATACTTCTCAAAGGTTCATAATCCACCAGACTCTGTACTTTATCATTTAGAAACCGATCCACCAAATCAACCCTAAAACATTCTTCTTCATCTGTTGGGAACTTCTTATTGCTTGAAGACGTTAAAGGTAACCTCCGATCATGTACACGCATAGTGAGTTCCCTTTTTGCACGCCTATCAAAGTCCTTCCTGTGGCTAAGAATGGTCTCCCCAGTATGATTGGTATACTCTTGTCTTCCTCATAATCTAAGATGATGAAGTCAGCTGGAAAAATAAGTTTGTCCACCTTTACCAATACATCTTCAACAATTCCCCGTGGATACGTGATGGATCCGTACTAGTCGCAACAAAATGTTTGTCAGCCTTGGAGCCGCAAATCCCAACCGATTAAACACCGATAAGGGCATCGATTGATATTTTTCCCCAAGATCACACAAACATTTATCAAAGTTCATCTTTTTGATCATGCATGGAATTGTGAAACCGCCTTGATCTTTCAGCTTTTTGAGGTAGTTTACGCCAAGCACCGCACCGCATTCCTCCGCACAAGGCCACTGTCTCAAATTCATCTAATCTCCTCTTCCTTGACAATATACCCTTCATGAACTTTGCATAACTTGGCATCTATTCCAATGCCTCAGCGAAAGGTATATTGATTTGCAGCTTTCTAAAGATCTCCAAGAACTTGCTGAACTGCTTATCTTCCCTCTGCTTGTTTAATCTCTGTGGATACGGAACCGGAGGGTGAACTAGTGGTACTGTACTCTTAAGCTTCTCCTCTGAACCTGCTTTATCCTTCTCTACTCACTGCGACTCAGATTCCTCTTGATTTTCTCCTTCACTACTCACCAATCGCTCATTCCATTTGCACTGCCAGCCTCCTCAAGAAGACAATGCGCGCGGGCACGCGATGATAAGTGCCTGCAATATTTTTCCTAGACCTCAATGTGATCACTTGACACTGTTCCTTCCCGTCTCTTCGTGGATTTGTCTCTGTATTACTTGGCAATGAACCTTGGGGCCTGTTATTAAGCATGCTCGCCATTTGCCCCATCTGAGTTTCCAGATTCTTAATAGCCACTGCTTGGCTTTTGATCATCACCTCCGTATTTGCCATGTACTTCAACATCATCTCCTCCATTTCTGATTTCCTTTCTTGCTGAGGTGAAGATGGAGTATGATGTTGTTGTTGTTGAGAAAATCCCGATGGAAACGGTGGTTTTGGTGTAAACCGTATCGAGATGGTCGCGATAAAATTGTTGATTCAACCGAAATCGATTCTCGCTAATTCCTCGGTTATTCGACCAACCAAGTTTGATGATTGCAGTTGTTGGGGTTGTACGTGTTATGAAACTGTCCTTGGTCTTTCCTGTAATTTTCCACATACTGTACCGACTCCGAGCTGATAGCACATTGATCCGTAGAGTGTGACCCTGCACAAATCTCACAAAAGAAGGCAACTGTTTTCGCTTTGCTCTTTGCCAATGAATCAATTTTCTTTGCCATAGATGCCATCTGTGTCGACAACTGAGTAATAGCATCCACTTCCAACAAACCTGTAACTTTGGGTTGTGGCATCCGAGATGTAGGATTTTGAAAATCGTTCGCTGCCATCGTTTCAATGAAGTTATAGGCCTCGTCATAGCTCTTTGCCCATAATGCCCCTCCTGCAGCTGCATCCACAATAGGTCTCGACTGCCATCCTAATCCATTATAAGACATGTTAATCACCATCCAATCTGGCATACCATGGTATGGACACTTTCTCAGCATCTCTTTATATCTCTCCCATGCTTCATATAAGAACTCGCCCTGTTGTTGCTCAAACTGAGAGATAGATGTCCTCATCTTCGCCGTCTTAGCCATTGGGAAAAATTTGGCTAAGAACTTTTACGCTAAGTCCTCCCATGTAGTAATTGATCCAGAAGGCAAAGAATGCATCCAACTCCTTGCTTTATCCCTCAAAGAGAATGGGAACAACCTCAGTCTAATAGCATCCTCCGTCACCCCATTGTATTTGAATGTATCACAAATCTCAATGAAACTCAACAGGTGTTCATTCGGATCATCCGTAGTTGCACCCCCAAATGCATCAATTCTCGCACCATCCTAATAGTGCCCGTTTAATCTCAAAAAGTATTTGTCGCTATCGCCGGCCTGACTATGCTAGACTAAAGTCCATTAATATTCAAGATGGAATAGTCCCTCAGAGCCCTAAGCTTTTTCTTCTTTGCTCAATTCTTTGTTCTTCTGCCATACTAGATGTAGTACCTCTAATCTGTGCTTGTAAATTTCTCTCTCTCACACTCGCTTTCCAACCTCTTCCGTTAATATTACCCTGTGCTGGTGTCAATTCTGAGTTGGAGGATCGTGTGTGTGCATAAAAATTCTACAAGTACCAAACCAAAACAAAAAAAAGCAAGAATAGAAATGAGATAAGATTAGATTTGTCTAAGTCATACAATATAGCTTAAAATTGATGATAATAATTTAAATTTAAACGCCTTTCCCCGCAAATAATCTACGCCAAAAACTTGTCAGCCTTTTTTTGGTTCTAACAAAAGAGCTCTAACTCATGCAAGTATACATGTGTCAACAAGAAATACAGAGTAAGTCAAGTATCGATTCACGGAGAAAATTGCTAAATCAAATTATTATGCATCAACTCAATCACTATTTTTATATGCTTAAACTAATAATTATGATTATGATTGAAAATTACTTTAGAATCAAATAACAACAAAAATAAGAATAATAATGAAATAAATCAAATCTGGAAATAATGGGATCCTAACTTCATTTAATAATTCCTCTAATTACCACCATCATGCAAGATTGTTCACATATCATAGGAAATTAGCCAAGAGAACTAATATAGACAAAACCATTTTTCAATGTATTATGACCTACTCACATAGCATCCACAGGCAATAAACACCATGTAATCAATAACAAAGCCAATCTTACTATATTTTTCTATGTGAAATTGCAAAGAAGATTTGAATTTAAGCACAAGCCCTTATTTAACTCATACTGTGAAACAATATATGTCTATCTGATTCACGAAATACAAAGCTAAGCAAAACAGCCCCATATACGCATGCTATCATGATTACAATCTATACTCACATGTTATTTTTCAATTCTATACAAGCACCTAAAACGAATGGTGATCAATCATTCAAGCATACAAATCAACCATGATAGAAATTCCTTATGATATGCAAAACAGTCCAGCATTCAAGCAATCAATTAAACCACATATTAATATCCGTTAGAATCCCATAATGGAGTTTAGTTCATGACTGAACCAAAAGCCATTATGGGATCAAAGCAAAACATGGATAATAAACAAACAATTGAAAGAGAAAGGATAGAACCGATCAAACCCAATTGCTTATTACAATCCAATAGTAACGTTCAAATCCTCACTAAAATCTAGCAAAGGAACAGTAGTTTTCCACAATGATTAAAAATCCCAAGAAGAAGTGGAAAATATGAAGTTTAGGTTTAATTCTATGTTGGAAATCTCCCAAAGTGTAAAAACCCTAGTTCCGATATGAAAAACACGTAAAACTAACTAAATAATACGTCTGGTACCAACCAGAATTATTTTTAACCCACTACAACTCTTCCAAATTAAAAATTAAAATAAAACAGATTAGCAGCAACAGATGTCATGCACGGCCGCGCATTTCCCCTTTGTATTACTCGTGCGGGCGCACGGTCTTCAATTTCTACTCAACTTGGGTAATCATGGCGCGCTGTGTTTAAGCTCAGAGATAGTCATGCTGGCGCATGCGACTTTTGCAGCTTTGATTCGTGTTTCACTATCGCTATCGCTTTGTCCTCGCTACCATCGCTTGCTTTGTCATGTCACTTTTCCTTCATCCATCCTCAGTTGCATATCTCTACTTGTTCCTTACGTCATGCGTCCATTAGCCTCATGCCTTCTAACACCACCAAGCTATGCCATTTCCTGCACTTTTACACCAAAGGAGTTCTCAGTACATGCAATACAAAATATTACAAAATGCAACTAAAAACACATTAAAATGTACTTGAGATGAGCATAGTTCACGTAAATTGATATCCAATAAGTAGGTATAAAACCCCCTTATCATTCATGCAGAAACAAAGGAAAAGGAAAGCAAACAGAATAAGATTTATGGTATTGTATGTAATAATTAGATTAAGACTATTATAACTATTAAGTATCATGTAATGAATGTTTTAAGGTCGCTTACCTAGGATTTAGGCAACTCTGATATGTAAATTAAGTTTGATATTTATTACAATATTATTATTATTCCGCTCAAAGAAATGGTATCGTGAAGCACTGAATTCGAGTTTCAAGTACCTGAATTTGGGGGTGTCATATAATATGTGACCAATATGCTATGTAATGCGTAGGAAGCATGCTATGTGATAGCGATGAATGTTAATTATGAATTTCAAATGTTAAATCCAAAGAATGTTTTCAAGATATAAAGCAATGATACGTTGTTTGAATTTGTGATGTCTTACCATTTGATTTGTGCTATGAAAATATAGGATAGGTGATGTGATATGAAGTTACAACTAAGTTAGATGTTTATGTGTACGTTTAAACTTACCTATATGTGTTTTAAATGTATCGAACAAATAGTGAGTCAAGTGTATGATAGATATATATGAATATTGATGTCAAGTACGAGAGGTTAAGGTATACCTATACATACCAAGCTATTCTAAGAGTATGATGAGAAAGTGAAATCTAGGTCCTACAAACCTAGTTAGGAAATAATGTAACATTTTTATTACATTGAGAATGTATGAATGTGCAACTAATGGATATGAATCCATGATTATATAACTGTGTAGGAATACACGTAGTGCTGATAAGCTTTAAGCAATTAAGTCTTAGTTGATAAACTATGAATAAGGCAAGTCTTTCAGTTTTTATTTGTTATATGAATTTGATAATTGTAAGTTGAGCTATATTATGCCATGATAATGTTGATGTATATATATGAAATGCATATGAGATATGTATGAAATGTGAAAGTTGATCTTTGATGATATGCTTGTGAAGTAAATCTCTATGCCTGTTATGTGAGAAGTAACATGCTTAATAAATATTAATTGATTATGAATGCATGAACTGAATATGCTATTATATGTTATGTCTTTGCATGAAAATCGTTAGAATTGCATTTAACGTCGAGCTCACCCTTGCAAATAACCACTTTTACAGGTTAAAGATTCAAGATAAATATTACGTGCTACTTGATTGATAAAGTTCAATAGTATCAAAGGAGATTGATTCATTTGTTTAAATAGATGCTCTTGAACCATGTTTAGGTTCTAGTAGATGTACATGATAGTAGATTACGATGTGTAATACATGTTAAGTTGTAAAGTTGTACTAGACTGTACATATAGGAATTTGAATTGAGATGTAAAAATATCTATAATTGAATAGAATGAATCATAGCTTAATTTGATGCAGGGATTTGTAATTGATTCAAGTTAAGAAATCAATAAAAGATTTTTCAAAGAAGATTGAAAAAGTATAAATTATTCTGCATATTTTTATAACATTGAATACAATGTAAGACAGGGATGGTAAATGACCAAGATTTGAAACTTATTAAAGTTTGGGGTCATTACATAGATCCTGGAAATGGAAAGAATTTAAATTCTAAATTGTAATAAGTAAAGTTATATTCATTAAGTTATGAATAAAAAATATAAATAATTTGATGATAGTAGTATCGTGGCGGACTGGATTTGAGGTGCGAAGGGACTCAAATTTGGGGGCATCACAGTTTGCATAGTACTGCATAGTGTTTCATAGTACTGCATAGTATTTGCATGGTGATGCATAGTGCAACATACTGAAAATTAGAAAATTTTGATTCTGCGCCAAATTTATCCGTAAAAAATTTCCTGTTCACCCGTGATTTTCTTTTTAAATAGTGCCCTGCAATTCTCCTATAAATAGGATGCTTAGTTTAGAAACAAAAATCACACCACAATCAGAGAATTCTTTTTCTATAATATTGAGTGTATTTTTTTTGAGTTTAAGGAAGCTTTGAACTTTGGTAATTTGGTACTGGTCTGGAGCAATCTGAGACTAGAAGCTGTACTAATTGAAGAAGGCATGAGCTAAATCATCCCAGCTATGTATCTTAGAATCGTCTAATCTGGTATACCATAATCTGGCTTCTCCAGTTAGACTCTTTTGGAACAGCTGCATTCTGAGCTTCTCATCCTCGGCATAAGATCCGAGTTCTCCAATGAATACCTTCAAAGGTGTTTAAGGATCCCCAACCCATCATACTTTTCAAAGTTAGGAGTCTTGAACTTCTCTAGATAATGCACACCAGGGAATATACAAAGGTCAACATATGAAACACTCCCGTGTGTGCCAATCCCCTTGATAGACCGAATGGTCTCTTCCATTTGAAGAACCTTTTTCCTGAAATCATCGGTGTCTGGATCTTCTTTGAGATGGGCATTTTCAGGAATTTTGTTATTTTTGTCCAATTGAGACTCATGTATGTGAGCTTCTTTTTATGGACCTTGGGTTCTTCCCTGTGTAGAGGATTCTGTATGTGTGGGTATTCGTGAATCTTGAGCAGACTGGTGTAGTTCTTTAAGGAGAATAATAAAATTTGTAATTTATTTGCTTAATCCGTCAAACTGTAATGACCCCAAAATTCATACAATTTAATTTTCGACTTCGGCCGTTAATAATACATTGAACCTCTAATTTTACATCATTAAACGATAATACAACCATCGAAATTTGCAGAATAATTAAAACTTTCTATTACAAACTATCCGAGTTCCCAAAACCTTCAACCTTTACATCAAAATATTTTAGAATCATTTTAATACTACAATAGTTCACATCACAAAATGATATTACAATTCAACATTAATACAATATTCGGAACCTTAAACATGGTTCAAATAATAATAACACAACCAAAGTGTATAAATCTTCAAGTATCACATCTGATTCATGTCTTTCAAATACCACATAACTTTACCTTTAATCTTGAACCTGCAAAAGTGGTTATTTGCAAGCTTGAGTTCGACATCTCAGCAAAATCTAACAGTTTTCATGCATCACGTAGCACATAATAACATGCTCAACATATATCTCATAAACATTGGACTAACATAACATACATGTTACAGTTCATATAACAAGTATAAAGATTGAGTTCCTTACTTAATCAACATGCTTTACTCAATCAACGTAGTCATAAGTTGACTTTAACATTTCATACATTCAACATATATATAACACATCATGCTCTTTGCAATATAGATTTAAAATAATCAAATTCACATATCAAATAGGAACTGAAAGACTTGTCTTGATCGTTGTTTACCAAAAACAGTTTAACAGCTTACAGATATCTGCACTTCACGTGCCCTACACAATTATATAATCATTCACATTAACTATTAGTCACATAGCAACGCATAGTATTTGTAATGTAAACTTTAATTTACGTCTCATAACCCTTCCTATCATAAATAGACAATGTTCAATTTGATTGTGTTAACTTTCGACTTATATCTCACTATATTTCATATTCGAAGTTCATTCAAGTGTTTAAGTCTTGCTAGGAATCATTACTGGTTTTATTTTAAACCCATTTCATATCTTATAATATTCATTTCATTAGACTTAAAACACTTTTTACGTTCATTATCACTTATCACGGCGTTTCGACGTTTATTCGTAACACACCCAATTTGTCTCTCTTGTGTGTGCTAAGTATGCATATAAAACTTATCTAATACATCATTTATTAATGTTAAGCATCATTATACTTCATAATATTCATGTTCTATAACTTAGAACATCATCTCTTATCGTCAAGAGCATTACACTTGTATACGTGCATGCCCGACGCCCTCCGATTGCCTCTGAAAATACAATAGTCCTACAAATGACCATTTTGACCCCTGTTCCAGACCTCAAATTGAAAATGTTAAAGAATAAAAGTTGTAGGTCTATTCGTCCTCGTTTCGGATCATCTTGAGTCACCTCAATCGGAGTTCGTATGAAAACGTTATGACCGTTTTACCAAAATAGGTCAAACCAGTCACAGTTAGCACACATGAGGCGCGACCACCCCTTTTCCATATACCGCCATCAGCCATCTAAGCTGTCCATGCGCGCTACTTACCCCTCTCTAGGGCGCTCACAGCTAACAGCAGCTTCGCCATTTCATGTTTTGGGATTTTGACCATTTTCTCCTATTAATCTTCATAACTTGAGTTAAACACATCCAAATTAATCCGTTTTTGATTATATGGATTTGTAATTCATTGAACTACAACATACTAGAATTCTAAAAATTTATAAAACATTAACTAACCTAAAATTTGACCCAAAACACATGTTCATACTCTATTTTCATGTTTAAAACACATTTAGCAAATTTGATCGTCACGACTTCGTTACTTAACCGATTAACATGACTTAAACTACGCTGCTTGTGTTTCTTCACAGATTAACATAATCCAACCTCAATTTACAGATTATAACACTTATAGGGAATAAAATTTGTACTTTCTAAAGCCAATTTTCATGTATAAACACTATTATATACTTTTCTTCCTACAAACCAAATTTCAAGTGTTTGATACTCAAATAATCAGTAATATATGCTGATTATCAGTTTATAATCCATATATATACATACATATATATATATATATATATATATATATATATATATATATATATATATCATATCCAACATTAATTAGCAATAAAATTTAAAAAACAAGGGTTTACTCTAGAATAAATTATACCTTGTTCCTTTGATTATTTGCTAGCAAAAAGATGATTATGATGATTAGGTTTAGGAATTTCCCTCCTTCCTCTTGAAAATCACAGAGAACTCTCTCTTGCTTCCAAGCTCTCTTCTCTAAACTCTGCTGTAAGGCTATAGAAGAATACGTGAAATAAAAATAAGTCAACTGATAATCATAAATATCAGTTAGCAAAACCAATAGGCGTATGTTACAGTAAGCCAAAGGCCACAAGGCCTTGTTTGGCTACCACCTATCCCCCAAACTAGATTATTTTAATAATCTTTATATTATATAGTTTCATGTCACACCATTAAATTAATTTAATTAACTCATACTTATAATTATAATAATTATAATTCCCATTGTAATATACTTAATAAATCTTTACATATCTAATTTAATTAATAAATTAGATCAAATAAACATTTTATTTAATTTAATTATTTTCTTAAATATTAAGCAATTGATTTAATTTAATTATTTCCTTAAATTAAATCCTTGAAATAAAATTATTATTATTCAATTTAATTTACATTAATCAATTTAGTTACTAAATTAATTCACCACAATTTTATCAACCATTTATTTATCTCAATAAATAAATAAATTTAAAATATTTATTTAATTAAATAAATATTTAAAATTAATTACTAAATTCATTTAATTCCTTCAATAGTTAACTCAACTATTAAACCTCACTTTCCCAATATATGAATATATATTTTTCTTCACACCAGATCATATATTTCAACATATATAGCACGTACATATACATACTCAAAATCAAAATATCTCATAATAAGAATTTTAATTATTAAATTCTTATTTTAATAATTTATAAAAATTTCAGGTTGTCAAATCCTTCCCTCCTTATAAGGATTCCGTCCTCGGAATCACCGAAACCCTACCTTACATAGGTTTTCATCAAATGTCCTCATTGAATAACTTCAACACATTACCTTAATATATATTTTATATTTTCTACTCCCACCATTCTTGATAATAAATTCTTGTAAGTTTTATTTCATAACCTTTACTTATACTCAATTATATACTTGAGTATTACATATTCTTTGACCCGTTCATTATCTTTCTCTAAGGATAATTATCATGTACTAGATTCTCAAACTCTCGGGACATTACATTCACCCCTTCTTCTAAAAATTTTGTCCTCGAAATTTTGACTTACTAATATCTGTTCATTCCATTTATCAAAATAGATTTTATGTTAATGTTTATTTATTCATTAGGTTCTACAACTAAATTCTTTCTCTAAGGATCTTTCTAAGATCATCATATTCCTCACGTCTTCCTCTTCTAAGAGTTTCACATTTCTCTTCTTTCTGAAATTTCATTTTTTTCCTAAAATTATTATGTTTTGCATAATTTTCTCATCCTTTCCACTTTCACCTTTTAGAATAATAAGAATCTTCCACAATTGCTCAATAATTGGGAAGCGATATGAATAACAGGAATTTAAAAGATTCTAAATCGTGCTGAGGGGTCATAAGACCTTGAACTACGTCCCTAGGTTATCAAGTATCTCGACTTGAACCTTTAACAATCATAAGACTATTCGAACCTTGAACTCTTCTCTAGGTTTAACAGTGCATCACCACCATAAACCATCTTTAACAGAATGTTTAGCAATCATCACACGAATGAAAACACTCTCTTCAAGTACTCTGGGTGATCGACTTTATCGTACCCCCTACGTGCGTGCACAACGTATTACATCTTAACATCGTAATGACTATATCGTTACTTTCCGGAACCATTGTCTCCGATAACATGTCCCCTTTTATGGGGTTGTTCACCTCGACTTTTCAACATCCGAATCCGCACCAAAACAATTTGGTTTGGCATAACTTCTCAAGCGCTTGAATTTCATGAACATCTTTCAATATTCGTCTAGTTTGAATCAAATAGCATAGACTTCTACAACAATTCAGGACATCAATATAAAATATATATATATATATATATTTCTATATCTTAAAGAAATCTCAAAAATCCTTTTATGGAGTCATGATTATGACGTTGTTATACTACAGGATTACCATCATTTGGTGATTTTATCATACTATCATAGTAATCACATCCTTAGATCACACCGACACTAAATCCATTGCATTGATGACTTCATCGTTTTATTATATCACCCCATGATACATATAATTAAAATATATTTTGAAATATTTAAAATCATTTTTTCTAAATGAAACAATTACATATATATCTGAATAATAACACTATTTTTTTAAAAAATTTTGGTTTCATTATTTGATCAATGTTTTTTTCAAAAAAATAAAGTATAACCATCGGCACGAAGTCAATAAATTTCGAAAATCTAGCAACGCTAGAAGATTTAAAATACCTAATTTTCTCCATTAATTTCAATCTTTACACTAAATATTCTTGTATTTCAACTTATAATCCTCCTATATCCCCAGTATAGTTCATCAAACTTACCGCACATTGGAAGTTCAGGAACTTGCCACAATAGTATGAGTTTAAGAACTTATCCTAGTCAGACCATAGGCGTCCATTCGCTGAGGAGTTCAAAACATACCATATTATTGTGAGTCACGAACTAACCATATGCATTAGTTTTAAGAACCACACCTAATCCTAATAAAATCTGACTAATCTTAATAGTTTCTAACTATCAAATATACACATGAGAAAAGCATCACCTTTTCGCCACATATACATTGATAGCGCGACACCAACATTCCAATGATTATCAATGTGATAAACTAAGTGCAAGCACAAAAGCCTTGCCCATACAAAGATTTGTACAACTTAGCCATCACATGAGTCCTCAATTGAAATCCCACCTAACTTTATCTTACTTTTAACTTGCTCTTTGCTCGATACGAATTCCTAGTATCACATCATCTATAGCTCCTCGTACTATTTCATAGTACATCATCTTCATATCATCAAGCTATAATTATTCAAAAATTACAAACCATCTTTCTCTTATAACTTAAACAGATCACGTCGTGATCTTATTCCATAATCATCTCCCTTAAAATTCTTTTCTTAACTCGTGATCGTTTTGTTTTACGATCCTCTTTCTTTCCCTTTTTCATCATTTATGACATTATTCGTTATATTGGCTATTGGAGTTAGGCAACTCCCATTTCTTATCTTTATATCTCTTGAAGATTCTTCTTTGAATTTTCTTATTTATATAACAATTCTTACTTTAAAATTTCTAGCTTCATTACATTGCTTTCGACATTTCATTTGAGTTCCACATTTTCATCATATGTATCCACTTTCTATACTTGGTACATCGAGTCTCTAATAGTTTCAATATGGTACATTTGAGTGGTTTCCCACAAACAACCAACAAATAGGTTTAGAGTTGCTAGTTCAGTATATACCTCCACTCTATGAAGGAATCATTTAGCCCAGATACCATACATCAACCATTAAAGAGTACAATTTTACCATACTTAAATATAACTTTTTATTCTTAACTTCTTCATCATTCTCTTTTTATAAACATTATCTATTTATTATCACCTTACATCCTTATTATTGGAGTTGGGTAACCCCACATTCATACTCCTTATAACTCTGCGAGATTCTTCTTTAAATCCTCTCACACATGTTTTAATCCTTTCTTTATAAATTTCTTAAATTACTTCTTATTATTCAAACTCTACTTGAGCTTATTCTTTCATTATCTTCATATATCTTCTCTAAGGTTATAGGCCAAGGTACTCTTACCTAAGGTTTCTAACCTATCGGCTTTGATACCAACTGTAACGACCCCAAAATTCATACAATTTAATTCTCGACTTCGGTCGTTAAAAATACATTTAACCTCTAATTTTACATCATTAAACGATAATACAACCATTGAAATTTGCGGAATAATTAAAACTTTCTATTACAAATTATCCTCGTTCCCAAAACCTTCAACCTTTACATCAAAATATTTCAGAATCATTTTAATACAACAATAGTTTACATCGCAAAACGATATTACAATTCAAAATTAATACAATATTTGGAACCTTAAACATGGTTCAAATAATAATAACACAACCAAAGTGTATAAATCTTCAAGTAACACATCTGATTCATGTCTTTCATATACCACATAACTTTACCTTGAATCTTGAACCTGCAAAAGTGGTTATTTGCAAGGTTGAGCTCGACAGCTCAGCAAAATCTAATAGTTTTCATGTATCACGTAGCACATAATAACATGCTCAACATATATCTCATAAACATTGGACTAACATAATATATATGTTATAGTTCATATAACAAGTATAAAGATTGAGTTCCTTACTTAATCATCATGCTTTACTCAATCAAAGTAGTCATAAGTTGACTATAACATTTGATACATTCAACATATATATAACACATCATGCTCTTTGCAATAAAGATTTAAAACAATCAAATTCACATAACAAATAGGAACCGAAAGACTTGCTTTGATCGTTGTTTACCAAAAACAGTTTAACAGCTTACAGATATCTGCACTTCACGTGCCCTACATAATTATATAATTATTCACATTAACTATTAGTCACATAAAAATGTATAGTAGTTGTAATGTAAACTTTAATTTGCGTCTCATAACCCTTCCTATCATAAATACACAATGTTCAATTTGATTGTGTTAACTTTTGACTTATATCTCACTATATTTCATATTCGAAGTTCATTCAAGTGTTTAAGTCTTACTAGGAATCATTACTGGTTTTATTTTAAACCCATTTCATATCTTATAATATTCATGTTATTAGACTTAAAACACTTTTTACGTTCATTATCACTTATCACGGCGTTTCGACGTTTATTCGTCATACACCCAATTTGTCTCTCTTGTGTGTGCTTAGTATGCGTATACAACTTATCTAATACATCATTTATTAATATTAAGAATCATTATACTTCATAATATTCATGTTCTATGACTTAGAACAACATCTCTTATCGTCAAGAGCATTACACTTGTATACGTGCATGCCCGACGCCCTCCAATTTCAAAACATAATAGTCCTACAAATGACCATTTTGACCCCTATTCCAGACCTCAAATTGAAATCCTTAAAGAATAAAAGTTGTAGTTATATTCTTCCTCGTTTTGAATCATCTTGAATCACATCAATCAGAGTTCGTATGAAAACGTTATGACCATTTTACCAAAATAGGTCAAGCAGTCATGATCGAGAACACATAGGGCGCAGCGCGCTTTCTTTTCTCTGCATGCTTGCGCCATCTAGCAGTGCCCAACTATGTGCCTGCACGACTTGGCAATGCTTGACTATGCGCCGCGCTCTCTGGGATCTTGTGGCGCAACAGCTACCTTGATTATAGTGTTTTGCGATTTTTGACCATTTTCTCCTACTAATCTTCATAACTTGAGTTATACACATCCAAATTAGTCCGTTTTCGATTCTATTGATTCGTAATTCATAGAACTACAAATACTAGAATTCTAACAATTTATAAAACATTAACCAACCTAAAATTTGACCCAAAACACATGTTCATACTCTATTTTCATGTTTAAAACACATTTAGCAAATTTGATCGCCACGACTTTGTTACTTAACCGATTAACATGATTTAAACTACGCCGCTTTCATTTCTTCACATATTAACATAATCCAACCTCAATTTATAGATTATAACACTTATAGGGCATAAAAGTTTATACTTTCTAAAGCCAATTTTCATGTATAAACACTATTATATACTTTTTTCTTTCTACAAACCAAATTTCACGTGTTTGATACTCAAACAATCACTCATATATGCTGATTATCAATTTATAATCCATATATACAAATATATATATATATATATATATATATATATATATATGTGACGACCCCAAAATAGGTCCATTCCATCCAACCCATTCTCGAGTCATGAATATATGGTAATGCAAAAACAACTACAACTTTATTACAACAATTGTCGTGCAAAATACAACAACACATATCTTTGTGAGTTTGGATACAAATATATACCAAGCAGAGTACGTCCACAATGACACCTTACATAAAGGTATAGTCAAAAACCTGTTTTAGAAATTAGAATCTTTTGGAAGTGCTCAAGGAAACCTTAAATACATGGGAGGCCATGCTTTTAGGTTATGGTAGATATCATATAGCCTGCAAATTATCCTTGGTTGACCTAATATACCCCAAAGAAAAATCGAAAGATTACTATCGTATTCTTCCCAATGGTGAGTCTTCTCTTGACATATCATTATCTCCACTGTCTCTAATTGGGTATTATACTCCAAACAAACACCAAGATTATATAGGTAGTGCTTGTAAATATACTCAGCAAGTGGATGAGCACAACCATGTCTTATGATAACACGAGTTTGTATGTCATTAGACATCTTGTATGATAGTGACAAAACACCCTTCCAAAGTTGGGTTCGCCTCACCCTATTTAATTCACCAAAAATAACTATTAAATGATGTATAAAATACAACACACTAAAGCCCTCAATAAAATTATTTTCATACTCTTTAGGGAGAACCTCAACAACTATAGACCACCGTTCTATTCCCTTGTTATCCCCACTCAACCCAGCTACACTTTTATTACCTGAAAGGAATTGTGAAACAAAAGGGTGAGCACAACTAGCTCAGTAAAGAATATTATGACTAAAGATAAATAAATTATCAATAGTCTTCATCAGTAATGAATCAGAGATTTAGAACATATGGTAGATGATAAAACTTTTCAACCATAGTTGCGTGAGAATGAGCAATCCATTAAAAGAGTCAAATAGACTATAAAGTCTATTGTCTTCTCCGTTAAAAGTCCACCAACAATATTTTATCCTGTAACATCAATCAACAGTTTCCTTTCCACAATCATATGAATAACTTCATAATCATAATTGTGATTCTAAATTCCTCTTCTCATCCGGGACGAAGATAATTTTCATCACACTGTCTTTACCGAAACATCAAATATCATGGTTATACCAAATCACGAGTTCTGTTCATAATCATACTAATAAATTCATCTTTTTGCACCACGGGCCAAAGATATTCATCAACCGCTTCATCTTTTTACACTACAAAGCAAAAGATATTCAACAACATGTCATCTTTGCATTATGAGCCAAAGATATTCATCAATAATTCATCTTTTACACTTCAAAGCTAAAGATATTCAACAACATGTCATCTTTGCATTACGAAGCAAAAGATATTCATCAATAATTCATCTTTCCACTACTGGGCTAAGATATTCATCAACAAGTCATCTTTTGCCTGACGAGCCAAAGATATTCATATATCAAAGAAATACATAATCATTTGAAGTTATATAACAATAATTATAACCATGTTGATCAATTCACCTTTGCACTTAAGCTAAAAATATTCAATTGTAAATTCAATGGTCATGATCATACCGGTCAATAATTCAACTTTTGCACTCTTGGCCAAAGAGAACCTATAGTCACGATCATACCAATAATCTACCCATCTTTACACTCAAGTCAAAGAAAATATTATCATTAGGGTTATAAGAATGTTATATAAAAACAATATAATCAAAACATAGTTTTAATTTCAAGAGTAAGATTCATAAATCAACGATAATTTGGTCGGAGAAGAAACCATTTATGCGTGAATAGTACCCATATTAAATACGTAGTCTTAGTATCGTGCGCATAGTAACCTCGACACGAAAAGATAAAGATTCATAATAAAATTCATATCCATATTTATAACACCTTAATCCAAATGTTATAAATCACTTAGAAATCTCATAATCTAATATTATTAATATTACAATAATATTTTAATCATTTCTAAAACTTATAAACAATTTAATTAAATTGTTTACACTTTACTAATTAATGCATTTAATCATCATAAAATGCCAAACTCATAATATTTCATCACCAATAACCAAAACCCTCATCAAAATTTGCATATACCTCATATATGATTCTCAAGCCATAAAATCATATTTTCCAATTTTCTTACTTCACATAACATATTTAATTCATTTACTCATAACTAGAATATTTTCATGAAAATACCAAATCAGTTCCAAAAATATTTCTTTTCTGGGATTTATCATAACATAGTCCCATATTGAACATATATTTTCTCTAAATTTTAAAAATTCATTTACTATTTTTCATATGGCCAAAACCACCGAATATTTAAACATTTATCATAAATTATACTTTTGTCCAAAAATTCTGAAATTTACACGGTATACTGATATTATATAGATGTACTCCCAATAAAAATTTCATCAATTTTGGAGTTAATCACAAGGAGTTATAAATAGTTACTTTTAAAATAGTCTTTTCTCATAAAATCCATAACTCCTAATCTATACATCCAAAATCGCCATTTTGGACACACTCTAAAAACTCATCAAAATATCATTTCAAATTTTTCCAGAATTTTGAAGGTTCAAAAAATTTCGAAACTAAAAACATAATAACCCTTAAAATCCTTTACTATCCATTACCTCAAAAGAGCAGCGATTGATTTGGAATAACATTTGAATCGAACTTGCACCGTATAGCAATACTCATAGTATACTCAAAATACTCACAAGAATACGCTCAAAATATCGAGAGAGAAATAGAGAAAACTTGGGTTTACGGTGTGATTTTCAATTCTAACTTAAGCACCCTATTTATAGGAAATTGCTTAGAACACCAAAGCGAAAATTGAATATAATATTAATATAATTATACAAATTTTCCTTAGCCCACCTTTTGGTCAAAATACCAGCCACACATGTTAATGATGTCCAAAAAAAACACAAAAAAGCGTTTTTCTAACAAAAATAATTTACACTCCAAAAATCAATTCACACCGATATAATTAAACTTCAATAATTCACAATAAATAGCTCTTTTATCAGAAAATTTGAATCTCGCAAATTTTATAGGAAATTCAATTCTCTACAACTTTGCGGAAGAAAGTTTTTCCAAATTCCAAATGTAAATTAACCAAAATCCACAAACGGATGATTTTACATTTATAATCAAATTTCTATCAATAATTGTGTCCACCAACACACAAAACATGTGATAAATATTTAATGCCACAAAAATACTCTTCCTCCTCATATACTTATATATTCCACATTCATTATAAAAATATCACCATTAATATATTATTAAAATAATATATTTAAATGAATTATTTTATCGTAAAAAGATAAAATATTAATTTTCAACAATTGTCATTTTAAAATTTTTTCCATCTATATCCACATAAAATCAATATTTTCCTCATCATAAAATCAATAATTAATTATTCACAAATAATATTACATAATCACAATATTAACAACCGTGCAATTCCCAGGAAGAGGGGCTTTCGATAAGAATTTCTCCTTCTTGGCGCCAATTGATTAGGTGACCAAACCTTTCCTTGAGCAGAGAACTTTCTAGGCATTGCCAATAATGTTATCCAATAATATTATTCAGATAATATGAATTATTGCTCCGATAATGGAAAATACTGTGCCGTGACAATTATTGAAACAACAATAATATAAAATATCAACATAGCAATTATTGAATCAATAAAATAAAATATTGAACAGTAATTACTGTAACAATTATTGAGTAATGCCTTCTTACGAAAAAAAATTATCATGCTTCATGAATAGTACTCGTGAATAGTAACTCGTGAATAGTAACTCGTGAATAGTAACTCATGAATAGTAACTCGTGAATAGTAACTCATGAATAGTAACTCATGAATAGTAATTAAAAAAAATTGAATACTTTTATTTCATAAAATTCGGGGTCTTACATATATATATATATATATATATATATATATATATATATATATATATATATATAGTCCGGATCAAGTGCATACCCCTTATCTTACTCACTCATATTACTCACCTTTAGCGACAGACCCGTCGACGGTTCGGTCATACAACCGTCGTCTATACTTTTAGCGACGCTATATGTTGTTCGTCGCTAAAAGTATAGATGACGGTTGTATGACCGAAACCATCGCCGGGTCAGTCGCTAAAGGGGGTGAGCACGGGTGAGTAAGATAAGGGGTATGCACTTGATTCTTGCTATATATATATATATTTCAATCCAACATGAATTAGCAATAAAATTTCAAAAACAAGGGTTTACTCTAGAATAAATTATACCTTGTTCCTTTGATTATTTGTTAGCAAAAAGATGATTATGATGATTAGGTTTAGGAATTTCCCTCCTTCCTCTTGAAAATCACAGAGAACTCTTTCTTGCTTCCAAGCTCTCTTCTCTAAACTCTGTTGTAAGGCTATAGAAGAATACGTGAAATAAAAATAAGTCAACTAATAATCGTAAATATCAGTTAGCAAAACCAATAGGCGTAAGTTACAGTAAGCCAAAGGCCACAAGGCCTTGTTTGGCTACCACCTATCCCCCAAACTAGATTATTTTAATAATCTTTATATTATATAGTTTCATGTCACACCATTAAATTAATTTAATTAACTCATACTTATAATTATAATAATTATAATTCTCATTGTAATATACTTAATAAATCTTTACATATCTAATTTAATTAATAAATTAGATCAAAACAACATTTTATTTAATTTAATTATTTTTTTAAATGTTAAGCAATTGATTTAATTTAATTATTTCCTTAAATTAACATTATTCAATTTAATTTACATTAATCAATTTAGTTACTAAATTAATCCACCACAATTTTATCAACCATTTATTTATCTCAATAAATAAATAAATTTAAAATATTTATTTAATTAAATAAATATTTAAAATTAATTACTAAATTTATTTAATTCCTTCAATAGTTAACTCAACTATTAAACCTCACTTTCCCAATATATGAATATATATTTCTCTTCACACCAGATCATATATTTCAACATATATAGCACGTACATATACATACTCAAACTCAAAACATCTCATAATAAGAATTTTAATTATTAAATTCTTATTTTAATAATTTATAAAAAATTCAGGTTGTCACACAAACTCTTCCCGAGAGACATGAGTAGGATTAGACTGGTCAGATGAAGACATAATTGGCTGTAGGCACGTGGCCTTTTTGGATTTTGAATGGGTAACAGGCCCAATTGTTTCCCTACAAAAGACTTGAATAGTTTAGTTTTACGGAATGTGAAGTATCTGTTTTAGGAATATTATCCTGCAAAACGGATGTTAGCTGTTTGTAATACAGGATAGCATGTCAAGTTTTAATATGCATGTACACGTATTCTTTCATATTTTCCATTACATAAAGATTGACATGGAATGAATTTACAAGTAATTTTTCTTACAAGTAATTTGGAAATGGAAAGCATGAAGAGACTTCCCTCTGCGTTTGGTATATGAGAGGCTGACCTATCTTAGGCTACTCTCATGGCTTTTTGGCATGAAGGTTCCCAGATCATTGCAATTTACTCAATGGGAAGTTAATCCGGTCTTTCAACTGGATCAAATCTGAGTGGTGCCTTTCCCGAGCCTCGTTGGAATTAGTCTTCCTACGAGTCCAGTAATCAAACACCAACAGGATAACCTCCTGATGGAGGGACCAAACAACATAAATTCACATTCAACGTGTCTCACTATTATGGGAATGATGACATGTGCGAAGCACTAATATCATATACAGATATAGTGTAAAGCATTAAGTGCAGTAAGTAAATGCATCCGTACACATTCATCATAAATGTAAATGCAACATCCATACACAAGCATATAACATTTTTGAAAAGCTTGTAGTAGCGACTTAAGTCCTCTTACTGGAGTCCTCAGCAAAGTCGCCACCTGTCGACGTTGGGATTTTTATTGTCCCTTTTTTGTTCTTGTCTTTTGGTGTTCTCATGTTATGTGAGATCTATTTGAAAAAATAAGTTGTGAAAAGGTCCGACATGTATATGTCGACGATTGGACTATAAGAGTCTCCAGTTGGTATTTTTAAATGGTTGTACCAACTCAACCGAGAAAAGGTTTGCACATTGACCACGTGATGTAACTCTGCTAAATTGGTTTGTGAAACCGAGATTCGTTAGGGTGCGGGGACTTGATTATGCGGAGGGAAAGTGTTAGGCACCCCCCCGACATCCGTGTTACTACGGTGACCACCACTTTTCAATTAAACTGTTATATGAATGCGTGTGTGTGTGTGTGTGTGGGTCAATGTGTAATTATTTGGAAGTAGGGCTATGCCTCATTTGCACCTATATACAATGGGTTTGAATTTGTATAAAAATTCAATTTTAAACAACATATAGCAGTAATGTTTTGTAAAAAAGAGGTTTTTCAAACCCTTATGCTCACTAGTAATTGAGGCCTTTGATGCTTCCATTTTATTAAGTGTTCGACTTGATTACTTTTATTTTTGAGATACGAAGCATCTTCGAGAAAATAATGTATAAAGCAGTGCTGAACTCCTTATGGGCATGAGAGCAATCCAAGGAAATTCAAATACCGTGAATAATTTACAAGCTGGTTACAGCTGAAAATGTCCATCACGGGAACTGAATCTAGATTCAGTAGACTGAATCCGTGATCACATAATTCCTAGGTTCACATGATGTCACAATTTATATGAAAGTCATGGCGCTTATATATATATATATATATAAAGTAGTAAATATATATATATATATATATATATATATATATATATATATATATATATATATATATATGACATGATCAACCACCACGAAGCACCTCCACGGGGGATCGAAAATGTAAATAAAGTAGTAAAAATGATCAACCACCACGAAGTAAACTCCAGGCGGGACTAAATATAAAGAAAGCAGTAAAAGGCCACAAAGTAAACTCTAGGCTTAACAGAAATATATATATATATATAAAATCCATGCTCATCGAATAGAGCCCGACAACAGTTTATATATGTAAGTATATATATATATATATATATATATATATAAGAAGTAAACGCTCCGGATGTGAAATCCAGGCTCAACCGAGGCATAACTCGGTAATGTTAGTCCATACATATATATATATATACTAAAAGAAATAAAAGGCCACAGACCGAAGTCCGGGCTTACACACCTAACACGACTCTCAATGTGAAGAACGGTGTGTACATTGTAGTGGAGAAAGGCTTTAAGAAAAGCAAGAAGGCTTACAGTGGACTGCCAAAGATGACTTCAATAGCTTTAAGTGGATGAACACTTGGCTCCCGCCGGTACAAATATGACAGAATATAAGCTCACAAGTGTTTAAAATGAGAAAGCACTCAGTTTATAGTGTGTACAGAGCAAATTGGACAGGGCTTCCTCACCATTTCTCTCTACAAAATGGCCACCCCAAGCCCTCTATTTATACAGGGGGGAGCAGTAGGTGTACCTGCGGCTGCCCGGGCTCCGCGGGTCCTATCATCTCAAAGTACGTGCATGTATGCAACGTGATGTTCGCTTGAACTTTAAGAACTTCAATCTGGGCATCCGATTGAGGTGTATAAGACCTGTTTCAGCATGCTGTTATCGAGAGATACATAATGACATGGGATTAGAGGATGTAAGAAGTAAGGAAGATGGAACCATGCCCTGGGTCTTCAAGCTTCAAATTTTATCTGGTGTGTTGCCTTATGTAGTAGTCACTCGGGATTGGAGCTATTTAGTTCTTGTAGGACATTTCTATGTAGAATGTATGTTGAAACATCGTTGAGATGGCACAATGTGGAATCGAGGTGAAAAAATGATGATTTTTCCCTTCCCCGGGGTTATCTCCGGCTTGGGCTGATTTAGCAGACGTTGCTCAGGGTTATCTCTGAGATTGGACTGCTGCAAGTACTGGATGTCCTTAGGATTGTCTTTGAGGTGTGCTTGACCTCCCGGGGTTGTCTTCGGGTTTAGACTGAGTGCCTCAGGGTTATCTCCGAGGTTGAAGCTGTTTGCAAGGGTTGAAAGGGCATCTCCAGGGTTATCTCCGGAACTGCAACTACACTCGGGGTTATCTCCAAGGTTGAAACTGGCATTCCCGGTGTTGTTTTTGAGATTGAGGCTGAAACTTCATGTGTTATTTCTGGGATTAAACTGAAACTTCCGGTGTTATTTCCTGGATTGAGCTGAGCTGTCCTCCGGGGTTATCTTTGAAAGACGATTCTACCCTCCTGCCATGTTAGTAACAGGAATGCAAAATTTTGAGTGTCTACAATATCCATACACCGTAGATAATTTACAAGCTGGTTGCAGCTGCAAAATGTCCATCACGGAAACCAAATCCATATTCAGAGGCAGAATATATGATCATAATATTCTTAGGCTCACATGATTCCTAGGCTCACATGAAATAGAATATGTATAAAAGCTATAAAAAGAACTAGATTTGAATAAATTTAAACCATTCTAGCTTCAACGGTTCCAATTTAGTCACTTTCAAACCGGTTAAAGTTAGAAATAAACAGATTTAGGCAAATCTAGCCCGCATGCTGAAGGATTAAATAGCTACATTATGAAAGCAGTTAAATCATATATTTGTATAAAAGCGGTAAATATATATATATAAGCAGTAAAAGGCCACGAAGTAAACTCTATGCCAGACAGGAATGTAAATATATATATATATATATATATATATATATATATATGCGTGTGTGTGTGTGTATATATAAAAGTTGTAAATGGCCACAAAGTAAACTCCAGTCCTGACTGAAATGTAAATAGTATATATATATATATATACATATATAAGCAGTGAAAAGCCACGAATTGATGATTTGGGCACACTAACTCAATGCGACTCTCAACGTTAGTAGATATATATTTATAGAAGTAATAGAAAGCTTAAAAATCTAAAAAATCTTATAATGGGTTGCCAAGAAGACTTCAGATAGCTTTTGATGCCTGAAAACTCGGTTTCCACCGATTAAACTTTAGTATATTACAAAACACGAGCTTACAAGTGTTTAGAAAGAAGAATCACTCAGTTTAGAGCACTCTGTGTGGGTTTATGTCTTTGAAATGGATGTAGTTTTCTCATTTTCTCTTTATTTTTCAAATGAGCTGCCAAGAGCTCATATTTAAAGACCAGATGGTTGCGGGTCTACCTACGGCTACCCGGGCTATCTGGGCTGCCCCAGGCCATGCGGGTCCTATCATCTAAAAGTACGTGCACTTGGGCTATGCGTTGTCTATTCGAACCTTCACAACTTTCAATTCGGGCATCCTCTAAAGGAGTGTTGTAACTTTTTGAAAAGTTTTTTAGAGCTATATAATGACATGGGATTAGAGGTTGTACGAAGCCGGGAAGATAGGTCTTTGACCAGATCTCCAAGTCTTTAAAGTCTATCTGTTGTTGTTGTCTTGTGTAGTTGTCACTTGGGATTTGAGCTATGGTTCTTGTGGGACACCTTGGTACGTAGTGTGGATTGAATTTTGTTGAGACAACGTGAATGTGATGTTGAGGTGGCAAAATGATGATTTTACCCCCACTAGGTTTATCTCCGGCTTTTGCGCAGATGTAGAAGTCATTTCTTAGGGTTATCTCTAAGATTGGGCTGTTGTGGATGTTGAATGTCCTCATGATTATCTCTGAGGTTGACTTGACCTCTCGAGGTTATATCCGAGGTTGAACTAAGCCTCTCGGGGTTATCTCCGAGATTAAAACTGACTTTTCCGATGTTATCTCTAGAACTTGGACTGGATCCCTCGGGGTTATCTTTGAGGCTGAAACTGGATCTCCTGGGGTTATGTGACGCCCCCAAATTAGGTATACATCACACATTTTGAGTAGCCAAATACATGGTACATAAATCACATACAAACTTAATTATACAATTGTCGGGTAATAAACGACAAAACATGGCTGAGAGTTTAAACAAGAATATTGCCTTCTAGACAATATCCATTCTCAATGGAGTCCTTATTACAATTATTATCACATTATTTCACCGAATAGTGAGGACTACTAAAACAATCATCTGGACCGTTAATCTGTTCCCCGACTAGTCCCAACTATATTCTCATTCCCTAAAGAGAACAGTGAAAGAAAAGGGTGAGCTCAACTAGGCTAGTAAGAAATATTATGACTAAGATAATGCAGAATAAATTATCCTTAGCCTTCAACAGTATAACAACTGATAGAATACAATAGACAACAAGTTTTAGATCAACAACTACAGCGGAATAAGCAATCCATTAGAAGAGTCAAGTAAAGCATGATATCTCTATCTTCTTTGATTTAAAAAGTTTTTCATCAACTTTATCGTTGAGACTCAGCTTAATAAATAAACCACATCATCGAATCATCCTTACACTACGGGCCAAGGATATTCATGTAATCATCAATAGTCATGATTATACCAAATAATCCCTAGTCATAATCATACCAATAACTGTCCATCAATGCACTACGGGCCAATGAGGACTTTTACCACATCATTTATAACATTACGGGTCATGATTATACCGAATGATCCATGGTCATAATCATACCAATCAACAGTCCATCTATGCACGTAAACCAAAGATGACTTTCATCACAATATAAGTATGGGGATGATGACAATAATATAAGCATTAATCAAACGAAATCAAGGATAAATATTAAAGACTTTAAATTTATCCAGAGTTTAAAAATATCCAAATTGTCAACATGATACTACTTTGTGGAGTAAAATTCAAGAATGATATTGTATCAAAAATGATTTGGACTGAATTTTTTTATTATCATGAATAGTACTTCAGGTGAATAGTAACCCGTGAATAGTACTTCAAAAATAGTATCCTGTTAATAGTACTTCATGAATAGTACTTTGTGAATAGTACTTTATGAATAGTACTCATAAAAGGAAAATATAAAAGAAAACTATATTCCATGATGAGTACAAAAGAAAGGATATCTCATACGAGTATAATAGAATATACGAAACTGCAAGTGGATTTTCATCCGCAATGCGGTAATTCACGTAGACAGATCATTTCCATAATTTAATAAATAATGAATACGAATGGTCATTCACCATGCATGCGGTAGTCCGCGTAGACAGGTTATTCCAACAGAATAATAAAGAATGGAGTAACAACCCTTACGAGTATTAAAAGAAAATAACTCTTTTCATGAATACGAAAAAAATAATACCGGGTAGTTCAACAGTTTAACGGTAAAACTTTCAGTATTATTACAGTATAGTACCTTCATCTATACCTCTATTTTTAATTTAGTCATGCAAGTATTATCAATCTTGCACCACCTCCCCTAATAGTACGTGCATGTGAATCAATAGTACACACATGTGAACAAATAGTTATAAGCATGTAAATTAATAGCAATTAATTGCTCATTTATCCGACTAATTACCCGATTGGTCAATATAACCTCCAGACATCAATTATTATCAGAATAGATGTCGATTTCCACTAACACTAATAATCCCAACACAATGGAAATATCAATTTCATCTTTAATCAACACGAACTTATTCATCATTAATATTATAACTCACAATATTTAACAACGGATCATTCCCAAGAAAGAGGGGCTTCCGATAAGGATTTCTCCCTATCAAGCGCACAATTAGGTGACCAAACCTCTCCTCGATGTAACTTTCTGAACATCGTCAATATTGCAAATAATAATATGAATAACTTTATCGTCTCAATTATTGATTTAATAATAATAAATATTATGCAGATGATACTGTGATAATAATTGAATCAATAATATGAGAGCTATTATGCAATAATTACTGCAGCAATAATTGAATATAACTGAGTGACTTCTCATATAAGAATCAATAATCAATACCGTGTGCTACTATGCAACCACACGTATTACTATACTTTTACTACCGGGTAGTTCAACAGTTTAACAGAAAAACTTTTGCCGTTATTTTTATAAAAAGATATTTATGTCATTTTCTAACTACGACAATGTTAGGTTTTGTGAAAATCAAAGTAGGAATCAAATTGATAAAATAGCGGAAGCAAAATAAAATCAGATTTTAAAATTTTTCCAAAACCAATTACCCGGATCATCCTTTATACATATTATTAATTAAACGAAGAATAAGAAGTTATGAAATCATACCCTTGTAGAAACGAGCTTCCTCAAATACAAGTTCATCTCCTACTTCTCCGTGATTTCCTTGAATCTCCGGGTAAATTCCTTCCTTTGATCAATGTAAGCCACCCAAGTGTATGGCCTCTAGAGGTGATCCACCAAGGAAGAAGAAATTTCAAGAAGAAGGGTGTATTGGCTCAAACCCTAGTTTTTCCTATATCTATAGAAAAGGGGGGCGTACTCTCCAACTCTTGGAATTACGTATATCTGATATCTGATATCTGATATAAGACCCCTCTTATAAAGATATCAGGTAACCCTATTAAAATAAGGTATTATTTATTTAATTAAACTCTTTTAATTAAATGGGCTCCCTAATCCTATTAGGGATAATTAATTAAACTCCTTTAACTAATTTTCCCTCCTAATCCTATTAGGAATAAATGAGAGTACTTATATTAAATTAATTCCTAAACTCTTTTAGAAATTAAAATAATAATAATTGTAATAATATTAATAATACTCCTCTTATTAATTTATATTTTATATTTCTAAAATATTAAATAATAAATATTAAGCTATTTAATTTATTCTATCACCATAGATTAAATTAAATATACTTAAATATATTATTACGATTATGCCATTAACTTATTAAATAATTATTCTTCCTTTTATGGTGTGACCCTTTAGGTTCTCCATATTAAACCGGTTGTGAATAAATCAATTAGAACAATTCTAATCTTATTTAAATAAATAAATTAAACGAATAATTTATTTAAATAAATAATATTTATTCTACAATAGGGATAAGCCTCCCTAGCGATCAATGACTTTCCAGATAATATAGATTTCAACATTAATCTTACACCAAAGCTTTTTGCAAACTAACCCAAAATCTTGAAGTGAATCTTGGGTCTCGATCAGAAACTATGGATACTGGCATACCATGCAATCTTACAACCTCGTTTATGTACATACGAGCAAAACGTTCAAGTGTATAAGTTTCTCGTATTGGTAAGAAATGAGCAAACTTGGTCAATCTATCAACAATGACCCAAATTGCATCTATGCCTTGAGAAACCTTGGGAAGACCAGTAACGAAATCCATGGTAATGTGCTCCCACTTCCATTCTGGAATTTCAAGTGGTTGCAATGGACCTTTTAGTACTTGATGTTCCGCCTTGACTCGTTGACAAGTTATACACCTTGAGATAATCAGCGCTATCTCTCTCTTGATATTGCCCCACCAAAATGTATGTCGAAGATCATGATACATTTTGGTACTCCCAAGATGGATTGCAAACGGTGTGTTGTGCGCCTCCATCATGATTTTATACTTTAAATCAGGGTCGTTAGGAACACAAAGTCTATAGTTGACTCGAAGTATTCCTTCTTCATCGATTCTTGCTTCTGACATAGCACCTTCTTGTACTTTCTTCCTCATACGCATCAGCTCCAGGTCTGCAGCTTGAGCAGCTTTAACTTTATCGATTAAAGCCGGTTCCACTCGTATATTTACCACCATCACTTGGGTCCCTAGAGTCTTTATCTCTATCTCCATCCTTTGCAAGTTATACAAAATGGGCCTTTGCATTGACAATATCGCACTCGTACCCGCATATGATCTTCTACTCAATGCGTCAGCTACCACGTTCGCTTTTCCAGGATGGTATTGAATGGTATGATCATAATCTTTCAATAGTTCAAGCCAACGTCATTGTCGCATGTTGAGTTCCTTTTGAGTGAAGAAATATTTGAGGCTTTAATGATCCGTAAAGATCTCCACTTTCTCCCCATACAAGAAATGCCTCCAAATTTTAAGTGCGAAGACAACAGCTGCCAACTCTAGATCATGAGTAGGATAATTCCTCTCATATTCTTTGAGTTGTCGAGAGGCATAGGCTATGACTTTCCCATGTTGTACGAGAACACATCCTAACCCTTTTCCTGAAGCATCACTGTAGATGATAAATCCCTCTAAGCCAGATGGTATTGTCAGAACAGGTGCTGAAATGAGTTTTCTCTGTAGTTCTTGAAAACTGTTCTCACATTCCTCGTTCCAACAAAATTTTGTATCTTTCCGAGTCAGCTGAGTTAAGAGAGTAGTGATTCGAGAAAACCCTTCTACGAATCTCTGATAATAACCAGCTAAGTAGAGAAAGCTACGTACTACGGTCACTAATTTAGGTTGCTCCCAGCTTTGAATAGCTTCAATATTTGCTCGGTCAACAGATTTTCCATGACTTGATACTACGTGCCCAAGGAATGCTACTTCCTCAAGACAGAACTCACATTTCTTTAACTTGGCATAAAGCTTATATTCACGAAGCTTTTGGAGTATCAGCCTCAAGTGTTGTTCATGATCCTCATGGCTTTTGGAATAAATAAGGATGTCATCAATAAAGACGACCACAAAGTGATCCAAATATTCCTTGAATACTCGGTTCATCATAGCCATGAAGGCAGCAGGAGCATTAGTCAATCCAAAAGACATGACTAGGAATTCATAATGCCCGCATCTGGGGTTCCGGAAGCCGTCTTTGGAATGTCATCGGTTCTAATCTTCAATTGGTGATATCCTAATCGAAGATCAATCTTTGAAAAGAATTTGGCTCCTTGCAAATCGGGTCAAACAGGTCATCAATACGTGGCAATGGGTACCTATTTTGATGGTGACATGATTCAACTCCCGATAATCAATACAAAGTCGCATACTCCCATCTTTCTTCTTCACGAATAGAACAGGAGCACCCCAAGGAGAAGTACTAGGACAAATGAAACCGATGTCTAACAATTCCTGCAGTTGGGTCTTTAACTCCTGAAGTTCAATAGAAGCCATTCGATATGGGGCTTTGGAAATAGGTTTTGTACCGGGTTCAAGGTCAATAAAAAATTCAATTTCACGCTCTGGGGGTAGGCTAAGAAGTCTTCCAGAATACGTCAGGAAATTTATTAACGATAGAACTATCATTCAAAACTGTGACTCTTATCCAAGACTTGGATAATACGTCACATTGATACTTATTAACCTGCCACCATTATTCACGCGTCCCCTACAGAAAGTCTGGCTTCGGTGCATTCCACACAAGGAAGTCAACAATGAAAGGATCGGGGCCCTTTACTTATGGCTTGATATGACAATGATTGACTTTAGTGGTTTGGTTACTTGAATTCACATAACAGGTTGGTTAGGAATATGAAATCTAACAACCTTACGAAAAGCATGATGAGTAGTTAACCAATCGATTCCTAAAATCACATCAAATGCAAGTATTTTTAAAGAGATAAGATCGACAGGTAACGTGAAAGTGTTGATTTGAATCAAACAAGATTTATAAATAGTGGAGGTAACGAAGGTTTCTCCCAATAGAGTTTCAACAGATAAATCAAAGTCAAGTTTCTCCGGAGTCAAATTTAAACATTGAGCACAAGTAGGAGAAATAAAAGAGTGGGTAGAACTGGTATCTAATAAGGTATAAACTTTGCAAGAGTTTATCATTAACTTACCCGTAATAACTTCGTTCAGGCTCCTCGACAAATGCTCTCACTTAAACTATCGGATTTGACTTTGCTATAGGGTACATTCCACCCTTAAGTGCTTCTTCACATTCCTGGTCCATGATTTGAATCATTATTCTCCGATCCATATCGAATTGGGGTTGACCGCTCTGCACAGGGTAATTCCAAATTCGATGTTGGATTCTCCCAATTGTTGTCCAAAAAGCAAATTCCATTTCATCGATTTTGGCCTTATTGGATCGGACGTCTTTTTCTACAATATCTACGCGTCGTATGGCTTTTACCAATGCATCATCTATCCTCCTTCATTCAGTTGCTTCTTCTTTCATCAGAACTTTGATCACATCATTCTCAGATTCCAGCCCTAATATCTTATACTCTCCCAAAGAGTGCTTCTGTTCAAGCATCGCACATCGGGTAACACAATTTTGAATTGTTACATCTCTTTGCTCCACGACCACCGTCGTAGTTCTTGATCGCTCTTCTAACTCATGAATACGATTTTGTAATTCTAAATTTTGATCATAAAATTCTTCTAATAAATTATCCTCAGGTTCCTCTTCTTCCTCACTTTCAGCTGCCATTTTCAAACACTGCCACAAAACAAGGGTTAATTAACATGTCACATATTATCAATATACTCTGACCGACCAATTAAATACCAAATAAACTTAGGTAGGTCATACTAGCAAAGGAATTCCCCGTCTCTCCCCTCCTAGTACTTGTCTCACATCTCACCGGGGATCATATCCTAAGCTTTGATACTAATCGTGACGCCCCCAAAATAGGTATACATCACCTATTCTGAGTTGCCAAATACATGGTACAGAATACAAATACAATCTTTAATATACAACAAGAGAGCTGTGAGCTTCTATTTATAGAAGAATGGACTGAATAGTAACCAATCCATGAATGGTCCAGATTGATTTACTTTTAAACGGACGGTCCAGATTGGTTTACAATAAAATATAAAATATTCTATTTATAATCTAATAAAATGAATAACTTTATAAAAGTATTATGTTTTATATAAAAAGATTTTACTATGCAAACACTATGGAAGCACTATGCAAATACTATGCATAATAAAATATAATATATTCTAATTATTGTCTAATAAAACAGATAACTTTATAAAAGTATTACATTTTTATATAAAAAGATTTTACTATTAGCTTTAATAAAACGAATAACTTTATAAAAGTATTCTGCTTTTATATAAAAATCTTTTCTGCTTTATTACATTAATAATACTAATAAAATAAAACTTCATCATCATTATCATAATTCACACTATTAATCGACAATTCGTTCGTCCCTGGAAAGAGGGGCTTTCAATAAGGATTTCTTCCTATTGGCGCGCAATTAGGTGACCAAACCTCTCCTTGGCAGAACTTCTAGACATCGTTAATAATGAAAATAATAATATTAACAACTTTGTTATCTCAATTATTGATTTAATAATATATAAAATATTGACAATAATTGAATCAAATAACGTGAGATCTTATGCAAAGAATTCTCAAGCAATAATTGAACAAAACTGAGTGACTTCTCATGTAAGAATCAATAATCAATACCGTGTGCTACTATGCAACCACGCGTATTCCTGTACTTTTAACACTGGGTGTTTCAATAGTTAACGGTAAAATTTCAGCCGTTATTTTCATAAAATATTTTTTTTGTCATTTTCTCAATTCGACAATAATTCTGTTGTGGGGTCCACCAATGATTGTGCTGTCGTACGAATATTCCCCAACCAATCGAATATTATAAACAACTTGCGTACTTTACAAAATTTCTAAATATTACCCACAACTATAACATTATATCAAATTCATTCCATTATTTAAAAATGATAATTATAGAAAATTCATCTTTATTCATAAAAGTTGGGGTCTTACAGTATCTCCTCCATAGATTGGCCCAAATAGGTGAACTCCCTCTGATTGGCAAAATCCTGACGGGCTTTAGCATTTACTCTCTTCGCAACCTTATCCTCCATAGCTTCGCTTTCTGAAGGTAGTGAGGAAGCATTCATAACAAAAGGAAGGAGATAGGCATGCTCCTGCCTAATTAATTGGTGTGTGACTTGATGCTGGTGGGTCACCAGTTCTGCCAATTGCTCAATTTGTTTGTGAAGAGCTTTCATCTTTCGTTCCATGGTAAACTGGAACTTTGCATAATCCCATTTGTCAACACCGTCTTTGATGGGTTGGGATGATTCGCCATTAGAATTGGAACCTTGTCTAGTGCTCCAACTAATTATGTTGACCTCTTCTTCTTTGTGTTGAGGAAGCGGGTTGTCTTGCTCATGAGGTTGATCTGGTTTGGTGACCATGATCTCACAGTTGTCTATTAGATCTTGAATCTTATGTTTCAAGGCCCAACAATCTTGAGTATCATGTCCAGGTGCTCCGGCATGATAACCACACTTCCGAGTAGCATTAAAACCCTTCCCATTAGGGTTGGCTGGTGGAAGAAGATGTGTAATTTTCTTCTATGCAGTCAGAAGAGCAAGAATATTCTCGACCGAGTCCCCTAAGGGTGTGAACGTTCGGGGTCGCTTTACTTCTCCACTTTTAGGCAATGGAGGGTTTGAAGATTATACTGGAAAAGGGGAGTAATTTCTCCTCTGCATAGGCATGCTTTGATTGCCTTTTTGTCCTTGTAGTATTAAGGAAACATCCTCCTCTTTCTTCTTATGGAACCTCCGGGGGTTGTTTCCATAAGATCCAGACTGGATGTGCTCAGCAACAGCTTTAAGAGCGGTCAGGTCTTGAATTTACCGGACATCAATCCTATCTCAGCCATCTCTCCGTGCTTGATCATTTCAGAGAATGGTTTGCCCATACCAGCTAGAACTCTTTCATAGAAAGGAGCTTCCTGTACATCTATGAAAGTCATGACCATTTCTGATTCTGTCATGGAAGGAATAACTTGAGCAGCAAGACGCCTCCACCTTTGAGTGTACTCTCTAAATGACTCATTAGACTGTTTCTTGACCTTGGTGATTTGATCTGGCCAGAGCCATCCGAGATTGAAAAGCAGATTGAGTGAGGAAGGCGTGAGCCAGCTCTTCCCAGCTATGGATCTTTGAGTTGTCTAATCTGGTATACCATGAACGGGCTTCTTCAGTCAGACTTTTCTGAAACAGCTGCATTCTGAGCTTTTCATTTTTCGTATAAGATCTGAGTTCTCTAATGAACACCTTTAAATGTGTATAAGGATCCCCTAATCCGTCATATTTCTCAAAATCAGGGGTCTTAAATTTCTCTGGATAATGAACACCAGGAAATATGCAAAGGTCTGCATATGAAACACTGCCATGTGTTCCAATCCCTTTGAGAACACAGATAGTTTCCTCCATTTGAAGGACCTTCTTCCTGATATCACCGGTGTCTAGATCTCCTTTGAGATGGGTGTTTTCAGGGTCTTTGTTGGTCGTATCCAACTGAGGTTCTGGAATTGTCATTTTCAGACCTTGAACTCTTCCTTGTGTAGAGGATTCTGTATGTGTAGGTATCTTCGTACCCTAAGTGGACTGGTGAAATTCTTTCAGTAGAACAACCAAGTCTGTAGTTTTTTAACTCAATCCATCAAATTCTTCCTGTGAAACAACATTAGACCGTCAAGAAGACATGAGTGATCAGAGTAGGCACATGGCCTTTTTGGATTTTGAGCGGGTAACAGGCCCAATTGCTTCCCTACAAAAGACTTACGTAGTTTAGTCTTAGGGTAATGTAAATGTTATCATAACATGTCCGTTTTAGGAATTTTTGTCCTACAAAGCTGGTTGTTAATTGATAACATGCATGCATGCACAAATATTCTTCATATTTTCCATTACATATGGATGAACATGGAATAAAATTACACGTAAATGCTTTTCCAAGTAATTGAAAATGGAAAGTATGAAGAGACTTTCCTCCGCGTTTGGTTTATTAGAGGTTGACCTATCTTAGGGTTACTCTCACGGCTTTTTGGCATGAAGGTTCCCAGATCATCGCAATTTACTAGACGGGAAGTTAATCCGGTCTTTCAACTGGAGCGAATCTGGGTGGTGCCTTTCCTGAGCCTCACTGGAATTATTCTTCCTGCGAGTCCAAAGAATCAAACACCGCAGGATAGCCTCCTCGATGGAGGAACCACACAACATACATTCACATACAACGTGTCTCACCGCTTATGTAAAATGATGACATGTGCAAAAGCACTAATATCACGAGATAGATATTTAGCAAATATGATAAATAAAAATGCATTCGTACATTCATCGAAATGTAAATGCAACATTCACATACAAGCATATAACAATTTTGAAAAGCTCAGTAATAGCGGCTTAAGCCCTCTTCTTCGAGTCCCAGTAGTCGCCACGCCACCGTCGACGCCCGGATTTTTGAGTGTCCCTTTTCGTTAGTTGTTCTTTGGTGTTCTCATGTTATGTGAGATTTGTTTGAAAAAACAAGTGAAAAAGGTCCGACATGTATAATGTCGACGATTTGACTTTAAGAGTCGCCAGTTGGTGTATTTAACTGGTTACACCAACGCAACTGAAAAGGTTTGCACATTGACCCAGTGATTTGACACTGCTAGACGGGTTTATAAAACCGAGATTCATTTTGGGTCCGGGGGCTTGATTATGCAGAGGGAAGGTGTTAGGCACCCCCCGACATCCGTGTTACCACGGTGACTGCCACTTTTCAAAGAAACTGTTATATGAATGTGTGTGTGTGGATCATCAATGCAATTATTTGGAAGTAGTCTTTGTACCTGCTTACATATATATATACATAGGGTTTGAATTTATAGAAAAAATCAGTTTTAAACAAGATATAGCAATGAAGTTTTGTAAAAGAGGTTTTTCAAACCCTGTGCTCAATAGTAATTGAGGCCTTTGATACTTCTATTTTATTATTAAATGTTCGACTTGTTTGCTTTTATTTTTGAGATGCGAAGCATTCTCGAAAAAATATTATACAATGATGTCGAACTCCTCATGGGCATGATGACCATCCAAGGAAATTCAGACACTGTAAAATAATGTACAAGCTACTCACAGCTGAAAAATGTCCATCATAGGAACTCAATCTAGATTCAAGAGATCAATCAGTGATCACATGATTCCTAGGCTCATATGATACTGCAGTTTGTATGGAAAGTAGTAAGCAGTTATATATATAAAAGCTGTAAATATATATATATATACAGACATGATCAACCACCACGAAGAAACTCCATGTGGGATCGGAAATGTAAATATATAAAAGCGGTAAATATATATATATATATATATATATATATATATATATATATATATATATATATATATATATATATATATATGACATGATCAACCACAACGAAGTAAACTCTGTGGGGGACGAAATGTAAACAAAGTTGTAAAAGCGATCAACTGCCACGAAGTAAACTCTTGGCAGGACGAAATGTAAATAAAGCTGTAAAAAACGATCAACTGCCACGAAGTAAACTCCAGGCAGGACGAAAATGTAATAAAGCTGTAAAAGGCCATGAAGTAAACTCCAGGCCTGACAGAAATGTAAATATATATATATATATATATATATATATATAAGCATTAAACGCACTGGATGTGAATTCAGGCTCATCGGATATGTCTGACAACAATTATATATAAAAGTATATATATATATATATATATATATATATGCTTTTGAACATATATCATGAGCCGGATTTACATCCATCGGCGTTATTGCTATATATATATATATATATATATATATATTGTCGTCGACATATCTCGATGAGCTCGATTTTACATCCTATATTTACTTGCTTTTTTGTATATATATATATATAAAAGTAATAAATGCTCCAGACCAAAGTCTAGGCTCAATCGAGGCATAACTCGATAATGTTAGTCCATATATGAAATATATACATATATAAGTATATATATACGATGCAAAATGAAAACCACTTTGAATCAAGTCCGCAAACGCACACAACACGACTCTCAATGTGTATAACAGTGTGTGATAATATGAGAAGAAGGCTTTATATAATGTGAGAAGGCTTACAGTGGGCTGCCAATGTAGACTTCTATGACATTAAATGGATAAACACTCAGCTCCCGCCGGATAAAAGATAGCTATATGTGAGCTAACAAGTGTTTAAAGATGAAGAAACACTCAAAAGATGTGTATACAAAGTAAAATGGATAGGGCTTCCTCGCCTTTTCCTCTTCTTCTCTCCTTCAAATGGTTGACCCCAAGGCTCATATTTATAGACTAATGGCTATAGGTACACCTGTGGCAGTCGCGGTTGTACCTGCGGCTGGTCGTGGTGCATTCGAGCCTCGCGGGTCCCGTCTTCTCAAAGTACGTGCACTCATGCACTGTAATATCCGCTCGAACTTGCAGAACTTCATTTCGAGCATCCAAACGAGGTATATCTGATCTTCTTCGGACCACTTGTGTCAAGAGTTACGCAATGACATGGATTAGAGGTTGTACGAAGTCAGGAAGAGGGGTCTATGCCCATGGTCTTCAAGTTTCAAATTCTATCCAAAGTACTGCCACGCGTAATAGTCACTCGGGATTGTTACTCCTCGGTTCTTGTGGGACATTGTTGGATGTATGTATGTATGAAGTGTTGAGATGACGTGCAGGTGTTGAAGAGACAAGATGACGTTTGACTATTCGTCGGGGTTATCGCTGGTTTGAGTTGAAAGTAGACGTTGCTCAGGGTTACATATGAGATTAGACTACTTGTTGGTATGCCGCGATATCATCTTGTAAGAGAAAACATTGAGGCGGTAAGACAACGTTTTGACTCCTCACCGGGGTTATCGCCAGTTTGAGTGAAAAGCAGACGTTGCTCAGGGTTACATCTGAGATTGGACTACTTGTTTGTATACCTCACTGTCATCTGTGGGTGTGTCTGTCTGCCTGTTGTTAGCTCCGGGTCTGAGGTATGAGTGCCTCGGCAGGAGGTATGAGCTTGAAGCTGATCGCATGTATTTGAAACAAACAATTTTGAGTTATCACGGAACTACAAAAGCATCCTTGGGGCTATCACCAAGGATGGAGTCGCTACTCCGTGTTGGTTATGGGATCGGGCCCAAATGTCACGGTGTTATCGCCGAGACAGAACTGTCCTCTCTGGTGTTGTTGCCGGTCTTTTGATCTGCATACCTCGGGGTTATCTCCGAGATTGGAAATGACACTCCCAGTTTGTGTTCCGGGTTAGAACTGATGTTCCCAGTTTGTGTTCCAGGTTGGAACTGAACTTCCGGTAGTATCCGGAATGGATGTCAACTGTCTTCAAGGGTTATCTCTGAAAGACGAATCTGCCCTCCTGCTAACAGGCGTGCAGAAAATTTTGAGTGTCTACAATGAACTTCTTCATCCAAACAGCTTCCTTTGCAGCTTCACTTGCAACTATGTACTCTGCCTCTGTCACTAAATCAACAACTGTTTGCTATTTGGAACTCTTCCAACTCATTGCGCCATCATTCAAGGTAAACACATACCCCAAAACGGATTTACTGTCATCTTGGTCCATTTGAAAACTTGAGTCTTTGAAGCCCTCTAGTTTCAATTCAGACCCACCGTAGACAAGAAATACATCCTTAGTTCTTCTTAAGTACTTTAGGATATTTTTCACTGCTTTCCAGTGCTCTTCTTTTGGATCCGACTGATATCTGCTTGTTACACTATGTGCATGAACGACATCCGGTCTAGTACATATCATATCGTACATGATAGATCCTATTGCTGAAGCATAAGGAATCTTACTCATACGGTCTCTCTCCTCAGGTGTCTTTGGGTCCTGTTTCTTGGAGAGATGTATTCCATGGCTCATCGGCATGAGACCTCTTTTGGAATCTTCCATGCTAAACCTCTTTAGCATCGAGTCAATGTACGTTCCTTGGGACAAGCTAAGCATCCTTTTTGATCTATCTTTATAGATCTTTATCTCCAAAATATAGGATGCTTCTCCTAAGTCCTTCATGGAGAATTGTTTAGATAACAATGTTTTAATTGATTGTAGCATAGGAATATCATTCCCTATCAGTAATATATCATCAACATATAATACATGGAATGAAACAGCGCTCCCACTAACCTTCTTGTACACACATGGTTCATCCTCATTTTTGATAAAATCAAACTCTTTGATTGTCTCATCAAAACGGATGTTCCACCTACGAGAAGTTTGCTTCAATCCATAAATGGATCGTTGTAGCTTACAGACTTGATTTGTTCCAACCTTTGAAACAAATCCCTCTGCCTGTGTCATATACACATCCTCCTCAATTTTCCTATTTCGTAGTCATGGTAAGCTACAATCGCAAGCAAAATCCGAATGGACTTGAGCATTGCTACTGGTGAGAAGGTTTCGTCATAGTCAACTCCTTGTCTTTGTTTAAAACCTTTTGCGACCAGTCGGGCCTTATAGGTCTCTACCTTGCCATCTTCTCCAGTCTTTCTTTTAAAGACCCATTTACACCCAATAGTCTTAATGGCTTCAGGTGGTGAAACCAAAGTCCATACTTGGTTCTCATACACGGAGTCCATCTCGGATTTCATGGCTTCTTGCCACTTCTCTGAGTTTTTACTACTCATAGCCTATTCGTAATTCAATGGATCAACATCATCTATGATGCGTACCTCATCGTCATCTTCTATGACAAGTCTATACCTATCAAGTATCTTTGGTACTCTTCCAGATTTACGAATAGGGTGTGTTACAGAAGGAATCTCTACTTGGACAGGTTCATCCATTTGATCTGTAGTGGTTTGTGGTTCTTGAATTTCTTCAAGATCTATTTTTTCCCACTGACCCATTTAAGGATAAACTCCTTTTCTAAGAATGCAGCATGTTTGGCAACAAACACCTTTTGTTCAGTAGGATTATAGAAATAATATCCTAAACTTTCTTTAGGATATCCCATAAAAGTAAACTTATCAGATCTTGTCCCAAGCTTATCATTTTGAAACCTTTTCACATAAGCTGGACATCCCCAAATCTTAACATGCTTAAGACTAGGCTTCCTCCCTATCCACATCTCATATGGAGTCTTAGGGACGGATTTCAGGGAACCTTATTTAGTAGATATGTAGCCACTTCTAGGGCATATCCCCAGAATGATACCGGAAGATCGGTAAAACTCATCATGGAACGAACCATGTCCAACAGTGTTCGATTTCTCCTTTCAGACACATCATTCAGTTGTGGCATCTGTGACGCCCCCAAAATTTGGTATGCATCACCCATCTTGAGTCGCCAGATACATGGTACAAAATACAAATACAACTTAATTATACAAACGTCGTGTAATAATACGACAAAACATAGTCGAGAGTTTTAATAAGAATATTGTCATCTGTATAATATCCACACTCAAAGGAGTCCTCATTACATTTATTGTCACACTATTTAATGTAATAGTGAGGACTACTAATGCTATCATCTCGACCGTCACTCCGCTTCCAGACTCGTCCCCAAATTTATATTCTCATTTCAAGAGAACAAAGAAAGAAAGGGTGAGCTCAACTAGCCTAGTAAGAAATATTATGACTAAGATAATGCGTAATAAATTATCATTAGCCTTCAACAATGTTAAACCGATAAAATATAAAAAACATCAAGTTTAACTACACTAATGAACAAGCAATCCATTAAAAGAGTCAAGTAGAGAATAAAATCTACTATCTTATATGATTTAAAAGGTTTTTATCACTTTTATCGCAGAGACTCGGCTTAATAAATAATCCACATCATCCCCGCACTACTACCCAAGGATATTCATTAGTATCACAACCATAAATTATCCATGCACCACTACTGAGCCGAGGATATTCGTGTATTCATCAATGGTCATGATCATGCCAACAATCGTCCATCAATGCTCTATGGGCCAACGAGGACTTTAACCACATCATTTGTAACATTACTATTAAGTGATTATACCGAATAATCCTCGGTCATAATCATACCAAGTCCATCTATGCACTACTGACGCCACGTATGACTTTTAACATAATATAAACATGAGGATGATGAAAATGATATAAGAATTCAATAAAACAAGTTCAAGAATTAATTTATCCAGGAACTAATAACGTCCAGATTGTCAACATGATACTTCTTTATAGAGTAAAATTCAAGAATGCTCAGAAGAATATTTTCATGAAAAGATACTGGATGAAGCGCAAATATCAAGGATATTCTACTAATTTCATGGAGTATAGAAGTCAAAACTTTAACCAACTTAGTATAATAAAGAATGGAATAACTAAAGAAATCATCAGGCATGCGATAAACCGCATGCATAAAAGTTATTCCAATGTATAATAAATAACGGAACCAAAGTCAAAGAAATTCACATCGACGGTGATATTCCAACATAATAATAAAGAATGTAATAACAACAAAATCACCATGCATGCGATAGAGATCAAGCATATGTGTTTATTCCAATGTAATAATAAAGAATGGAATAACAACAAAATCACCATGCATGCGATGCATCAAGCCTGCATGTGTTATTCCAATGTAATAATAATTAATGGAACCAGTCAGCGTAATACGCAATCAAGCGGGTGATGTTCAAACGAAAAAATAAAGAATAGAATAACAACAAAATCACCATGCATGCGATAGATCGCATGTATGGTTATTCCAACAAAATAATAAAGAATGGAATAACAACGAAATCACCATAAATGCGATAGAATCAAGATGCATACGAGTTATTCCAATGTAATAATAAATTAATGGAACCGTGTCGAAGCGTAATACGACCAATCAATATTCCAATAGAATAATAAATAATGGAACCGGTCATGCGTACATACGCATGCATGTGATGTTCCAACAGAATAATAAAGAATGGAATAATAGAAGAATTTCACCATGTATGCGGTAATTCATATAGACAGGTTATTCCAACATAATGATAAAGAATGGAATAACAGAAGAATTTCACCAAGTATAGGGTAGCCCGCGTATACAAGTTATTCCAACAGAATAATAAAGAATGGAATAACATAAGTTCACTTCATGAATACGAAAGAAATAATACCCCTTACGAGTACAACAAATAATATCCCTTACCGTAAAAGAAACTGGATATAGGAGTAGTGAAGTAGTAGAATACTTTTCTTCTTTCTCTTTATAGTTTCTCTTTCTAGAGTTTCAGTGAATTCGTAAGAAATAATGAAGGAACGAGCTTCTATTTATAGGAGAATGGACTGAATAGTAACTAATTCATGAACGGTCCAGATCGATTTACTTTTAAACGGATGGTCCATGTTGATTTACTATGCAGTATTAATAAAATATTCTAATAAAACAAAATTTTTTAAATAAAATATAATATATTCTATTTATAGTCTAATAAAACAAGTAACTGTATAAAAGTATTATGTTTTATATAAAAAGATTTTACTATGCAAACACTATGCAGTACTTTATGCACACACTATGCATAATAAAATATAATATATTCTAATTATTGTCTAATAAAATAAATAACTTTATAAAAGTATTACATTTAATATAAAAAGATTATACTATGCAAAACACTATGCATTTACTATGCAAACACTATGCATAATAAAATATAACATATTCTAATTATTGTCTAATAAAACAAATAACTTTATAAAAGTATTCTGCTTTATATAAAAAGATTTTATTACTTACAAAACACTATGCATAATAAAATATAATATATTCTAATTATTGTCTAATAAAATAAATAACTTTATAAAAGTATTCTATTTTATATAAAAAGCTTTTCTGCTTTATTACATTAATAATACTAATAAAACAAAGTTTATATATATATATATATATATATATATATATATATATATATATAAAACTTCATGACTTCATAAAAAGACACCTCAATATATCTAACAACATTTATCATCATTATTATAATTCACAATATTAATCGACCAGGTCGTTCCCAGGAAAGAGGGGACTTTCCAATAAGGATTTCTCCCTATTGGCACACAATTAGGTGACCAAACTCTCCTTGGCAGAACTTTTAGACATTGTTAATATTACAAATAATAATATTAATAACTCTGTCATCTCAATTATTGATTTAATAATATATAAAATATCGACAATAATTGAATCAAATAACGTGAGAACTGTATGCAACAATTCTCGTAGTAATAATTGAACAAAATCGAGTGACTTCTTACGTAAGAATCTTAATAATCAATACCGGTATGCTACTATAAAAGCGCCACAGACATCGTTCTTTTTTTACTATCGAAAGTAGTTCAACAAAGATTAATCGTAAAACTTCCCCCGTTATTTTCATAAAAATATTTTTGTCATTTTCTTAATCCGATAATAATTTCGTTGTGGGGTCCACCAATGATTGCGCCGTTGTACGGATATTCCCCGACAAAAAGAATATTCCCCGACCAAATAAATATTATATAACAACTTGCATACTTTGCAAAATTTATAAATATTACCTACAACTATAACATTATATCAAATCCACTCCATAATTTTTAAAAAAAAAATCGAGAAAATTAAATCTTTATTCGTAAAATTTGGGGTTTTACAATCTCCCCTCCTTATGAAATTTCACCCTCAAAATTTACGTACGTACCTGGTATGCCGAAGAGGTGAGGATACCTTGACTTCATTTCAGATTCTAACTCTTGAGGTATAACCCTTGAGTGTTGAATACGATCCTTCGTATCTCCTCATACGTTAAATCTTCTGCTATATCGTTTAGTTCTAATTTAATAATGTGGTTCGGGTCATCCACATATTTACGTTACATCGATACGTGAAAAACGTTATGAACACGCGACATACTTGGCGGTAAAACGAGTCTATAGGCCACAGTTCCTACTCGATCAAGGATTTCAAATGGGCCAATAAAATTGAGGGTTGAGATTTCCTCTCTTCATCGATTCTTGCTTCTAGAATAACGCCCTCTTGAACCTTCTTCTTCACATTCATCAGCTCTGAGTATGTAGCTTGAGCAGCTTTAACTTTATCGATTCTACTCGTATATTCGTTATCATCATGTGTGTCTCTAGAGTCTTTAACTCTATCTTCATCGTTTGTAAGTTATACGAAATGGGTTTTGTGTTAACAACATCGCAATCGTAAACGCATACGATCTTCTACTCAACGTGTCAGCCACCATGTTCTCTCTTCCACAATGATATTGAATGGTATGATCGTAATCTTCAACAGCTCGAGCCAACGTCTTTGGCGCATTATACGTTCGTTTTGGGTGAAGACATACTTGAGGGTTTTAGAAAGGGGTTTTGTACTGGGGTCAATACAAAATTCGATTACACGCTCTAGGGGTAGGCTAAGAAGTCTTCAAGATTACGTCAAGAAATTTATTAACAATAAAAATATCATTTAAAAACTGTGACTCTCATCCAAGACTTGGATAGCACGTCACATTGATATCTATCAACTTGCCACCGTTATTCAAGACGTTCCCTACGGATATTCTATATTTGGTGTATTCCAAGTCTTGGAAGTCACCAGCGAAGGGCTCGGGGCTCTTTACTTATGGCTTGATATGACAATGATTGACTTTAGTAGTTTGGTTGCTTGAATTCACATGATAGGTTGGTTAAGAATATGAAAGCTAACAACCTTACGAAAAGTATGATGAATAGTTAACCAATCGATTCCTAAAATCTCATTAAAGGCAAGTATTTTCAAAGAGATAAGATCGACAGGTAACGTGAGGGTATCGATATGAATTAAACAAGATTTATAGACAGTGGAGGTAATGAAGGTTTCTCCTAATGAAGTTTTAACCAATAAGTTAAAGTCTAATTTCTCCGAAGTCAAATTTAAACGTTGAGCGAAAGCAAGAGAGATAAAAGAATGGGTAGAACCGGTATCTAATAAGGTATAGACTTCGCAGGAATTTATAATTAACTAACCTACGTTAACTTCATTCGGGTCACTCGCTTTTTGAGAAGTCATGAAAAACGCTCTTCCTGAAACCACCGACTTTGTTTTGTCCGTATCCGCCTTTGGTGCCACCGTCCCAACTGGACTTGATTTCGCTACAGGACAAAATTGAGCTATGTGACCATCTTTTCCATAACTAAAACATACCTTGGAAGGCTGTGAACAGTTTGGACTTATGTGTCCCTCCTCTCCGCATCTATAGCATCTAACTGGCGGTCGTTCTCCTCCCCTAGAATTTGTTGCTGCTGCCGACGTCTTCCCATCATTGTTAAATCTTCTCTTCTTGAATTCTCCACTTCTATTATCTTAGCCATGATTACCACCGAAGTGGTTACCATTCTTGGCATGATAATTTTCTCCACGATGGTTATCGTTATTCCGATGGTTGTGCTGACTCATTATCGCGCTCCAATAACTGAGCCCTATTCACAACATCTGAAGATAAACAAAGTTTGTGAAAAATGAGGTAGTGACGTATATCGGGTTTCAAACCTCTTAGAAACATTCGCGTCATTCGTTCCTCATTATCGACCAAATGGGATGCAAACCGGGATAACTTCGCAAATTTAACACTGTCACACAACAAGGGTTAATTGACATATCACATATTATCCCTATACTCTAACCGACCAATTAAATACCAAATAAACTTAGGTAGGTCATACTAGCGAAGGAATTCCCCGTCCCCTCCTAGTTCTTATCTCACATCTCAGCCAGGGATCATATCCCGAAGCTTTGATACCAACTATGACCCGCATCCAAAATAGGCACACATCACCCATCTTGAGTCGCCAAATACATAGTACAAAATACAAATACAACTTAATTATACAAACGTCATGTAAAAATACGACAAAACATAGCTGAGAGTTTTAATAAGAATATTGTCATCTAGACAATATCCACACTCAAAGGAGTCCTCATTACATTTATTGTCACACTATTTAACAGAATAGTGAGGACTACTAATGCTATCATCTGGACCGTCACTCCGCTCCCCGACTCGGGTCCCAATTATATTTTCATTTCTGAAGAGAACAAAGAAAAAGAAAGGGTGAGCTCAACTAGCCCAGTAAGAAATATTATGACTAAGATAATGCAGAATAAATTATCATTAGCCTTCAACAATGTTAAACTGATAAAATATAACAAACATCAAGTTTAACTACAACGGAACAAGCAATCCATTAAAAGAGTCAAGTAGAGAATAAAATCTACTATCTTATATGATTTAAAAGGTTTTTTATCACTTTTATCGCAGAGACTCGGCTTAATAAATAATCCACATCATCCCTGCACTACGGCCAAGGATATTCATTAGTATCACAACCATAAATTATCCATGCACTACGGGCCAAGGATATTCGTGTATTCATCAATGGTCATGATCATGCCAACAACTGTCCATCAATGCTCTACGGGCCAATGAGGAATTTAACCACATCATTTATAACATTACGATCATGAGTATACCGAATAATCCTTGGTCATAATCATACCAAGTCCATCTATGCACTACAGGCCACAGATGACTTTTAACATAATATAAACATGAGGATGATGAAAATGATATAAGAATTCAATAAAACAAGTTCAAGAATTAATTTATCCAGGAACAAATAACGTCCAGATTGTCAACATGATACTTCTTTGTAGAGTAAAATTCAAGAATGCTCAGAAGAATATTTTCATGAAAAGATACTGGATGAAGCGCAAATATCAAGGATATTCTACTAATTTCATGGAGTATAGAAGTCAAAACTTTAACCAACTTAGTATAATAAAGAATGGAATAACTAAAGAAATCATCAAGCATACGATAAACCGCATGCATGTGTTATTCCAATGAATAATAAATAACGGAACCGAGTCGCAAAATTACACGCAAGCGGGATATTCCAACATAATAATAAAGAATGGAATAACAACAGAAATCACCATGCATACGATAGACCGCACAGATAAGTTATTCCAACAGAATAATAAAGAATGGAATAACAACAGAAATCACCATGTATGCGATGCATCACATGCATAAAGTTATTCCAATGTAATAATAATTAATGGAACCAGGTCAGGCGTAATACGCACCGACAGGATGTTCAAACAGAAAAATAAAGAATAGAATAACAACAAAAATCACCATGCATGCGATAGACCGAACAGATAGGTTATTCCAACAGAATAATAAAGAATGAAATAACAACAGAAATAACCATGCATGCGATAGATCCAGACAGACGATGAAGTTATTCCAATGTAATAATAATTAATGGAACCGTGTCAAAGCGTATATACGCACCAACAAGATATTCCAACGAAATAATAAATAACGGAACCAGGTCATGCGTAAAACGCATACGTATGTGATGTTCCAACGTAATAATAAAGAATGGAATAATAGAAGAATTTCACCATGTATCACGGTAATTAGATATAGGCGAGTTATTCCAACATAATGATAAAGAATGGAATAACAGAAGAATTTCACCAAGTATAGGGTAGCCCGCGTATACAAGTTATTCCAACAGAATAATAAAGAATGGAATAACATAAGTTCTCTTCATGAATACGAAAGAAATAATACCCCTTACGAGTACAACAAATAATATACCTTACCGTAAAAGAAACTGGATATAGGAGTAGTGAAGTAGCAGAATACTTTTCTTCTTTCTCTCTATAGTTTTTCTCTCTAGAGTTTCAGTGTATTCGTAAGAAATAATGAAGGAATGAGCTTCTATTTATAGGAGAATGGACTGAATAGTAACTAATTCATGAACGGTCCAGATCGATTTACTTTTAAACAGACGGTCCATGTTGATTTACTATGCAGTATTAATAAAATATTCTAATAAAACAAAATCTTTTAAATAAAATATAATATGTTCTATTTATAGTTTAATAAAACAAGTAACTTTATAAAAGTATTATGTTTTATATAAAAAGATTTTACTATGCAAACACTATGCAGGCACTATGGACACACTATGCATAATAAAATATAATATATTCTAATTATTGTCTAATAAAACAAATAGCTTTATAAAATTATTCTATTTTATATAAAAAGCTTTTCTATTTTATTACATTAATAATACTAATAAAACAAAATTTATATATATATATATATATAAACTTTTGTGACTTCATAAAAAGATGCCTCAATATATCTAAAAACATTTATCATCATTATTATAATTCACAATATTTATCAACCAGGTCATTCCTAGGAAAGAGGGGGCTTTTTAATAAGGATTTCTCCCTATTGGCGCGCAATTAGGTGACCAAACCTCTTCTTGGCAGAACTTATAGACATCGTTAATATTACAAATAATAATATTAATAACTCTGTCATCTAAATTATTGATTTAATAATATATAAAATATCGACAATAATTGAATCAAATAACGTGAGAACCTATGCAACAATTACTGTAGTAATAATTGAACAAAACTGAGTGACTTCTTACCTAAGAATCAATAATCAATACCGTGTGCTACTATAAAAGCGCGCGTATTACTGTACTTTTACTACCGAGTAGTTCAACAGTATTAACGGTAAAACTTTCGCCGTTATTTTCATAAAAATATTTTTGTCGTTTTCTTAATCCGGCTAATAATTACGTTAATGGGGTCCACTAATGATTGCGGCATTGTTATGCGGATATTCCCCAAAGAAAAGAATATTCCCCGACCAAACAAATATTATATAACAACTTGCATACTTTGCAAAATTTATAAATATTACCTACAACTATAACATTATATCAAATCCACACCATAATTTTAAAAAAAAATTCGAGAAAATTAAATCTTTATTCGTAAAATTTGGGGTTTTACAATCTCCCCTCCTTATGAAATTTCGTCCTCGAAATTTACGTACGACGCACTGTGTATCTTAGAAGAGGTGAGGATACCTTGACTTCATTTCAGATTCTAACTCTTGAGGTATAACCCTTGAGTGTTGAATACGATCCTTCGTATCTCCTCATACGTTAAATCTTCTGCTATATCGTCTAGTTCTAATTTAATAATGTGGTTCAGGTCATCCACATATTTACGTTAAATCGATACGTGAAAAATGTTATGAACACGCGACATACTTGGCGGTAAAACGAGTCTATAGGCCACAGTTCCTACTCGATCAAGGATTTCAAATGGGCCAATAAAATCGAGGGTTGAGATTTATTCTCTTCATTGATTCTTGCTTCTAGAATAATGCCCACTTGAACCTTCTTCTTCACATTCATCAGCTCTGAGTATGTAGCTTGAGCAGCTTTAACTTTATCGATTCTACTCGTATATTCGTTATCATCACGTGGGTCTCTAGAGTCTTTAACTCTATCTTCATCATTTGTAAGTTATACGAAATGGGTTTTTGTGTTAACAACATCGCAATCGTAAACGCATATGATCTTCTACTCAACGCGTCAGCCACCATGTTCTCTCTTCCACAATGATATTGAATGGTATGATCGTAATCTTCAACAGCTCGAGCCAACGTCTTTGGCGCATTATACATTCATTTTGGGTGAAGAAATACTTGAGGGTTTTAGAAATGGGTTTTGTACTGGGGTCAATACAAAATTCGATTACACGCTCTAGGGGTAGGCTAAGAAGTCTTCAAGAATACGTCAAGAAATTTATTAACAATAAAAATATCATTTAAAAACTGTGACTCTCATCCAAGACTTGGATAGCACGTCACATTGATATCTATCAACTTGCCACCGTTATTCAAGACGTTCCCTACGGATATTCTATCTTTGGTGTATTCCAAGTCTTGGAAGTCACCAGCGAAGGGCTCGGGGCTCTTTACTTATGGCTTGATATGACAATGATTGACTTTAGTAGTTTGGTTGCTTGAATTCGCATGATAGGTTGGTTAAGAATATGAAAGCTAACAACCTTACGAAAAGCATGATGAATAGTTAACCAATCGATTCCTAAAATCTCATTAAAGGCAAGTATTTTCAAAGAGATAAGATCGACAGGTAACGTGAGGGTATCGATATGAATCAAACAAGATTTATAGACAGTGGAGGTAATGAAGGTTTCTCCTAATGAAGTTTTAACCAATAAGTTAAAGTCTAATTTCTCCGAAGTCAAATTTAAACGTTGAGCGCAAGCAAGAGAGATAAAAGAATGGGTAGAACCGGTATCTAATAAGGTATAGACTTTGCAGGAATTTATAATTAACTAACCTACGTTAACTTCGTTCGGGTCACTCGTTTTTTGAGAAGTCACGAAAAACGCTCTTCCTGAAACCACCGACTTTGTTTTGTCCGTATCCGCCTTTGGTGCCACCGTCCCAACTGGACTTGATTTCGCTACAGGACAAAATTGAGCTATGTGACCATCTTTTCCATAACTAAAACATACCTTGGAAGGCTGTGAACAGTTTGAACTTATGTGTCCCTCCTCTCCGCATCTATAGCATCTAACTGGCGGTCGTTCTCCTCCCCTAGAATTTGTTGCTGCTGCCGACGTCTTCCCATCATTGTTAAATCTTTTCTTCTTGAATTTTCCACTTTTATTATCTTAGCCATGATTACCACCGAAGTGGTTACCATTCTTGGCATGATAATTTCCTCCACGATGGTTATCGTTATTCCGATGGTCGTTACCTTTTGGTTGTGCTGACTCATTATCGCGCTCCAATAACTGAACCCTATTCACAACATCTGAATATAAACAAAGTTTGTGAAAAATGAGGTATTGACGTATATCGGGTTTCAAACCTCTTAGAAACATTCGCGTCATTCGTTCCTCATTATCGACCAAATGGGATGCAAACCGGGATAACTTCGCAAATTTAACACTGTCACACAACAAGGGTTAATTGATATATCACATATTATCCCTATACTCTAACCGACCAATTAAATACCAAATAAACTTAGGTAGGTCCTTAGTGACTGCATACTTTGTAAAATTTATAAATACTACCCACAACTATAACATTATATCAAATCCACACCAAAATTTTGAAAAAATATTTCGAGAAAATTAAATCTTTATTCATAAAATTTGGGGTTTTACAGCATCCCTGGTGGAGTCCATTGTGAGATTATGCCATTTTCTTTGAGATAATTGAGAAACTCACTGCTTAAGTATTCACCACCTCGATCTGATCGAACAATCTTAATACTTTTGCCCATTTGTTTCTCTACTTCTTTTCTGAACTCTTTGAACTTTTCAAATGATTCAGATTTGTATTTCATTAAATACACATATCAAAATCTTGAGTGATCATCAGTGAATGTAATAAAATAAGAATACCCTCCTCGTGCATTCGTTGTCATATGTCCACATACATCCGTGTGTACCAACGCTAACAACTCTGTAACTCTTTCTCCTTTTCCACTAAAAGAAGATTTAGTCATTTTTCCCATGAGACAAGATTCACAAGTTGGATATGATTTATAATCTGATACCTCTAGGAGCCCATCTTTATGCAACTTGGATAATCTTATTTCATTAATATGACCAAGTCTACAATGCCACATATAGGTATAATTAACATCATCTCTTTTCCTTTTCTTAGTTTGTTCAATTTGAAGTATATTTTCATGCAAGTCAAGAATGTAAAGTCCATTTCGTAAATTACCAACACCATATAAAACATTATTATTATAAATAGAACAACTATTGTTCTTTATTATAATGTCAAAACCATCCATATCTAATACTGATATTAAAATAATGTTTCTAATAAGTGACGAAACAAAATAACAATTATTTAAACTAATGGATTTTCCCGTAGGCAGTGCTAAACAATAAGTTCCTACAGCTAATGCAACAACCTTTGCTCCATTTCCCACTCATAGGACAACCTCATCCTTGCTCAACTTTCTACTTCTGACTAGTCCCTGCATATTATTACATATGTGAGAAGCACAACCGGTATCCAATACCCAAGTAAAAGATTGACTTTCAGAAAAATTAATTTCAATCATAAACAAACCTTGATTAGGATTTGAAGCTTCTCCAAGCTTCTTTTGCTTTTGTTCCACAAGATAATCCTTGCAGTTCCTCTTCCAATGACCTGGCTTGTTGCAATGGAAGCAAATTCCTTTGCTAGCTGGATCAGTTTCTTTTGATCCTTCACTTTAGCCTTTCCCTTAGCGTTCTTGGATTTCTTCTTTTCAGAAGATACCTTGGGCCTCTTCCTCTTCTTGGAAGAATCATCCACCAGTAAGACATGGTTCTTCTTGGATGGGAAGTGACCTTCAGCAGTTTTCAACATGTTAAGTAATTCAGGCAAGCTGACATCTAACTTATTCCTGTGAAAATTCACAAAAAACTATTAGAAGGTGTCTGGGAGTGACTGCAAGACTAAATCTTGACTCAACTCCCCATCCATGACGAACCCAAGCTGTCCAAGACGTTTAATCAGATTGATCATATTTAAGACATGAGTCTCAACGGTAGTGCCCTCGGTCATCCGAGATCAAAAGAGCTCCTTAGATATCTCATATCTAGCAGTTCTACTTTGCTCACCATACAACTCTTGAAGGTGCAGTAGCATAGTAGGAGCATCTATGTTTTCATGCTGACGCTGAAGCTCGTTACTCATGGATGCGAGCATGATGCAATTAGCCACTGATGCATCATTTTGCCACTATTTAAAACTAGCAATCTCTTCCTCGAATGCTGATTTTGCAACTTTTGCAGGTACAGGCGAATTTAGGACATAAGAAATCTTTTTAGCAGTGAGAACAATTCTTAGATTCCTTAACCAGTCTGTGTAATTCGGTCCGGTCAGTTTGTTAGCATCAAGTATGCTATGTAGTGAAATTAGTGAATGTGACATTTTCAAAATTCTGCATGTAAAAAGATAATATTTTAGCAAACATTCATTTAATTAATTACCAAAATAAATTAGGTCTTATTTTATATTGATATCTCCCACTATTTTCTTCAAACTATATTACCCTCATGAATATAGTTCGACAATATCTAATTATAGATGTGACGCCCCCAAAATAGGTCCATTCCATCCAACCCATTCTGAGTCGCCAAATACATGGTATAGAAATAACTACAACTTTATTATTACAACATATAAACTGTGAGTTTAAATACAGATATTGCCATCTAGACAATATCCACACGCAAATAAATCCCCATCATAATTATTGATACATTATTTTACAAAAATGGTGAGGACTACTAAACAACTCTCTATAGAACCTTCATTCCATACCCCGACTAGTACTTCTACATTCTACGCCTCCACGAGAAGAAAAATGGAACAACAAGGAAAAGGGTGAGCTCAACTAGCCCAGTAAAGAATATTATGACTAAGATAATATATAACAAATTATCGTTAGTCTCCAACAGGGAAAAATCTAATAGAATACAATAGACAACCAGTTTTAAATTAATCTTCGCAGCGGAAATAATAATTCATTAGAAGAGTTAAGTAGAGAATGCAAACTACTATCTTCTATATATGAATTTAAAAGTCCATCGTCGATATTTTATCCCTGTAACATCAATCAATATATATCTGGAATCAAATATTCATCTTTGCACTACAGGCCAAAGATATTCATCAGTTTGTCATGTTCATCTAAACACCTGTTCATCTTTGCACTACGGGCCAAAGATATTAATCAGTCGGTCATGTTCATTTCAACATTTGTTCATCTTTGCACTACGGGCCAAAGATATTCATCAAGAAATCATTCATCTTGCACTACAGGCCAAAGATATTCAGTAATATCATCATTTAGGACTGAGGATGATGAAAAATATTTTAAATGAAACGAATCCAGTGAAACAAAAGAACAATTATTGAGGATTCATATTTTAAACAATCCAAGTTCAAAAATACTTCATAAGTAATCAGAGTGGAGTAAAATTCAAGAATGATCAAAACATGGATACAATCAAAGCTAGTATCCATAATAGATATTTTGGACAAAAAAGAAGAAATTTTATTTTTCTATTGAATAGTCTTTCAGATTCGTGAATAGTCTCAGATATCGTGAATAGTCTTGGTATACGTGAATAGTAACTCCGACACCAAAAGATAAAAATTTCACAAAAAGACATCATCATGCTTCATGAATAGTACTCGTGAATAGTAACTCGTGAATAGTAACTCATGAATAGTAACTCTTGAATAGTAACTCATGAATAGTAACTCATGAATAGTAACCCCGACATGAAAAAGTTCCAAATTTGATAAAAAGTTCCAACTAATATTTCAGCATAATGATATTGAAGAAATAATATCATTTTCGAATAAAATAACATCCTTACCTCGAAAGATAGTACTTCTAGTTAAAACACTTTGGATATAGGCTATGACTTGAACTTGCAATCAGATATAGCAATACTCAAAGTATACTCAAAATACTCACAAGAATACGCGATAATATAGAGAGAAAACTTCGATTTCTGGTGTGATTTTCAATTCTAACCTAAGCACCCTATTTATAGGAAAATGCTTAGAACACCAAAGTAGAAAATTTAATATAATATTAATATATATTTAATAAATTCTCTACGTCCATCTAGACAATCTGATCTCACCATCAAAGACATGTTAAAGATTCCCACAAACATTTAAAAACATTTTCTTATTTAAATTATTTTAAACTTCCAAAATCAATTATTTGAGCTTGAACTTCAATAATTCATAATAAATAGCCATTTTATCGAAAAATTCAAATCTCGTGTCTTTTTATAGGAAATTCAATTCTCTACAACTTTTACTGAAGAAAGTTTTCCAAATTCCAAACAGAAATTGACCAAAATCCACAAACAGGCGATTTTACAAGCTATAATCAAATTTCGGTCAAGAAATGGGGTCCACCAACACACAAAACATGTGTTAATCATTTAATGCCACAAAATACTCTTCCTCCTCATATACTCATATATCACACATTCATTATAAAAATATCACCATTAATATATTATTAAAATAATATATTTAAATGAATTATTTTATCGAGAAAAGATAAAATATTAATTTTCAACAATTGTCACATTAAAATTTTCTCCATCTATATCCACATAAAATCAATATTTTCCTCATCATATAAATCAATAATTAATTATTCATAAATAATATTACAGAATCACAATCTTGTGCAACGGTAGTTCCTCCAGAAAGAGGGGCTTTCGAATAAAGATTTCTCCTTCTTGGCGCCGCAATTAGGTGACCAAACCTCTCCTTAGGCAGTAACTTTCTAGACATTGCCAATAATGTTTTCTAATAATATTATTCAGATAATATGAATTATTGCTTCGATAATGGAAAATACCGTAATGACAATTTATTGAAACAACAATAATATAAAATATCAATCGTGAATTATTGAATCAATAAAATAAAATACTGAATAGTAATTAATGTATCAATTATTGAGTAGTGCCTTCTTACGTAAGAATCAATAATTGGTGCAATACCTTGTGCTACTGTTCAACAACGCGTATTAGTGTGTTTTAACCACCGGGTATTCCAACAATATAATTCAGTATAACTACGCCGTTTATTTATAAACAACTTATATTTGTCGCTTTTCTTTATCCAATTGCTTTCAAGTTATGGGCCCCACAAATGATCGCATGCGTAAATGCGAATATTCCCACAAGCATTCGAATATTCCACGACCAAACGAATATTCCCCGACAATAATGAATATTTTATAACCACTTGCTTATTCGAAATATTTGCGTATTTTACCCATAACTATCCACATTAATCAAATCAACCCTTACTATTTCAAAATAATAAATAGAGGAAAATAAATTTCATTTATTAATAATTTGGGGTCTTACAACCTCCCTTCCTTATGAAATTTCGTCCTCGAAATTGACGTACTTACCTGGTGTTTCGAAAAGATGAGAATACCTCGCTTTCATTTCCGTTTCCAACTCCCAGGTCATTTCCTCAATAGCATGGTTTCTCCATAAAACTTTAACTTGTGGTATAACCTCGGTACATAGGACATGTTCTTTCCTATCCAAGATCTTGACAGGTACCTCCTCGTACGTTAAGTCTTCGACTATCTCATCCGGTTCTCATATCAATGACGTGGTTCGGGTCGTCCACATATTTACGTAACATCGATACGTGAAAAACGTTATGAACACGCGTCATACTTGGCGGTAAAACGAGTCTATAGGCCACAATTCCTATTCGATCGAGAATTTCAAATGGATTAATAAATTGAAGGTTTGAGCTTTCCTCACCTCACCGATTCTCGCTTTTGAAATAACAACTTCTTGCACCTCCTTCTTCAAATTCATCAGCTCCGGTGTGTAGCTTGAATAACTTTAACTTTATCGATTAAAGTCGATTATACTCGTATATCATCACGTGGGTACCTAGAGTTTTCATCTCCATCTCTATAATTTGCAAATTATACGAAATGAGTCTTTGACAATATCGTACTTTCAGACTTGTATACGATCTTCTACTCAACACGTCGGCTACCACGTTCGCTTTTCCTGGATGGCATGGTTAAAACATGTCTTTGAAATGAGTCTCCTCTTGAGTTCTTGAAGCTCTTCCCACATTCCTTGCTCCATTCAATTTTGTATCTCTACAAGTCGACATCGTTAATGGAATAGCGATTCGAGAATATCCTTCAACGAATCTCCGATAATAACCAACTAAGCCTAAAAGCTACGTATTTCGATTCTGACTTAGGTTGTTCTCAATCGTGACTCATATCCCAACCTTGGATAGCACGTTACAATGACACCTATCGGTTTACTTATCGCATCGAATATGGTGTCCCCTACGGAGAGTCCGGCTTTGCATTCCACTAAGGAAGTCACCGATAAAGGCTCGGTACCAAATTCTATAGTTGAATTTTAACTCCGAAGTTCAATAGGAGCCATTCGATATGAGATTTTAGAAATGAGTTTTGTACCGGGTTCAAAGTCGATACAAAATTTAATATCGAAGCTTGGGAGTAAGCCAAGAAATTCTTCTAGAAATACGTCAGGAAAAATTAATAACAACAGGAATATTATTCAAATCTGACGTGTCTTTATTCAAATCCATAACATGGACTAAGAAAACTTGACATCCGTAATAAACGAATGACTTCATGGCTTGATATGAAAATGTTTGACTACAATGGTTTGATTGCTTGAATTCGAATAACAGGTTGCTTAGGAATATGAAAACTAACAACTTTACGAAAGTAATCAATTTCGGCATGATGAGTAGTTAACCTTAAAATCACATCAAAAGCAAATATCTCTATAGAAATAAGGTTAACAGGTAATGTGATAGTGCCAACCTGAATAAAGCAAGATTTCTAAACAACGGATGTAATGAAAGTTTCTCCTAACGGAGTCTCCATAAATAGGTCAAAGTCTAATTTCTCCGTAGTCAAGTTCAAACGTTGGCGCAAGCAAGAGAGATAAAAGAATGGGTAGAACCGGTATCTAGTAAGGTATATACTTCGCAAGAATTTATGATTAACTTACCTGCGTACTAACCGTTTGGGTTCCTCGCATTTTGATGGTCACGACAAACGCTCTTTCAAGAACCGTTGACTTTGACTTTTCTGGGACATCCTTTTGAGTCACCATTCCCCACGATCGGGTTTCGATACCATACAATCTCGAGCGATATGTCCTTCTTTTCCACAATTATAGCATACCTTAAATTGTTGTGGGCGGCGTTTGGTGATATGTCCCTCTTCCCGCATTTGTAACATACTGACCGGTGGTCTTTCTCCTCCTTGGAACCGGTTCTCTCACGGCGGACGTCTTCACATGGTCGTTGTTGAATCTCCTCTTTTAAAATCTCCTCCCGACTCACTTCTTCTATTTTCATGGCCACGATTACCACCGAGTGGTTACCGCCTTTGTCCGTATTCTTCTTTCTCCATTTGGTTATCATTTTTTGATGATTTGCTATCTTGATATGATCCTCAGTTATGGTCCCTCGGTTAAGCGTACTCGTTATCTCGCTCTAACAATCGAGCCTGCCTATTGACAACATCTCCGAATAGAAAGAAAATTTATGAGAAATGAGATACTAACATATGCCGGTTTCAAACCTCTCGAAACATCCGCGTCATCGTTCCTCATTCTCCACCAAATGAGGTGCAAACTGGATAACTCCGCTGAACTTCGCCTCGTCTTTGGACACACCATCATGTTATTCTGCTCCATCTAATAAACTCCACTTCCTTCATATAGACGAATACTTTCGTGGAAGTACTTGTCATTGAACTATTTTTGAAACGTCTCCCATGACATCTTTGAGTGCGGTTTGGATGGTTACGCTTCACGATTCCCACCATGAATCTGCCTCGTTACTTTTAACATAAAAGTAGCGAATGGAACTTTCGTTCTCTCCGTGCATCCCAAGACATGAATATCTTGGTAATTTGTTTGACCCACGTCTCGCCTTTAATCGAATCCGCTTTCCCAATTCGGTGGTCCCAACTCTTTGAACCGCTTGGTGTGACCACCCGTGAATTGCTATCATTTCTTCTTGTATTTTGAACACGAGTCTCCTCGTCTGATTTTGCATGAACTGCAAAAAGCTTCTAAACATCCCCTCGTTCATCATCTACTCAGTGGTGTTGCTCATAGGAGGTACATTGCCAGCCTGTTGCACATTCTCCTCGTTGGTAAGTACAGGCATCTCCACGGTCTCATTTACTCCACTGTTAATATTCTCAGTCGACATTCTCAAATACTGTCATAAAACAAGGGTTAATTAAGAAAATCAATATATCACATAATATCCCTATATACTAACCAACTAACAAATAAGCTTAGGTAGGACACACTAGCGAAGGATTTACTCGTCTCTCCCCTCCTAGTTTTATTCCCCGATCTCTGCCAGAGATCATATCCCTAAGCTCTGATACCAACTGTGACGCCCCCAAAATAGGTCCATTCCATCCAACCCATTCTGAGTCGCAAAATACATGGTACAGAAATAACTACAACTTTATTATTACAACATATAAACTTTGAGTTTAAATACAGATATTGCCATCTAGACAATATCCACACGCAAATAAATCCCCATCATAATTATTGATACATTATTTTACAAAAATGGCGAGGACTACTAAACAACTCTCTCTAGAACCTTCATTCCATACCTTGACTAGTACCATGAGAAGAAAAGGGTGAGCTCAACTAGCCCAGTAAAGAATATTATGACTAAGATAATATACAACAAATTATCATTAGTCTCTAACAGGGAAAAATCTAATAGAATACAATAGACAACCAGTTTTAAATCAATCTTCGCAGCGGAAATAATAATTCATTAGAAGAGTTAAGTAGAGAATGCAAACTACTATCTTCTATATATGAATTTAAAAGTCCATCGTCGATATTTTATCCCTGTAACATCAATCAATATATATCTGAATCAAATATTCATCTTTTGCACTCTGAGGCCAAAGATATTCATCGATTAATCATGTTCATCTAAACACTGCTCATCTTTGCACTACGGGCCAAAGATATTAATCGATCGGTCATATTCATCTCAACATCTCTCGCTCATCTTTTGCACTCACGGCCAAAGATATTCATCAAGAAATCATTCATCTTTGCACTACATGCCAAAGATATTCAAGAATATCATCATTTAGGACCGAGGATGATGAAAAATATTTTAAAGGAAACGAATCCAAATTGAAACAAAAGAACAATTATTGAGGATTCATATTTTAAACAATCCAAGTTCAAAAATACTTCATAAGTAATCGAGTGGAGTAAAATTCAAGAATGATCAAAACATGGATACAATCAAAGCTAGTATCCATAATAGAATATTTTGGACGAAAAAGAAGAAATTTCATTTTTCTATGAATAGTCTTAGATTTAAATGAATAGTGCCGTATACGTGAATAAGAACTCCAACACCAAAAGATAAAATTTCACAAAAAAACATCATCATGCTTCATGAATAGTACTACGTGAATAGTAACTCGTGAATAGTAACTCATGAATAGTAACTCTTGAATAGTAACTCATGAATAGTAATTCATGAATAGTAACCCCGACATGAAAAAGTTCCAACCAATATTTCAGCATAATGATATTGAAGAAATAATATCATTTTCGAATAAAATAACATCCATTACCTCGAAAGACAAGATTCTTAGTTAAAACCTTTGGATATTGGCTATGACTTGAACTTGCATCGTATAGCAATACTCAAAGTATACTCAAAATACTCACAAGAATACGCTTCGATAATATAGAGAGAAAACTTGAGTTTAAAGTGTGATTTTCAATTCTAACCTAAGCACCCTATTTATAGGAAAATGCTTAGAACACCAAAGTAGAAAATTTAATATAATATTAATATATATTTAATAAATTCTCTCGTCCATCTAGACAATCTGATCTCAACCATCAAGAAGACATGTTAAAGATTCCCACAAACATTTAAAAAACATTTTCTTATTTAAATTATTTTAAACTTCCAAAATTAATTATTTGAGACTTGAAACTTCAATAATTCATAATAAATAGCCATTTTATCGGAAAATTCAATCTCGTGTCTTTTTATAGGAAATTCAATTCTCTACAACTTTACGTAAGAAAGTTTTTCCAAATTCCAAACAGTAAATTGACCAAAATCCACAAACAGGCGATTTTACAAGCTATAATCAAATTTCGATCCAAGAAATGGGGTCCACCAAACACACAAAACATGTGTTAATCATTTAATGCCACAAAATACTCTTCCTCCTCATATACTCACATATCGCACATTCATTATAAAAATATCACCGTTAATATATTATTAAAATAATATATTTAAATGAATTATTTTATCGTAAAAAAGATAAAATATTAATTTTCAACAATTGTCACATTAAAAATTTTCTCCATCTATATCCACATAAAATCAATATTTTCCTCATCATATAAATCAATAATTAATTATTCACAAATAATATTACGAGAATCACAAGATCGCAACGGTAGTTCTCCTGAAAGAGGGGGCTTTCGATAAAGATTTCTCCTTCTTAGCAAGCAATTAGGTGACCAAACCTCTCCTTAGAGCGTAACTTTCTATACATTGCCAATAATGTTTTCTAATAATATTATTCAGATAATATGAATTATTGCTTCGATAATGAAAATCTTGTGTAATGACAATTTATTGAAACAACGATAATATAAAATATCAAAGCGTGAATTATTGAATCAATAAAATAAAATACTGAATAGTAATTAATGTGACAATTATTGAGTAATGCCTTCTTACGTAAGAATCAATAATTGGTGCAATACTGCAATGTCTATCGCTTTCAACAACACGATATTAGTGTGTTTTAACCACCGTATTCCAACAATATTAATTCAGGTAACAACTACTTCTGTAGTTATTTATAAACAACTTATATTTGTCGTTTTTTCATCCAATCGCTTTCAGTTATGGGGCCCACAAAAGATCGGCGTGTCGTATTTAATATTCCTGAAGCGATTTAATATTCCACGACCAAACGAATATTCCCTAAACAATAATGAATATTTTATAACCACTTGCTTATTCAAATATTTGCGTATTTTACCCATAACTATCCACATTAATCAAATCAACCCTTACTATTTCAAAATAATAAATATAGGAAAATAAATTTCATTTATTAATAATTTGGGGTCTTACAATAGATTTGCTAGTTAGAATAAGGATCCCATTTCAAATGTATATAGCCTTGTGTGTGCACAACAAATTATATATAAATAAATAGTTAGACAACTCTTGTCTATTACATCATCATGTAACTCCTTATATTTTGCCTCTTAAATCATAATGGTCAAGTGTGTGCATATCCGAACTAAAATGATTTAATTTAAGTCATAACCATCATTTCCATATAAGTGAAGAGAAAACTACAGCCCTTGTGTGTGCACAACAAAGCGGTAATGTTCAATTCCTTATAAACATCAAATGTAATAAAATAACATCTCAAATATTTAATACTACGCCTTGTGTACACAACAAACTCATATTAAATATTCAATGCTCTATTGTTTTTATCATGCTAGAAAGCGGCGTTCGATATTCCAAATATCTTTGAACGTTACAACTTAATATAATTTCATTGAGGGTTTGTTATTATTAGTCTCATCTTGTTTAAGCGCAAGATGCAAATATATATATAAAATATATCGTCATATTATTAAACACGCTGAAACATGTTTGCATAATATATAATATATATAATACTAGCATACACATATAGAATACTATATTCTACCCGGATTGATTATGGACTTTTATTCTAGTTTGGTTCACTAGAGCCACCAAGTGAACCAAAAGGTCAAACCCTAGGGTGCAAGAATAAACATTTAAATATAACTATTACATTTAAACCCAGGCTCCATTACAAACGGGTCTTTAAGCGCTCCTTGCTCCTTGATCTCCGGTTCTTCGAAAAAAATTCTAACTAATCCTATTACATTAAACTATTTAATTTAAATAGAAACCTTGATCAGCAGTCAAGGGAAAGTACATAGAAGAAAGATAGAATTTACATCAAGAAGAAAACCAGAAAAGACGAGGTACGCAAACCCCATTTAATAAAACTCATTCATTCAAACATCCAACCAAAATAAATCCAATCACATTGGTCAATTGTCCATAATCAATCCCATTTATTATTATACATATCATCATATGTATCAATAAATAAAATTATTCCATATATATATGAATATCATTTAATGAGCAATTTTATGTTTCATAAAATCCAATTTCAAGATTAAAATAAACTCTTTATTTCAATTATAAAATTATTAAAATTATATATTATATATATAATAAAATCCGTGCGAATCGTGGATTATATATAAATATATAAACCAATTAGTTCACGTGAACTTTTCTTGATCTGAGGCCATGATACTAAATGGGAGGTTACTTACACACACACACACACACACACACACACACACACACACACACACACACACACACATATATATATATATATATATATATAGGTCACCATCCATGACTACAATAGGTTGTTGGGGAGCTGACCCATTTTGGCCATAGCTTCTGACTCTGCACTTGAATAAATTTTTTTTTTTATAGTTGGTGAGAAGCTTGTAGCCAACCAAATGGGTTGCTCCTCAACAACCGATAATGAATAGAGACCCATATATATATATATCACGCAAATCAAGAATAGCAAAACCCTGTAACTAAAGTTTGAAAAAGGTGATATGCTTCAGGTAATCTGATTATATATATATATATATATATATATATATATGTGTGTGTGTGTGATTAAGTGACTACAAGACATTTTGTATTCATGTGAACTAACCATATATATTTCCACGTGGCTGATTTGATTTTTATCATACACATATATATATTATTAAAAAAAAAACATGCCACGGAAGGACTCAGCGGAAAAATAAAATCACGAATCCTTATATAAAATTGCAAACAGATTTTGTTTTTCATAAAAATTAATTTTATACAACAAATTCCGTCCAATAAATTATTCTAAATACATACCCATACATATATAGAATCAAAATAATTAATAATTCGCATAAAGTTAGGCTCATGATACCACTGTTAGGTTTTGTGAAAATCAAAGTAGCAATCAAATTGCTAAAATAGCAGAAGCAAAATAAAATTAGATTTAAAAATTTTTCACAACCAATTACCCGAATCATCCTTTATGCATATTATTAATTAAACAAAGAATAAGAAGTTATGAAATCATACCCTTGTAGAAACGAGCTTCCTCAGGTACTAATTCACCTCCTACTTCTCCGCGATCTCCTTGAATCTCCGGGTAGATTCATTCCTTTGATCAATGTAAGTCACCCAAGAGTATGACCTCTAGAGGTGATCCACCAAGGAAGAAGAATTTTCAAGAAAAAGGGTGTATTGGCTCAAACCCAGTTTTTCCTATCTCTATAGAAAAGGAGGGCGTACTCTTCAACTCTTGGAATTACGTATATCTGATATCTGATATAAGACTCCTCTTATAAAGATATCAGGTAACCCTATTAAAACAAGGTATTATTTATTTAATTAAACTCTTTTAATTAAATGGGCTCCCTAATCCTATTAGGGATAATTAATTAAACTCCTTTAACTAATTTTTCCTCCTAATCCTATTAGAATAAATGAGAGTACTTATATTAAATTAATTCCTAAACTCTTTTAGAAATTAAAATAATAATAATTGTAATAATATTAATAATACTCCTCTTATTAATTTATATTTTATATTTCTAAAATATTAAATAATAAATATTAAGCTATTTAATTTATTCTATCACCATAGATTAAATTAAATATACTTAATATATTATTACGATTATGCCATTAACTTCTTAAATAATTATTCTTCCTTTTATGGTGTGACCCTTTAGGTTCTCTATATTAAACCGATTGTGAATAAATCAATTAGAATAATTCTAATCTTATTTAAATAAATAAATTAATCGAATAATTTATTTAAATAAATAATATTTATTCAACAATAGGGATAAGTCTTCCTAGCGATCAACGACTTTTCAAATAATAAAGATTTCAACATTAATCATAAAAGAATATTTGAGCTAATAGTTACCGTACAATTCAATCATTCCACCATACAATGTCCCAATTAAATATAAGATATGGAATTACTGTTAAGTCTTATTTTATTTAATTATATCTATTTCGATTCCTAAATGCATAACTCCTAATGAATGCAAATTAGAAACTACTTTCTAATTTCATTCCACCTTGGCCAAGGATTCTTGGGTTGTCATTTATCGAATCACATAGGACATTTCTCTTCTTTTACTAGAAGTGGTAGATTCTTTATTGATCATTCATTATTTTTATATATAACTTATTATACCCAAGCATACCCTTTGATATACTCTAAGAGTCTTAAGGAATAAGTCAAAGTATAATTCATTATATATATGATACTATGATGATCTCAAGTTTAAGAATCATTTGTACTACTATCACTACAGGAATTCCTATTGACAGGTAAGTAAAACTCTATTAGGTATTCCTTAGCGAGTCACGTTCAGTGAACTTATTCTCTAATAAGCACCCACATACTTGCTTTAGTGTCTCCACATAAATGATCATGAGATCAATCATCCTCATCCAATGAGCAAGCAACGTACGTACCAATCTATCCGGATTCACTAATCCCCTTTTTAGTAATCCATTGATTGGGAACATTTTAGTTTTAAGCTATCTAAGAATTTAGATCTCATTAGCATGATCTCATCATGATTCTAAAAGCATTGCTTAAAACTATGGGGTTATCACATATTATTAAAACAACACCGTGTAGATAATAAATGCCTTTAATAAATAATTCTTTTATTAATAAATAAATAAGATTGATTACAAAGTATATGCTTTATCATCATACATGATTAGCTTGTATGCATACTACTTTCAGACAATACTTCCGTTGTAGGTTCCACCAATGATTATGCCGTCTTACGAATATTCCCTGTTAAAATGAATATTTCTCGACCAATCGAATATTCCCCGATACAACGAATATTTTATATCAACTTTCTTACTTTGCAAAATTTTTACATATCACCCTTAACTTTAACCCTTTCTCAATTTAACCATTTACTAAATAAAATAATAATTATAAGAAAATTGAAAACTTTTATTTCATAAAATTCGAGATCTCACAATCTCCCCTCCTTATGAAATTTCGCCCTCAAAATTTATGTACGTACCTGGTATGTCGAAGAGATGATGATACCTCGTCAGTTTCTAACTCTTGAGGTATAACCTTTGAGTGTAGAATATATTCATTCTTATCCAACATTTTAAAGGTATCTCCTCATACGTTAAATCTTCGGCTATCTCGTCTAGTTCAAATTCAATAATGTGGTTCGGGCCATCCACATATTTACGTAACATCGATACATAAAAAAAGTTATGAAAACGCGACATACTTGGCAGTAAAGCGAGTCTATAGGCCACTATTCTTACTCAATCGAGGATTTTAAATAGACTAATAAAATCGAGGGTTGAGATTTACTCTCTTCGTCGATTCTTGCTTCTAGAATAACGCCGTCTTAAACCTTCTTCTTCACATTCATCAGCTCCGGGTGTGTAGCTTGAGCGGTTTTAACTTTATCAGTTAACGTCGATTCTACTCGTATTATTTGACATCATCACGTGGGTCCTTAGAGTCTTTAACTCTATATTTATCATTTGTAAGTCATATAAAATGGGTCTTTGGGTTAACAACGTTATAATCGTAAACGCATACGATCTTCTACTCAATGCATCAGCTACCACGTTCGCTTTTTCCACGATAATATTGAATGGTATGGTCATAATATTCAATAGCTTGAGCCAACGTCTTTGGCGCATTATATGTTCGTTTTGGTTGAAGAAATATTTTAAGGGTTTTAGAAATGGGTTTTGTTCAGGGGTCAATACAAAATTTGATTTCACACTTTGGGGTAGGCCAATAAGTTCTTCGAGAATACGTCAGAAAATTTATTAACGATAGAAATATCATTTAAAAATTGTGACTCTCATCCAAGACTTGGATAGCACATGTAATGAAGGTTTCTCTTAACGGAGTTTCAATAGATAAGTTAAAGTCTAATTTCTCCGAAGTTAAATTTAAACGTTAAGTGCAAGTAGGAGAAATAAAAGAATGGGTAGATCCGGTATCTAACAAGGTATAGACTTTGCAAGAGTTTATGATTAACTAACCTGTGATAACTTCGTTCAGGTTACTCACTTTTTGAGAATTCGCGAAAAACGCTCTTTTCTTGAAACCACTGACTTTTTTTTTGTCTGTATTCGCCTTTGGTGCCACTGTCCCAACTGGATTTGATTTCGCTACAGGATAAAATTGAGCTATATGACCATCTTTTCCACAAATAAAACATACCTTGGAAGGCTGTGAACAGTTTGGACTTATGTGTCCCTCCTCTTCGCATCTGTAACATCTAACTGGCGGTCGTTCTCCTCCCCTAAAATTTGTTGCTGGTGCTGGTGCTGCTGCCGACGTCTTCTCATCATCGTTAAATCTTCTCTTCTTGAATTTTCTACTTAAATCATTTCTTTTATTATCTTGGCCATGATTACCACCAAAGTGGTTACCATTTCTTATCTGATAATTTCCTTCGTGATGGTTATCGTTGTTCCGATGGCTGTTGCCACTGGTACGATTATTATCGTGTTGTTGGTCATTATCTTTTGGTTGGGCTGGCTCATTATTGTGCTCCAATAACTGAGCCCTATTCATAACATCTGAATATAAATAAAGTTTGTGAGAAATGAGGTATTAACGTATCTCAGGTTTCAAACCTCTTAGAAACATCCGCGTCATTCTCTCCTCATTATCAACCAAATGGGATGCAAACCGGGATAAATTCGCAAACGTTGCCTCGTATTGCGATACTGTCATATTGTTTTTCTCCATCTTGATGAAATCTACCTCCTTCATGTGAAGAATACTTTCGGGAAAGTACTTGTCTTTGAACAGTTCATGGAACTTCTCCCAAGACATATTCAGTGCGGCAGGCTGAGTATGTTTTACTGATTCCCACCAGTAATCTGCCTCTCCTCACAACATGAAGGTGGCAAAGGGAACCTTTTGCTCCTCGGAGAATCCCAAGATATCAAATATCTTGGTGACCTGCTTTATCCATGTCTCCGCCTTAAGTGGTTTTGGCTCTCCCAAAAACTCCGGTGGTCCCAGCTCCTTGAACTTCTTAGTAGTGACCATCCGAGAGTTGCCAATATTTCCACCTGCATTTTGAACTCGCTCACATGATGTTGCATGAATTGCATAAAGCCTCTGAACATCCCATCGTTTATCATCTAATCGGTGTTATTGTTTACCTGAGGATTATTGTCTTCCTAATGCACATTATCCTGGGTATTGATCGTTGGTGACTCAACGGTCTCATGTGCTTCATTGCTTCTCTCGACATTTACAGATGCCATTTTCAAACACTGCCACAAAACAAGGGTTAATTGACATATCACATATTATCCCTATATTCTGACCGACCAATTAAATACCAAATAAACTTAGGTAGGTCATACTAGCGAAGGAATTCCTCGTCTCTCCCCTCCTAGTTTTTGTCTCACATCACAGCCAGGGATCATATCCCTAAGTTTTGATACCAACTGTGATGCCCCCAAAATAGGTATACATCACCCATTCTGAGTCACCAAATACATGGTATATAAATCAAATACAAACTTAATTATACAGCTGTCGGGTAATATACGACAAAACATAGCTGAGAGTTTAAACAAGAATATTGCCTTCTAGACAATATCCACTCTCAATGGAATCCTCATTACAATTATTATCACACTATTTCACCGAATAGTGAGGACTACTAAAACAACTATCTGGACCGTCAATCCGTTCCCCGACCAGTCCCAGCTATATTCTCATTCCCTGAAGAGAACAATGAAAGAAAAGGGTGAGCTCAACTAGCCCAGTAAGAAATATTATGACTAAGATAATGCAGAATAAATTATCTTTATCCTTCAACAGTATAACAACTGATAGAATATAATAGACAACAAGTTTTAGATCAACAACTGCAGCGGAATAAGCAATCCATTAGAAGAGTCAAGTAGAGCATGATATCTACTATCTTCTATGATTTAAAAAGTTTTTCATCAACTTTATCCCTTAGACTCAACTTAATAAATAAACCACATCATCGAATCATCCTTGCACTACGGGCCAAGGATATTCATGTAATCATCAATGGTCATGATTATACCGAATAATCCATGGTCATAATCATACCAATAACTATCCATCAATGCACTACGGGCCAATGAGGACTTTTACCACATCATTTATAACATTACGGGTCATGATTATACTGAATGATCCCTGATCATAATCATATCAATCAACAGTCCATCTATGCACGTAAGCCAAAGATGACTTTCATCACAATATAAGTATGAGGATGATGACAATGATATAAGCATTAATCAAACAAAATCAAGGATAAATATTAAAGACTTTAAATGTATCCAGAGTTTAAAAATATCCAAATTGTCAACATGATACTGCTTTGTGGAGTAAAATTTAAGAATGATATTGTATCAAAAATGATTTGGACCGAAAATAAATCATTTTTTGCCATGAATAGTACTCCGGGTGAATAGTACCCCGTGAATAGTACTTCAAAAATAGTATCCCGTGAATAGTACTTTATGAATAGTACTCATGAATAGTACTTCGTGAATAGTACTTTGTGAATAGTACTTTGTGAATAGTACCCGTGAATAGTACTTCGTAAATAGTACTCATAAAAGGAAAATACAAAAGAAAATGATATTCTATGATGAGTACAAAAGAAACGATATCTCATATGAGTATAATAGAATATACGAAACTGCAAATGGATTTTCATCCGCAATGCGGTAATCCACGTAGACAGATCATTTCCATAATTTAATAAAGAATGAATACGAATGGTCATTCACCATGCATGCGGTAGTCCGCATAGACAGATTATTCCAACAGAATAATAAAGAATGGAGTAACAACCCTTACGAGTATTGGAAGAAAAAAACTCTCTTCATGAATACAAAAGAAATAATACCCCTTACAACTGTTGAACGAAAATAATATTCCTACGAATATTGAACGAAATGATATTCCTTATGAATATTGAACGAAAATAATATTCATACGAATACGAAAAATAATCTCTTCAGAATATGAAATAAATAATACCACTTACCTTGGAAGAAGACTAGATACTAGAATAGTGAAGTAGCAGACTACTCTTCTTCTTTCTCTCTATAGATTCTCTCTCTATAATTGCCCTTGTGAGTCTTAGTGAATTGGTGAGAATGAATGAAGAATGAGCTTCTATTTATAGGAAAAAATAGTTTCGATAATTGTATATTTTGGGGCTCAAAATATTACAGTATAATACCTTCATCTTTTCTTTCATTTTTAATTTAGTCCTGCAAGTATTATCAAACTTGCACCACCTCCCCTAATAGTACATCATGTGAATCAATAGTACAATCATGTGAATCAATAGTTCTATGCATGTGAAAAAAATAAATACAGTATAATACTTTCATCTATACCTCCATTTTTAATTTAGTCATGCAAGTATTATCAATCTTGCACCACCTCCCCTAATAGTACATGCATGTGAATCAATAGTACACACATGTGAACAAATAGTTATAAGCATGTGAATTAATAGCAATTAATTGCTCATTTATCTGATTAATTACCCGATTGGTTAATATAACCTCCAGACATCAATTATTATCGGAATAGATGTCGATTTCCACTAACACTAATGATCCCAACATAATGGAAATATCAATTTCATCTTTAATCAACACGAACTTATTCATCATTAATATTATAACTCACAATATTTAACAACCAGATCATTCCCGCGAAAGAAGGGGCTTTCCGATAAAGATTTCTCCCTATTGGCGCGCAATTAGGTGACCAAACCTCTCCTCGATAGAACTTTCTAGATATCGTCAATATTGCAAATAATAATATAAATAATTTTGTCATCTTAATTATTGATTTAATAATAATAAATATTATGCAGATGATACTATGACAATAATTGAATCAATAATATGAGAGATATTATGCAGCAATTACTGTAGCAATAATTAACTATAACTGAGTGACTTCTCACGTAAGCATCAATAATCAATACCGTGTGCTACTATACAACCAGACATATTACTGTACTTTTACTACCGGGTAGTTCAATAGTTTAACCATAAACCTTTTGCCTTTATTTTTATAAAAAGATTTTTCTATCATTTTCTAACTATGACAATACTCCCATTGTGGGGTCCACCAATGATTATGCCGTCGTACGAATATTCCCTGTTAAAACGAATATTCCCCGACCAATCGAATATTCCCCGACATAACGAATATTTTATATCAACTTGCTTACTTTGCAAAATTTTCATATATCACCCTTAACTTTAACCCTTTCTCATTTTAACCATTTACTAAATAAAATAATAATTATAAGAAAATTGAATACTTTCATTTCATAAAATTCTGGATCTCACAGGTTATCTCCGGGATTGAAACTTAGTTTCTCGGGGTTATCTCCAAGATTAAAACTAGATCTCCCGGGGCTATCTCCGGGGTTAAAACTGATATGACTTCAAGGGTTATCTCTAGAGGACGATTCTGCCCTCCTGTAGGGTTAGTAATAGGATCGCAAAATTTCAAGTGTCTACAAACCTAAATAAGTAGGGATTCATAAAAATGTAAGAAAATATAGAAAACGTGAGTCGTGGACTCAAGAACAATTGAATTACGAATTCAGATGACCGAATTACGGACGAACGAAGAAAGAACGTTAATAACGTAAAATGAACGAATGACAAAATTTAAGCCAATTGAATGGCATGTTAATGAATTCAAAATTAAATTCTGTCTAGGGGAAGTTGAAGTACATAAGATAAGGAAGAAAATGGCTTTAGAACGACCTCGTTCTGAGTTATAACGAAGAAGTTACAAGATTTCAAAATAAGTCTCTCAAACATGTTCAACACTTCAATTTTTTTTTGAGTTTTAGTACTGGCGATGCAACGCCTATAACGACCCAAATTCAGACCACTCACGTCTTGAATTTTGTTTACCACGTGCTATAAATCTAATGACTAAATAACATCTCATGCAACAGAAATAACAGAATCAATTACATTTATTTAATATAATCATTCATGTCCCAAGGTTTCGTAACTTAAAACATCTCTTACATACCTTAAACACACTTAAACAAAGTTTAGATATAACTAATACATAACACCATTTATGTCTTTACATAAACATAACCTTTCTAAATAAATATGAAGCTACTCCGTAGCTTCGCCCTTGCCCTTATCAGTGCCCCGAGGGTCCGCATTGCTCTGACTTAACTGAAATGTTTTTAGGGAAAGCAAGAATGAGCAACAATTTTGCCCAACAGGTAATATCGTTATAAAGGTGAACATTTATAGAGTTCAAATCTCAAGGGTATGACAGTGAATAATAGTTCATGAATTATCAATAATTCTCAATAAAGATCGTTATGGACTGAAAGATATCAATAAGATTCAATACTTAATCATTATAAGATTTCAAATCAATGAATATTGAGTAGTCACTAAGGACTATGAAATTCTACTAGAATTAATAGTAATATATTGAAAATCTAATGAAAAATGAGTACAACAGGTGATCAGCCTAAAGTACCCTACGTTATGCATAACATTTAATCATACTCATGTGCGCACATTGGTCTCCTGACAATTATATAGTTTCCCCTTCAAGGAGGGTTATTCATCTCAGTTAATAAGAGTCCATACCAAGTCAATTTGGTTTGGATAGCTTTCTAACATACGATAATAGCCTAGCCAAATCAATGGCTTAAACAATTTTTATAATGCATTTAAGAACGATAAGTTCAATGCTTGCAACAATCATCAAGATATACCAATGATTTTCGGATAGTAATAGATATTTGTTGGAAATAAACATGGTTGATATGGAAACAATTCGGATTATACACTATAAACAGTGTAATGAATTTAGGAAACTTGCATTCAATATGAAAATCAAATGAAGTTAGAGAACTTGCACAAAATTCAAAGTTTGTGTAAGTTTAGAAAACTTGCGTAATCATAGATTCCTTGCATAAAGTAAATACATAGGTTAGGATACTTGCCTTAAGCATAGTTTACCAAATTATAGCTAATCAACACTTTTTGAATACTAGTATAACATAGTTACACGTATATGATATTCATCAGATACGTATTTTTGATACTTATACTTGATATGTAAGTTTAAACGCATACATAAGAGTCAAACTTCGTCTTATAATTCCATACATATGTCATCACGTACTTTACATACACATATCACAAAATCTGTTTGTAAGACACTATGCAATCAAATAACATAGTTTGTAATCATCTTTTGACTTAACGGTTGAAAGTTTATAACACTTATCAATTATATGATTATATCATTAACATGCTTATTGATGCTTTGAATATTGTATTCAAATATGTATTACAGATTAAGGTAACAATACAAGCATGCGTCACATCTCAGATCACAAGCAGATTAGACAGACTGCATTGCAGGGTGGCGCAACAACGCCCTTGTTAGGCTTAGCGACGGCGCAGCTGCGATGTCCCCTGGCCTGACCAGAAGTTGAGCTTCTGCTCTCCTGGTTTTAGACCAATTTTTAGCATATCAAGAGATTAACAATTATCATACACTCATGTTAAAGACTTTACATGCTTATATAACCACTTCAAGATCAACTTTACATGTTAGGGTCTTAGTTTAGGAATTTCAAGGAATTAAGGCCAAATAGGGTCATGGAACCACAAGGCCTACTAGGTTAACCATATGTACATGTGAGAAGGTCATATAAACTGTGATATACATGCTCGCAATTATTCACATTATTTATTCATAGCTAGCATTGTTTATCACTTTAAAACATGCTTAAACTCATGCTTGGTTAACTTTCATTATGTCTAACACATAAGAATCATGTTTAGAGACACCATGAACGTAAGCATGCCATCTTAAATCTTCAGAACTTAACTACTCACATAAATGCAACTTAGTTTGAAAAATATCCGAGTTTGCTTTTGAAATCACTTTAAACTTGAACAATGCAATCTAACACATACAAAACATCTTTAAATTTCTTTTCATGTGTAGTTAAGTCATGTTTGCATACTCACAAAGTCGTACTAAATTATGTTAGACAATTCATATCTCATAAGAAAGCTTTATATCACATGTTATACTTCTTTTCATGCATGTATAGTCATAATACGATCCCATTTTCACATCCTCTTCCAAACATACATCATTATATACATCATTATATATAAATATAACATACATCCTCAAACCCTGTGTTCTAAAACCTTAAAACCTCTTTCATTACAAATAATGATAATTACATTATTCTTTACATCTTGTACAAGTGATTTTTATCTGCCACCAAGGATATATAATCATTCATTAAATTATTCTATAGTTTAATTCTATCATTCTATATTATAAGTCTTCGCTTGATCTTCACGCTCATTAATCTAATGAATGGCACTTCTTCTGGATTCCGATCAACTTGATCTTTACGGGATCCTTAAGTTCTTTCTAACATCATTCGCTGAAAATGTTTTTATTTAAAGCAAGTGTGAGCATTCAATTGCTCAGCAAGTTAAAGTAGTTGAACAAATAACTTCAAGAATTTAAACATTCTTTTAAGACTTCAATAACCAAACAAAGGTTATGAAGAAGCTTGAATAATAGGAATAATCTTGATTCCTATCATTTTAAAACATTAGTCACATTCACTTTGAAATACTTTCATTCTCTACTCTCTTTCATACACATTCTGTCTGGCTAGAATCAATAGCACAGACTTAACAATAATAGTTCATGTATAAATAGAACATTCTCATATTGAACAGTTCAATCACAGAATAGTTTATATCATAGAAACACCAAAGTGTTCAAATTGTGGCACAAGGCCTCATACGTTCTACCACCTTGTACAAATATCACACATTCAAGATATAGATGTAACTTCTCAAGTTCAACATCTGAGAAGTTTTAGAAACTAGCATTCATTTAAAATATGAATGAAGTTAGGAAAACTTGCCTTACGCACAGCTACAGCTTATAGTTTATGATGAACTGCTCATTCCAATTCCTATGTATCACATAAAGAAATAACACATACACCAATTAGTCATATACTTGACTTTACGTATTGGTTTACTTAACTTCACTTCTTAAGGTTCACATTCTTATAAACTAAGTTTACGCGACCAACTTCCTTTACTCTAAGTTAACTGGCTTCATGACATACTGGAGATGTCTTACTTAATACGCTCATCATCTTTGATGATTTACATTCTTATCTTCTTTTTATAACTCTCCTAGGACTCAGCACACATCGTGTCTCTGCTAGTAGTCCATATAGTACTCTGAGTGGTTTCCCACAAACAACCAACAAACAAGTTCCCGTCTCATCTACACTGCCCATAATAGTGAGTTAGATTGGTTGCCAGTTTTGTATATACCTTCACTCTCTGAAGGAATTTTTTAGTCCAGCTCCCATATGTTAACCATCAAAGGTTACGATTGTACTAGAACCTAAATTCATCTTCACTTACCCGTACTATTAAACTATAATGTTCGTGAAGTCAATTTCTTATTCCTTATGGCTTTCTGGCAACTAAATGTCATACCTCCGAATTCATTCATCATTGTCTAAGTCATACAGTCTTTTGTATGCTCAGAATGATCATTCAATATTCATTATACGCATTTATAGCGTTAAGCATTTTACGTTACCTTATTCTCATCTTACAATGTCCTGTTCATTTAACTCGGAACGTCATCCAAGTTATAAACATTAACTCGGCTTCTTTTATGTTATACGTACTTGTCTTTAATTTAGCTTCTTCACCATTCACAGGTTTAATAATTAATCTTTATAACCTTACGGTCAAACCATACACGGTGTGTAGGTTCTACCCGTTTAATATTCGCGTACACTTAACCTTTATGTCGGTTCAAGTGTTCAACACTTAATTTCATTCTAACATTCTCCTCGGACTCACATTCGGCTTTCGTTAATCTTATTAGCTTTCACCATGACTTTCTTGATAATTCATATCTTACTTACTACTTCCCTCAACGTCTAAGTCATACAACCAATGTATACTTAGAATGTTCGCTCGATGTAAATATGATTGACAAGGATCGTTTACTTATTCAACGTTTACGTTGTTCATCCCTTAATATCTCATTCAACCTTTATCTAAGGTTTTAATTTCTTTCATTCATTACTATCATCTGAAGCCCATGTTTAATATTCTTTCTTAATGTCGAAGCCATATGATTCGTTGTATGCTAAGACCGATCGCTCATCACAACAGTGTAGCATTCACAGCATCTAAACGCTTTACATTCATCTCTCATTAGCATGTCATAACATCGAAATGTTATACATTACGCTCGTCAATCAACGTCTAAGGAATCACCATCATAGCAATCCCTCACATTCGTTTATCGCGACTACGGTCCCCGAATATTGGTTCCGTAACCCGCGTCTATATTCTTTGTCTTTTAATCTCATTTTATCTTTTCGTTCAACCTTCATTAAAGGTTTAATACACTTGATTAAGTGTTACATTAATTGAACTACATGTTCATATTTCTTTCTTGCACATCCCCCAGTAATTGAAAGCAAAGAAAATATTTCGGCATTTCTGCACACTGCCAGGCGCGCTACAGCAGTGTCCTTCCCTTTCCTTTCTTCGCAGCGATGACACTTAGCAGATGGTGATGGCTCAGTTTTTACCGCACTGCGGTTGGCCCACCAAGGCACGACTTCGTGTTCTTGGCCGCCAAGCATGAACCCTAGAAAAAATTTCCTAATCTTATACTTATTTGAGACGCTTACTTTACGATCTCATATCTTAGTCGTTATAACTCGAAATAAAATCGTTCCAAAGCCATTTTCTTCCTTATCTTATGTACTTTGATTACTCTCAGATAGAACTTTGTTCTGAATCCGTTAACATGCCATTCTATTGGCTTAATCTTTGCTCTTCGTTCGTTTTACGTTATTAACGTTCTTCGTTCAATCATTTGTAATTCGGTCATCCGAACTCGGAACTCATTCATTCTTGAGTGCACGAATCACGTTTTATACAATCTTTTACATTCTTATGAAACCCTACATGTTTGGGTTCATTTACTAACTTTCTAATTCTCGTTCTTCTTTTACAAAATTTTCGCCATAACTTCGTTATAGCTCAGTTTTAATCCGTTCTTCATGAACGTTTCTAACGTTCCTAACTAAGCAATAAGAAACTAACTTATACGCAATGGTTTTAAACTTGTCCATCAACAACAATTATCCTACGATGGTTTTAAATTTATCCATCAACAATGTTCTTCACGTGTTCTTCGTGTTCTTCGTTCGTTCTTCATTTTTAATTGATATTTTGGATGATGATTTCACTTTTTCACAGAATTTGATGTTATAGAACATCATTCCTTACTTATTTGACCTACTCATTCATAAGATTCATTCGGATCGCTCAAAATCCTTATGAATCTTACACTTTCTTAAGAAATTTATAACTAAATTTCTTATTTCTTATTTCTTCATTTTCTTATGATTTCAACCATATGAAATCATTTCTAACATCTTTTACTTCCTATTCTCATTAAGCTATGTTTTTAACATATAAAGCTTAAAGAAAATTTATAGAAGACTAGGTTTCAGATTACCTTCCTTCTTTAAGCTCCTTCCGTCGGACAAAAGCGTGCACTCGGGCAAGCTTTTCCTCATTCTCTCCCTCTTCATCCAAACTTTCACTCTCTCTCAAGTGTTGGTTTGAAATTTTAAACCAAACAAATGAGATTAAGGCTTGTTTATATAGAAAACCAAGGCTAAGGGCATTTTAGTCATTTTACCCCCTAACCTCCTTACTATTCAAAGCTTAAGGACCAAGTTTACTTAGCCCCCAAGTTTTCTTAGCCCTTAAGTTTCGTAGTTCCATCTTTTTGGGTTTCTTGTCCCGACGCTTTAAAATCTGCGATTCTCTAAATCCAAATATTTTTGATATTTCGTCTTTCCTTTACCGATTAACTTTTACGTATTCTTCTGATTTCTAAAAAACTAAAAACACTTTTTGGTGTAAGCGCTTTTCCTTCACGCTTTCCCCCTAACGTAGTTAAACGAATGAAAAGTACATAACAATACTTTTCATCGCTTTTATTTTATCCGATTTCGCACGCGTTTTTGAGAAAAACTTTATCAACTTACTTAACTTTTCACGATATATTATCATCAAATCTTTCGACAAAATGTCATTTCGACATACCGAACTCTCGAAAAGGCTTAGGTTATTCAAACCCTAACCCTTAGGGTTTCGCTTTCAGTGAATAGTGCCTATTTCGTCTTTTTTTTCCCAAAATATTTTGTTCTCTAAAATTTTATTTTTTGTCTTGAAAATTCTTACTCGCTCAAATCTAGCTCAGAGCTGTAATCCTCCCGATTTATAATCATTCTAGGTTATAGAAATCGATTAATAAACACATAACATATAATATAATATTAATAAAATTCATTTTATTAATAACTAATTCTTTAAATCTTAAATTCTGGACAATCCGATTTTCCGGGTTGTCGCATTCTTCCCTCCTTATAAAAATTCCGTCCTCAAAATTTCTATAACCACACCCATTCCCAGGTCATCACATTCACCCCTTCCACACAGAATTTCGTCCTCGATTTTTTATCTTACTCATCTTCTCAACTTCTCTTCAAATAATTCTTATCTTTCATACATTCCCTACCCTTCATAACTTATCAAGAATCATGAAGTGAAAGGAATAAATAGGAATATAAGGATTCCTTTTAAACATTTCATACTTTTGCTGAGGGGTCAAATCGACCATGAACTCTTACTAGGTTTAACAAAGATTTCACCAAACCTTTCTTACACTAGAAGTTTTAAAATCACAAAGATGGTAAACCACCTCTTCCATATGTAGGTGATCAACCTATCGTATAACCCCATTTCAGGGTATGTTCACCTCATACTTAATCATTAGATTCCGCACCAAAACAATTTGGTTTGGCATAGCTCTTCAAAGAAAGCTCGATTTTCTTTTAATCATGACATACCATTCGTCTTAGCCAAATCAAGTAGCTTAGACCATACCAATAAATTGGACATCAACTTGAAACATTCGTCTAGTCAAATCAATTGACATCGACTACTTCTTTAAATTCTTTTGCAATACATCAAAACGTTTTATGATGTCATGATACCGCACTTTTCACAAGACGTTGAGGACTTCGCTGGGTTTATGACTTCATCATTATACATCATACCATAGTGGTTTGTTGATCCTAAGATCAATCCAAACACCAGTTCAATTGCATTAATAACTCCATCCTTTTACCATCCTTGCATCAAATGCAATCGATGATATAAAATTCATTTTGATATTTCAAATCAATTTCGCTCAGCCAAATCAATTAGCATAGACATATATCAAGAATAGTTCTTTAAAATCCATTGGTTCCAAAATTGAACCAATTCTTTCATTTTTAAAACGCGCACACATAAGCACGATTTCAATAAACTTCGAAATCTAGCATAGCTAGATGACTTGGAATATCCTATTCTCAATCTTCCTTCATTGTCTTACTTGTGGCAATACTTAATCTTCTCTAGCATCTTCAATGCTAAGCCTACTGGAAATAACTCGTTCTCAGTCTACACCTTCCTATACCATAGTACAGTCCATCAACTTACCATACATTATGAGTTCAGGAACTTTCCACAATAATATGAGTTTAAGAACTATCCCGGTCAGACCATAGGCGTCCATTCGCTGAGAAGTTCAAAAACATACCATATAATTATGAGTCACGAACTTACCATAAGTATGAGTTTCAAGAACTCGCACCTACCTTATCGTTCTCTACCTATCAAGTATATACATGAGAAAAGATTCACCTTTTTGTCATATACATCTTGACAGCATGACCAATTCCAATGATTATCACTGTAATAAACTGAGTGGTTATTACACCAAAGCATAAACCTCTGCCCATACAAAGATTCATACAACTCAGCTATCACATGAGTCCTTAATTGAAATCTTACAACTTCTAACTTTCTCTTTACTTAATACGAATTTTCTTTAATTCAGTATATATCCTTTACAACTCAATCTGAAGTTCTTCTCTTCCGTATTACTTCAGTAGTACCATTCATTCATAGCATTGGCTATAAATCATCCATCGTTTAACAACTCATTTGTTACTATGATTTACTATGATCACGTGGTGATCTTCTTATCCTTCTCTCTATGATTATAGTCTTAGGTACTCATACCTAAGGTTTATAACCTATCAGCTTTGATACCAATCTGTAACGTCCCAAAATCCGGTTTATTTTCACATCCGGATTCCGTACGTCACGGTCCCATACTCTTCTAAACATACATCATTATATAGCTAAATATAACAACATACATCCTCAAATCCCAGGTTCTAAAACCTTAAAACCTCTTTCATTACAAATAATGATAATTACATTATTCTTTACATCTTGTACAGGTGACTTTTATCTGCCACCAAGGATATATAATCATTCATTAAACTATTCTATAGTTTAATTCTATCATTCTATATTACAAGTCTTCGCTTGATCTTCACGCTCATTCATCTAATGAATGACACTTCTTCTGGATACCGATCAGCTTGATCTTTACGGGATCCTTAAGTTCTTTCTAACATCGTTCGCTGAAAATGTTTTTATTTAAAGCAAGTGTGAGCATTCAATTGCTCAACAAGTTAAAGTAGTTGAACAAACGTCTTCAAGAATTTAAACATTCTTTTAAGACTTCAATAACCAAACAAAGGTTATGAAGCAGCTTGAATAATAGGAATAATCTCGATTCCTATCATTTTAAAACATTAGTCACATTCACTTTGAAATACTTTCATTCTCTACTCTCTTTCATACACATTCTGTCCGGCTAGAATCAATAGCACATACTTAACAATAATGGTTCATGTATAAACAGAACATTCTCATATTGAACAGTTCAATCACAGAATAGTTTATATCATAGAAACACCAACGTGTTCAAATTGTGGCACAAGGCCTCATACGTTCTACCACCTTGTAAAAATATCACACATTCGCACATAGACAGAACTTCTCAAGTTCAACATCTGAGATGTTTTAGAAACTAGCATTCATTTAAAATATGAATGAAGTTAGGAAAACTTGCCTTACGCACAGCTACAGTTTATAGTTTACGCTGAACTGCTCATTCCAATTCCTATGTAGCACATAAGGAAATAACACATACACCAATTAGTCATATACTTGACTTTACGCATTGGTTTACTTAACTTCACTTCATAAGGTTCACGTTCTTATAAACTAAGTTTACGCGACCAACTTCCTTTACCGGTTAACGGCTTCATGACATACGGAGATGTCTTACTTAATACGTTCATCATATTTGATGATTTACATATCTTCTTTTTATAACTCTCCTAGGACTCAGAACACATCGTGTCTCTGCTAGTAGTCCATATGGTACTCTGAGTGGTTTCCCACAAATAACCAACAAACAAGTTCCCGTCTCGTCTAAACTGCCCATAATAGTGAGTTAGATCAGTTGCCAGTTTTGTATATACCTTCGCTCTCTGAAGGAATTGTTTAGCCCAGCTCCCATATGTTAACCATCAAAGGTTACGATTGTACTAGAACATAAATTCATCTTAACTTACCCAAACTATTAAAATATAATGTTCGTTAAGTCAATTTCTTATTCCTTATAGCTTTCTAGCAATAAAATGCCATACCTCCGAATTCATTCATCATTGTCTAAGTCATATACTCTTTTGTATGCTCAGAACGATCATTCAATATTTATTCTGCCCATTTATAGTGTTAAGCATTTTATGTTACCTTATTCTCATCTTACAACATACTGTTCATTCGACTCGGAACGTCATCCAAGTTATAAACATTAACTCGGCTTCTTTTATGTTATACGTACTTGTCTTTAATTTAGCTTCTTCACCATTCACAGGTTTAACCATTGATCTTTATTACCTTACGGTCAAACTATACATGGGGTGTAGGTTCTACCCGTTTAATATTCACATACACTTAACCTTTATGTCTGTTCAAGTGTTCAACGCTTACATTTCATTCTAACATTCTCCTCCGACTCACATTCGGCTTTCGTTAATCTTATTACCGTTCACCACGACTTTCTTGATAATTCGTATCTTACTTATTACTTCCATCAACGTCTAAGTCATACAACCAATGTATACTTAGAACGTTCGCTCAACGTAAATACGATTCACAAGGATCGTTTACTTATTCAACATTTACGTTGTTCATCCCTTAATATCTCATTCAACCTTTATCTAAGGTTTTAATCGCTTTCATTCATTACTATCATCAGAACCCTATGTTCAATATTCTTTCTTAATGTCGAAGCCATAAGATTCGTTATATACTAAGACCGATCGTTCATCACAACGGCATAGCATTCACAGCGTCTAAACGCTTTACATTCAACTCTCATTACCATGTCATAACATCAAAATGTTATACATTATGCTCGTCAATCAACGTTTAAGGAATCACCATCATAGCAATCCCTCACGTTCGTTTATCGCGACTACGGTCCCTAGATATTGGTTCCGTAACCCACGTCTATATTCTTTGTCTTTTAATCTCATTTGATCTTTTCGTTCAACCTTCATTAAAGGTTTAATACACTTGATTAAGTGTTACATTAATTGAACTACATGTTCATATTTCTCTCTTGCACATCCCCTAGTAATTGAGCAGTAAAAATCTCATTTCCGGCATCACCCGATGCCCGATCTGCCAATGCTGCGCCAGGTCCTTCCTTCCTTTCTCTTCACGCCGCGGTGCCACTTAGCGATGGTCGATGGCCCGAGCTCACTCACGTCAGTGTGGTTTACCCCCCAAAGGCATGACTCATGTCACATGGCATGAAGCATGAACCCTAGAAAAAATTTTGTAAGTTTTACACTGATTTGAGACGCTTACTTTACGATCTCATATCATTGACATTATAACTCGGAATAAGATCGTTCCAAAGCCATTTTATTCCTTATCTTACGTACTTCGATTACCCTTGGACATAACATTTTTTTGAATCCGTTAATATGCTATTCTATTGGCTTAATCTTTGTTCTTCGTTCGTTTTACGTTATTAACGTTCTTCGTTCGTTCGTCTGTAATTCAGTCATCCGAACTCGGAACTCGTTCGTTCTTGAGTCCACAACTCACGTTTTATACATTCTTTTATATTCTTATGAAACCCTACATGTTTGGGTTCATTTACTAACTTTCTAATTCTCGTTCTTCTTTTACAAAATTTTCTCCATAACTTCGTTATAGCTCAGTTTTAATCCGTTCTTCATGAACGTTTCTAACATTTCTAACCAAGCAATAAGCAACTAACTTATACGCGATGGTTTTAAACTTGTCCATCAACAACAATTATCTTATGATGGTTTTAAATTTGTCCATCAACAACGTTCTTTGTGTGTTCTTTGCATTCTTCGTTCGCTTTTCATTTTTAATCGATATTTTGGATTACGATTTCACCTTTTCTCAGAATTTGATGTTATAAAACATCATTCCTTACTTATTTGACCTACTCATTCATAAGATTCATTCAGATTGCTCAAAATCCTTACGAATCTTACACATCCTTAAGAAATTTATACCACAAAATTTCTTATTTCTTATTTATTCATTTTCTTACGATTTCAACCATATGAAATCATTTCTAACGTCTTTTACTTCCTATTCTCGTTAAGCTATATTTTTAACATATAAAGCTTAAAGAAAATTTATGGAAGACTAAGTTTCGCATTACCTTCCTTCTTTAATCTCCTTCCGTCAGACAAATCGTGCACTCGGGCAAGCTTTTCCTCATTCTCTCCCTCTTATCCGAACTCTCTCTCTCTCTCTCTCAAGTGTTGGTTTGAAATTTCAAACTAAACAAATGAGCTTAAGGCTTGTTATATAGAAAACTAAGGAAAAGGGCATTTTAGTCATTTCACCCCCTAACCTCCTTACTATTCAAAGCTTAAGGACCAAGTTTACTTAGCCCCCAAGTTTTCTTAGCCCTTAAGTTTCGTAGTTCCGTCTTTTGGGTTTCGTCCGACAGTTTTAAAAACTGTGATTCTTGGAATCTAAATATTTTTGGATATTTCGTCTTTGCTTTACCGATTAACTTTTACGTATTCTTCGGATTTCAGAAAAACTGAAAAACACTTTTCACTATTAAGCGTTTTCCTTCAGGTTTTCCCCTAACGTAGTTAAATGAGTGAAAAGTACATAACAGTACTTTTTCGTCGTTTTTATTTTATCCGATTTCTGCACGTTTTTTGAGAAAAGCTTTTATCGGCTTACTTAACTTTTCACGATATATTATCGTCAATTCTTTAGACGGAATGTAATTTCGATATACCGAACTCTCGGAAAGGCTTAGGCTATTCAAACCCTAACCTTTAGGGTTTCGTCGGGTGAATAGTGCCTATTTCGTCTTTTTTTCCCGAAAAATATTTTGTTCTCGGAAAAATTTTATTTTTGTCTTGAAAATTCTTACTCGTTCAGTCTAGCTCGTAGCCAGAATCCTCCAGATTTATAATCATTCAAGGTTATAGAACGATTAATAAACACATAGCACAGAATAGTATTAATAAAATTCATTTTATTAATAAATAATTCTTTAAATCTTAAATTCTGGACAATCCGATTTTCCGAGTTGTCACAAGAAACAACACAGTACAACAGAAGCCAAAATAACAGAAGCCAAGAAACAACGCAGCTGCGCTGCACCCTAGTAAAAATTGGGCGCAGCTGCGCCCTTCCTGGACTAAACCACGAAGATGCTCTATTCTGCAGAGTATCAACCCAACTTCGATTTCTTCATTCTAAACATGCTCAAACTCAATCTTAAAGGTTCCATACATGTATACAATCTTCATAAGCACTTTGGTAGTGAATTTCCAAATCAATTTCACAAGAATTTAGTGGAATTTCCACGGTTTACCAAATTTGAAATTAAGTATTGAAAACAAGAATTTACCTTCTTAGAAGCTTAGTTAGTTCCTTCTGCAAACTCTAAACTTTTTCTAAATCAATAAGCAACTTACACTGTCAAACTTGGAATTTGACAGTTAATTTATAGTAACGGGAAATAAAGAAGAAGACTACAATTTATAGAGGATTTTGGGACCAGTTAGTTGCTTTACTCCAAAGGTTGAATCCATGGGGTATAAGAAGAACACAGGGGTTTTGGAAAAGTTGTTCAACCACCACTTCCAGCCATTTGCATAACAATGATCACCTCCATTGTAGCTTACTATTCACAGCTTAGCAGATCACGTAAAGGAATTATAGGTTACTGTTTGGTAACTGATTTTGGGACAATGGTTTAAGTGCTCAACAACTTGGTTAAATAATGCTTAGTTTGGTTTCTTTGATTTCCAAAATGTGATTTTAATGTGTTAATGCTACTACAATATGAAAAGTTATGAATTTAATATATACCCATATCATATAATCCATTTACATTAGGTCCACATAATTTAATATTTAATATAGATAAAATAACGCAGTTAGGTATTATTGTCCGGGTATTCCCCATAGATATTATTATTGCAAATATATCAATATTATATCACTATCCAATATTAAATGTTCATTTTAAACATTTAATCCCTTTCCGAATTCCTGGAATACACAGTTAATTTATTAATTCTATATTAAAATGTCACATATGATTTTTTTGGGCTACTGGGTACCTCATACCATTTAAATGTATTCTTATCATATGATTTTAATGATGTCAGACACTATAATAAAGTTCTATTTAACAGTTACTGCAATAACTAACTCTTCAAGCTCTGGCCACTAGCTCAGCTACATTTGTTTGTACTGTAGAGAGGGCGCAGCTACGCCGGTCCTTGGCAATGTCAAACTGGTTTAGCTCCATGCAAGTTCCGACTTCTACACCATACTAGTTTCATATAAAATGAACTAAATTCCAGATTGATAATACTACTAGTTAAAGAGTCTATTCATTCCATACATGGAATTATACAATCACACATAATTAATCTTCCTCTTATTAAACTTTTCTTTCTTAATTCACTTAGTAAGTTTCATTATGCCACACTAGGAAAATTCTCATAAGCTTTATATAAAGCTCTTCACCAATCTCACCACATTACTTTACTGTCATAGCGTTTAACGGTTAACTTAATTGAATAGGATTTCTATAAACCATGCCACAACAATATTCATTTATACACAAGTAAATACTCGACTCCAATTAATTATTTATTAATAATATTTAGAAATTCTCGGGAATTACATCCTCCCCTCCTTATAAAAATTTCATCCTCGGAATTGGTACAAGGTTACACAAATAAATGGGGATAGTCCTTCCTCATCTTATCCTCTAATTCCCAAGTGGCCTCCTCGACGTCGTGGTTTCGCTAAAGTATTTTTACCGAAGATATAACTTTATTTCTTAATGTCTGCTCTTTCCTATCTAATATCTGGATAAGAATTTCTTCATATGCCAGATTCCTCTCCACTTGAATGGGCTCGTAGGAAATCACGTGTTTGTAGTCAAGCTTGTACGGACGCAACGCGGAAATGTGAAACATGTTATGGATGTGTTCCAACTCAGGTGGTAAAATAACTTTGTATGCCACTTCGTCCACTCGCTTCAATATCTCGAATGGTCCTATGAACCTCAGACTCAATTTTCCCTTCTTGCCGAAACATATTTTTCCTTTCCAAGGAGATACTTTCAAGAATACGTAACTTTCGACTTCAAAGTCGCGGTCTTGACGATGTACATCTGCGTATTTCTTCTGGAGATCTTGTGTAGCTACCATTTAGAGGCTTACATTGAAAACAACCCTGATGAGGTGATTATACTGAAAAAAATGTAGTATCGGACCCAGAAACGATAGCATAACTGATAGGCATAGTATAGTTAAAGAATATAAGGACAAGCTCGAGTTCCTAAACTCATATGTCTGTGGTGAGTTCTTAAATCATAATGTGTGGTAAAGTTTGACGAACTAGGTATAGTTAAGTATGAATGGATTATTGAGGATAATGGGAATATATAGAATACTAAGCAATTGATCCTTAGTGAAGGCGTAAGAAATAAGTAGTATTAGTTTTACTTGAATATGTATGATTATATGATGTGTATATGATAGGTATGTAGGTATAATGTAATATTCTTAACTTTTGTATGAGTTATGGCAGCGAATCCCGACTTTTGAGTCACAAGGGGATAACAGATGTTTAAAGCAGTATGTGCTATGGTATGTCAAGCATTATGAATATGAATCTATGTTGGATTAATGAAATAAGTTGATATAAAGTTAGTAATTATTTATCTGAACACTGATTAATAGAGTAACCAAGTTTTCAAAATCTAATATTTTGAATTTATGATTATTTGTGTAGAAGATTTCACGTTATAGAAGGTAAGTCGATAAAAGATCAATTATGATCAGATAATGTCGCCAAGACATAAACGAAACCAAAGGGTAGAAGAACCTGTTAACAAAGCTGGAGGACAACTAGACCCGATGCAGAATTTTGCGAATGTGGATATGCAGAATGGAATACCAGCCGCAGGAAATCAGCCAGACAATCGATTTGCGAACTTTAAAGATTTTAAGGTCATAGGACCATTAAGATTTAGAGGGTCAACTAACCTTGTAGAATTAGTTGTGATAGCTAGGGTAACAGAGGGGCACAAGACAACTTTTGCCACCTATACGATGAAAGGAGGGGCGAATTTTTGGTGGGAGTCAAATCGAGCTAGAGCCGGAGAAGGGAGTAGTGGTAGTAGGACTGGAAAAAGGAAAGGAGATAACTTTAGGAATACTGAAATTAGGACAGGAGGGGGAAAGAATAAGGTTGTGCAGTGTAGAAATTGCGGAAGGAATCACTCGGGAGAGTGTCTTATAGGAAAATTAGTGTGTTATAAGTGTGGGGGGACATATCTCTCTCAACTGCCCCAATTCTAGGATGAATAATGGGTGTTTTAGATGTGGATCAAAGGAGCATAAGGTGAAGGACTGTCCGAAAAGGAGAAGGGATGCAGGAAATGTGAGTACGAAAAAAAGTAACGAGATGCTGGCAACAACATGACCAACTTCAACAAACAACCAAACTGAATCAACCGCAAGAGTCTTTAGCATGACCGTTCAAGATACCGTGGTAGATAGGGATGTGACTCCAGGTATTAATCAAGTCAATTGTATTTTCTTATATATGACTTTCGTATATATATAGTAAATTATTTTATAAAGAAATTTTGAAGGAGGAATTTGAGTTCTATTAGAAATCAAATCTCTATTTAAGTAGATAGACAAACTTTATGCTGAATAGTTAAAGATCGGTTCGATCAATTATGATCGAGATCTACTTGCAATGACTGTGTATGCTATTTTTCCTTAGTGTCTATAGGTTTTAAAGAAGTGATTCCGGAGACGGAATCCTTATAAGGGAGGGTGAATGTAATAACCCAATATTTTTAATAAGAAATGTTGCGATTTAAATTTTTTTATATATATATATAAAGGTGAAAATATTTGCAAGTAATGTATATGTATCTATGTGATAAACAAAAATATTTATTAGATGTAAATAATTTCTTTTTAGACTTATTGATCATTATAGATTATATTCTTATAATAAATTAATTTTGTAATAAAAATATTTATTATCTATTTTCCATGAAAATATGATTATGGTATTCATGATATGATTATTAGGATTATTATGATATGTATTTTATTATATTGGTTAGGTTAATTATTTTAACTTAATTAATTATGGTATGCATGAAGGTTATGTCAGATATGAATTCAAAATCCTAAGTCTGGATTTTGAATAAAGGATGAGAATAATAATATAATATTATTTATGTTTCAGTAATATAAACATGTCTTATATGTGTGTAATGTTAATGTGTGGAACAGTTATAGTAAAACAGTACAAATCCTAGCATTACTGATAAACTATAGTACATTGTCAAATATGACTGTAAGATTTGCTAATTTATGTAGTTAATGACTATTATTATGTTTGCTATTAATTAGGTAAACCCTAATTAATATCTAGAAACCCTAATTACTAAATTAGAACCCTAATTGCTAAGTTATAAACCCTAAGTATTAATTTAGCAAGGTTAATAGTAATAAATATAATATAATGGCTAATTTACACAACCTAGGTGATTAGGAAACCTAGTGTAATTAGGGAACCCTAATCAACATTTTAGAAACTAAGATTTCCATATTTGCCCTTAATACACAATTCTATATTTAGAGCTTATGAAACACTAGGGTTAAACCCTAAGGGTTAAAACCTAATGGGTGTGAGAAGTTACCAAGTTGCCATGCAATTTATAAGTCAAATGTCCAAACTACCCTTTTGATTACTTTAATAAGGTGGAGTGTAGATCTAGCCCTAGTGAGGAGTTGGTAACCAACCATAGGCTAGCCATGTGGTCTAGAAAGCTACTTTAATCAACCAACAACTGATCACATGCTCAGCCAATGCATTTTATCAGTTTATATATAGATCAAGGAGAGAGAAGTTGCATAAACAAGCCTCATTTGATCACAACACTTAACCAAAACCCTCTCAACTTCAAACATCCAAAAATTTCAAGCTAGACCAGGTCCACAATCAAGTCCCAAGTTCACCCATAATGGATCAAGAAGTCAGATTCAAGATTTTGTTCATAAGAGGTATAAACCTAACCCTAGAAATTTGATCTTTAAAGTTATGTTAGATGTTATGTTTAGATGTTTAAATATGTTGTTTGTAGTGTCTTTTAATGATCTGGGTTGTTATAACTCAGATCCATAACACTTAGATGCTCGAAATAGGAGTTTTCAAGAATCTGGGAATTTTAATTTATGTTGTCTGACATTGAATGTTAGACCCCATAGATTCTTCTGTGTTCATGATTGTAGTTGTTTTATGTGTTAAATCCATAGCCTGATATGTTGTCTTTGCTCTACAACTGAAATAACGATCATATGATGCACATATTTCATTTTATTAACAGTTAAAGATCGTTGACCGGCATTGACCGGGAGATTTCTAGGTAACCGAGATTTCCCCAGATCGGTCTGACAGATAGTTCTTGGGTTCAAATCTTGCAGGTTTTATGTGTTTTGTACATGTTGTTGCATTCGTGTTATAGTGTGTAATATGTACTACAAATGCATGACTTTATATCACCTAAATGACAAGCATGATCAAAGTATTCGACGGTCAAAGTAGGCCACTTGCACTGATTTTGCGTTTCTGGAATTTCCAGAAAAGAGGACGAACAGCCTCTCGGACAATGTTTGACCGGATTCTAACTTACGGTTATGTTGTAGTTTTATTAATCTGATGAATGTTATGTGTACCTTGTCATATATACTATAAGCTTGAACCATAACATCAACTTGTTAATGACCAGAACCTATAGGAATTTGAGCTTCAAATTGGACCCTCGTGACTGACTGGGTTTCTGGGTAACCCAGAAAACCCAGAAAGCCTTGACAGTGAGTTTGAAGGAACAGATCTACTTGTTGTTATGTTGTATGATCTTGTTAGTTATTGTGTCTTGTAGTATTACATTAGTAGTACATGGTCAAAGTTATAACATGCCCAGAAATCTCATAACCTGACATGTATGACTGGTCAAACATGACTAGTCGATCACTGACATTGATGTTCTTGAGCCTCAAGAACACCTAAGGCGACGCTTTCTGTCGCCAAAGGCTTTAGCGAAAGACTTAGTTAATTTTAATTAATTAATTTCCAAAAATTGATTAAAAATAGAGAAAAATAGTTTTTAATTATTAAAAATATAAAATAAATTCCTAAAAATTATTTTAAAGTCTAAAAATGAGTTTTTAATTATTTTGAATATATTTCATTAATATTTATTATTTTTGGAATATTAATGGTATTTAATTTATTTAATTATAATATTAAATAAATTACTTAAAAATGATTTTAATACTTGAAAAATCATTTAAAATTATATTATGTTATAAGAAAATATTTTAAGTTATTTTTAATATTTTGTGATGAATTTCATTAATTAAATAATATTAATGATATTTAAGTTATTTAATAAATGTATTAAATAAATTATGAAAAATAGAATTAATGATTTAAAAATTATATAATTATGATTTAAATGTTATAAAAATATTTTAAGTTATAAAATATAACTTTTGATATTTTGTCATGAAAAATATTATTTATTTAATATTAATGATATTTATTCAACATTAATGATATTAAATTTATTTAATAATTATATTAAATAAATAGTTTAAAGATAGTTTTATTGATTTAAAAATTATTTAAAAGGATATAAATGAATTAAAAATATTTTTAAGTTATACTTAATGACTTTTAATATTTTGAGGAATAGTACATTAATATTTTAATGGTAATTATTTAAAAATGATTTTAATTATTTTAAAAATCATTTAAAGGTATTATTAGTACTTTAATAATATTCGAGTTATTATAACTAACTTTAATATTTTGGCGATGGTTTCATTAATAGTTTAATATTATTTAAATATTAATGATAATAGAATTATTTGATGTTTAAATCATTTTATAATGATTCCGGTATTTGAAAATTCATGATAAATTATAATAATTATTTGAAAATTGTTATAAGGCTATGAAAAATAATATGACTGATACTTAGGTTGACCAGAATAATATTAAGGGTATTGGATAGAGTTTAAAACTCGGTAAGTACCCGATACACCGTCGATACACCGACATTTCTTTGAAATTAATACGGACTTAGATAGTTTGACTGTATATGTGTTTATTTGTGATTTATTGACTGTGAAACATGTGTGCCAATGTGGTTAGGTTATGTGTTGACTGCAATAATCAGTACTATGTGTTATGATATGTGATTCTAATCGTTAGAATGATCTTATAAATGATAGGTTGTTGAATTAAAGATAAAACTAAGTTATGTATTGTAAGCAGCAGACCAGGCAAGTTTCCTATAATTACTCCAATTATTATTGAGCAAGTATCTTTACCTTTGCATTTCCTTTATGCAATGAATATGAGTAAGAAGTTTCAGAATTATATTATTATTATGCTAAATTATTACCCTATTGTGATATATTTTATCATTGTTTATCAACATGTTAGTATATGATAATTCAGATATATATTCCGTTTGTTAATTCCTAAATATGGTTACACAAGTGTCCCCACTTGGATAATCATTGTATTTAATCACATGTTAATATATATATATATATATATATATATATATATATATATAAGCTATTTGACCCAGCTAGACACAGATTTAGAAATATCGTTGAATATGATAAAACCTTTTTGTATCCAATCAAATTGCTTTGGTTCGGATTCCAGATTATGTATGAACATCCTGAACATGGGAAAACTTTTATGCGCCCAAGGCGGCCAGAGTGAACGATAATTTCGTTCTTGCATGTAGTATTGATCAATACAGGGCACATTGGGCAGATCACCCCCGTGTCCGTAAGTTATGACGGTTTATAGATGAATTTCTGTTAAACCTTTTCAAAAATAAAGAATAATGTTCATAGTATGTCACCTTAACCCTATTTATAGTCAATATGTAGTTTCAAAAAATTGATAGAGAGTTGTTATGTTATTATTATCGGTCCAGATTACTTCACAACTTTTGATTTTTTGTAGAAGGGTAGTACAAAGAAAACATTTAATCCTTTCAGCTAATATTTATAATTATTATTACTTGCTGGGCACTAAAATGCTCATCCTTGCTTAATTTAAATGTTTTCAGTTAAGTATGATAGGCCAGAGGGCTCTGCCAAGAACAAAGGGAAAGGAAAGCTACCCGATTAAGTTTGAGTTATCTTATAGTTTGACTTAAATAAGTTATTATTATCTATCATGAAATGAAATGATTTACTGATCTTATTAGACTCTAATATGTAAATTAAGTTTGATATTTATGATGATTATATTATTTCCACTTATAAATATCTATGCATGTAATGAAATTCAAGTATCTAAATTCATCGTCAAACAAAAATAAAAGATAACTTAATTAAAACCATTAATTGTTGTGTGTTTATATTATATGCTAATCAGGATAATTTATGTGTAGATGTCAGATAGAAAAGGATTAAGATACCCTAAGATCGTAAAGAAGGAGTCAACCTCCATAACCAAGCCAATATCAAAGTTGATAGCTGAAATAGAGGCTTACATTGAAAGCAACCCTGATGAAGTGATTATACTGAGAAAAATGTAATATCGGACCCAAAAACGATAGCATAACTGATTGGCATAGTATTGTTAAAGAATATAAGGACAAGCTCGAGTTCTTAAACTCATATGTCTATGGTGAGTTCTTAAACTCATAATGTGTGGTAAAGTTTGATGAACTAGGTATAGTTAAGTGTGAATGAATTATTGAGAATAATGGGAATCTATAGAATACTAAGCAATTGATCCTTAGTGAAGGCGTAAGAAATAAGTAGTATAAGTTTTACTTGAATATGTATGATTATATGATGCGTATATGATAGGTATGTAGGTATAATGTAATATTCTTAACTTTCGTATGAGTTATGGCAGCGAATCCCGACTTTCGAGTCACAAGGGGATAACGGATGTTTAAAGCAGTATGTGATATGGTATGTCAAACGCTATGAATATGAATCTATGTTGGATTAATGAAATAAGTTGATATAAAGTTAGTAATTATTTATCTGAACACTGATTAATAGAGTAACCAAGTTTTCAAAATATAATATTTTGAATTTATGATTATTTGAGTAGAAAATTTCGCGTTATAGAAGGTAAGTCGATAAAAGATCAATTATGATCAGATAATGCCGCCAAGACGTAAACGAAACCAAAGGGTAGAAGAACCTGTCAACAAAGCTGGAGGACAATCAGACCCGATGCAGAATTTTACGAATGTGGATATGCAGAATGGAATACCAGCCGCGGGAAATCAGCTAGATAATCAATTTGTGAACTTTAAAGTTTTTAAGGCCATAGGACCGTCAGGATTTAGAGGGTCGACTAACCTTGTAGAAGTAGTTATGATAGCTAGGGTAACAGAGGGGCATAAGACAACTTTTGCCACCTATACGACGAAAGGAGGGGTGAATTTTTGGTGGGAGTCAAATCGAGCTATAGTCGGAGAAGGGAGTAGTGGTAGTAGGACTGGAAAAAGGAAAGGAGATAACTCCAGGAATACCGAAATTAGGACAGGAGGGGGAAAGAATAAGGTTGTGCAGTGTAAAAATTGTGGAAGGAATCACTCGGGAGAGTGTCTATAAGACCCCAATTTTTATGAATAAAGATAAATTTTCGATAATTATCATTTTTAAATATTATGTAATGAATTTGAGATAATATTATAGTTGTGGGTAATATTTAAAAATTTTGTAAAGTACGCAAGTTGTTTTAAATATTCGATTGGTCGGGGAATATTCGTACGACGGCACAATCATTGGTGGACCCCACAACGGAATAATTGTCGTATTGAGAAAACGACAAAATATTTTTATGAAAATAACGGCAGAAGTTTTACCGTTAACTGTTGAAATGCCCGGTGTTAAAAGTACAGGAATACGCGTGGTTACATAGTAGCACACGGTATTGATTATTGTTGCTTACGTGAGAAGTCACTCAGTTTTGTTAAATTTTTACTTTAGTAATTGTTACATAGTATCTCACGTTAATTGATTCAATTATTGTTGATATTTTATATTGAAATGACGAAGTTATTAATATTATTATTTTTAATATTAACGATGTCTAGAAGTTCTGCCAAGGAGAGGTTTGGTCACCTAATTATTGCTAATAATAGGAGAAATCCTTAATGGAAAGCCCCTCTTTCTGGGAGCGACTCAGTCGATTAATAGTGTGAATAATAATAATGATGATGAAGTTTTATTTTATTAGTATTATTAATGTAATAAAATGTAAAAGCTTTTTATATAAAATGTAATACTTTTATAAAGTTATTCGTTTTATTAGGCTAATAGTAAAATCTTTTTATATAAAAGCGAGAATACTTTTATAAAGTTATTCATTTTATTAGACAATAATAAGAATATATTATATTTTATTATGCATAGTGTTTGCATAGTGCCTGCATAGTGTTTGCATAGTAAAATCTTTTTAAAAGTTATTCATTTTATTAGATTATAAATATAATATATTATATTTTATTGTAAACCAATCTGGACCGTCCGTTTAAAGTAAATCGATCTGGACCGTTCATGGATTGGTTACTATTCAGTCCATTCTTCTATAAATAGAAGCTCATTCCTTCATTATTTCTTACGAATTCACTGAAACTCTAGAGAGAAATTGTAGAGAGAATTATTCTTCTATCTTGAGCGTATTTCTTTAGCGTTTAAGAAAGCTTTGAGCATAGTGCAAGTTTCTTCCAAGATATCCCCGCCCTACCATGTAGAAATACTCTTATTCATTATTTATTATTACATTGGAATAACCTATCTATCGCCAAGTACCGCATGCATGGTGATTTCATTTGTTATTCCATTCTTTATTATTCATTTGGAATATCCTATCGGTGCATGTATTACGCTGACACGGTTCCGTTATTTATTATTACATTAGAATAACTTTTATACTATCACAAATACCGCATGCATGGTGATTTCTTTTATTATTCCATTCTTTATTTTACTGAGTTGGTTAAGTTTTAAATTCTATACTCCATTAAATTGGTGGAATATCCTTGATATTTGCACTTCATCTAGTATCTTTTCATGGAAATATTCTTCTGAGCATTCTTAAATTTTACTCTACAAAGAAGTATCATGCTGACAATTTGGACGTTATTAGTTCCTGAATAAATTAATTCTTGAACTTGTTTTATTGAATTCTTATATCATTGTCATCATACTCATATTTCTATTTTGTTAAAAGTCATCTGTGGCCTGTAGTGCATAGATGGACTTGGTATGATTATGACCAGGGATTATTTTGTGTAATCATGACCGTAATGTTACAAATGATGTGGTAAAAGTCCTCATTGGCCCGTAGTGCATTGATGGACAGTTGTTGGCATGATCATGACCATTGATGAATACACGAATATCCTTGGCCCGTAATATATGGATAATTTGTGGTTGTGATACTTATGAATATCCTTGTCCGTAGTGCAGGGATGAGGTGGATTATTTATTAAGCTGAGTCCCAGCGATAAATGTGATGAAAAACCTTTTAAATCATAAAAGATAATAGATTTTATTCTCTACTTGACTCTTTTAATGGATTGTATGTTCCGCTGCAGTTAAACTTGATTTCTATTGTATTTTATCAGTTTAACACTGTTGAAGACTAATGATAATTTATTCTGCATTATCTTAGTCATAATATTTCTTACTGGGCTAGTTGAGCTCACCCTTTCTTTCATTGTTCTCTTGAAATGATGAGAACGTAGGCTGACTGGACTAGTCGGGGAGCGGAGTGACGGTCCGGATGATAGTATTAGTAGTCCTCACTATTACATTAAATAGTGTGACAATAAATGTAATTAAGACTTATTCTGAGAGTGGATATTGTCTAGAAGACAATATTTGTATTAAAACTCACAGCTTTCTTGTTTTATATTAAAGATTGTATTTGTATTCTATACCATGTATTTGGCGACTCAGAATAGGTGATTTAACCTTTTTTTGTGGCGTCACCGTTGGTATCAAAGATTATGGATAAGGACCCTGGTTAAGATGTGAGACAAGAACTAGGAGGGGAGAGACGGGGAATTCCTTCGCTAGTATGACCTACCTACGTTTATTTGATATTTAATTGTTTGGTCAGAGTATAGGGATAATATGTGATATGTTAATTAACCCTTATTTTGTGGCAGTGTTTGAAAATGGCATCCGAGAATGTTGAGAACATCAATGGAGCACATGAGACCGTTGAGTCTCCACAAATCAATAACCAGGACAATGTGCATCAGGAAGGCGACAATCCTCATGCAAACAACAACACTAACCAAATGATGAACGATGGAATGTTTCGAGGCTTCATGCAATTTGTGCAACATCAGGCGAGGACGGCTCCTGTCCAAAATGCAGGTGGAAACACTGGCAACTCTCGGATGGTCACTGCCAAACAGTTCAAGGAGCTGGGACCACCGGAGTTTTTTGGAGAGCCAAAACCACTTAAGGCGGAGATGTGGATAAAACAGACCAACAAGATATTTGATGTCTTGGGTTGCTCCAAGGAGAAAAAGGTTCCCTTTGCCACCTTCATGTTGCGGGTAGAGGCAGATTACTGGTGGGAATCTGTAAAGTGTACTCAACCTGCCGCACTGAAGATGTCTTGGGAAAAGTTTCAAGAACTGTTCAACGACAAGTACTTTCCCGAAAGTATTCGTCATATGAAAGAGGTAGAGTTCATTAAACTGGAGCAAAACAACATGACAGTGTCGCAGTACGAAGCCAAGTTTGCCGAGCTGTCCCGGTTTGTGTCCCATTTGGTTGATAATGAGGAGAGAATAACGCGAATGTTTCTAAGAGGTTTGAAACCCGAGATACATCAATATCTTATCTCTCATAAATTGTGTTTGTATTCAGATGTTGTTAATAGGGCTCAGTCATTAGAGCGCGATAATGAGTCAACCCAACCAAAAGAGAGTAGCCGACAAAATGATAATACTAGTGATAACAGTCATCGAAGCGATAACAATAAGCGTGGAGGGAATCAACATGCCAGAAATGGTAACCACTTCGGTGGTAATCATGGCCAAAGCAATAAGAATGGACATTTCAAGAAGAGGAGATTCAACAATGATGGAAAGATGTAAGTATCAGCACATGTTGTTAAGGATGGAGAACGACCACCTATCATATGCTTCAAATGCGGAAGGGAGGGACACATCAGTCCAAACTGTGTGATGCCGTCCAAAGCATGTTATAATTGTGGAAGAGAAGGTCACCTAGCCCGATTTTGTCATTCACCGAAGACAAGTTCAGCTAGGATGGAAGCACCAAAAAGGCCGCCCCTAAAAAAGTCAAAGCCGATGGTCTGAGGATAGCGTTTGTCGTGACCTCCCAGAAAGCAAGGAACCCGAATGAGATCATCACGGGTAAGCTTATCATAAACTCTAGCGAAGTATATACCTTATTTGATACCGATTCTACCCATTCCTTTATTTCTCCTACTTGCGCTCAACGTTTAAATTTGACTCCGGAGAAATTGGACTTTGACTTATCTGTTGAAACTTCGTTGGGAGAAACATTCACTACATCCACTGTTTATATGTCTTATTTGGTTCAAATCGGTACCCTCACATTACCTGTCGATCTTATTTCATTGAAAATACTTGCATTTGACGTTATTCTAGGGATTGATTGGTTAACTACTCATCATGCGAAAATTTATTTTTTTCGTAAGGTTGTTAGCTTTCGTATTCCTAACCAACCTATTATGCGAATTCAAGCAACCAAACCATTAAAATCAATCACTGTAATCTCAAGCCATAAAGTTATTCGTTTATTGAAAAATGGATGTTAAGCTTTCTTAGCTCATGTCACGAATCTAAACAAAAATACGTCAATTTTGAATGATATTTCTATTGTTAATGAATTTCCTGACGTATTCCTCGAAGAACTTCCTACCTACCCAGGCGTGAAATTGAATTTTGTATCGACCTTGAACCCAGATACAAAACCCATTTCCAAAGCCCCATATCGAATGACTCTATTGAACTTCGTGAGTTAAAGACCCAACTATAGGAATTGTTAGACATTGGCTTTATTCATCCTAGTACTTCTCCTTGGGGTGCTCTGTTCTATTCGTGAAGAAGAAAGATAGGAGTATGCGACTTTGTATTGATTATCGGAAGTTGAATCATGTCACCATCAAAAATAGGTACCCATTGCCATGTATTGATGACTTGTTTGACCAGTTGCAAGGCGCCAAATTCTTTTCAAAGATTGATCTTCGTTCTGGATATCACCAATTGAAGATTAGAACCGATGACATTCGAAAGATGGCTTTCAGAACTCGGTACGGGCATTATGAATTCCTAGTCATGTCTTTTGGATTAACTAATGCTCCTGCTGCCTTCATAGATATGATGAACTGAGTATTCAAGGAATATTTGGATCACTTTGTGGTCGTCTTTATTGATGACATACTTATTTATTCCAAAAGCCGTGAAGATCATGAGCAACACTTGAGGCTGATACTCCAAAACTTCGTGAATATAAGCTTTATGCCAAGTTGAAGAAATGCGAGTTCTGGCTTGAGGAAGTAGCATTCCTTGGGCACGTGGTATCAAGTCATGGAATATATGTTAACCCGGCAAAGATTGAAGCTATTCAAAGCTGGGAGCAACCTAAATCAGTGACCGAAGTACATAGCTTTCTCGGCTTAGCTGGTTATTATCAGAGATTCGTAGAAGGATTTTCTCGAATCGCTACTCCCTTAACTCAGCTGACTCAGAAAGATACTAAATTCGGTTGGAGCGAGGAATATGAGAAGAGTTTTCAAGAACTCAAGGAAAGACTCATTTTAGCACCTGTTCTGACAATACCATCTGGCTCGAAGGGATTTGTCATCTACAATGATGCTTTAGGCAAAGGGTTAGGATGTGTTCTCATACAACATGGGAAAGTCATAGCCTATGCCTCACGACAACTCAAAGAATATGAGAGGAATTATCCTACTCATGATCTAGAGTTGGCAGCTGTTGTCTTCGCACTTAAAATTTGGAGGCATTATTGTATGGGGAGAAAGTGGATATCTTTACGGATCATAAAAGCCTCAAATATTTCTTTTCTCAAAAGGAACTAAACATGCGATAGCGACGTTGGCTTGAACTGTTGAAAGATTATGATCATACCATCTAATACCATCCCGAAAAAAGTGAGCGTGGTAGTTTGTGACGTTGAGTATAAAGATCATATCTTGAATGCAAAGTGCGATATTTTCAACGAGGCCCCATTTTGTATGATTTGCAAAGGATGGAGATAGAGATAAAGACTCCAGGGACCCAAGTGATGATGATGAATATTCGTGTGGAACCGACTTTAATCGATAAAGTTAAAGTTTTTTCAAGCTACTGACACACAGGCGATGCATATGAGGAAGAAAGTACAAGAAGGTGCTATGCCGGAAGCAAGAATCAATGAAGAAGGAATACTTCGAGTTAACTCCAGACTTTGTGTTCCTAACGACCTTGATTTAAAGTATAAAATCATGATGGAGGCGCACAACACACCGTTTATAATCCATCCTGGGAGTACTAAGATGTATCATGATCTTTGACTTACATTTTGGTGGGGCAATATGAAGAGAGAGATAGCGCTGTTTATCTCAAGGTGTTTAACGTGTCAACGAGTCAAGGTGGAGCATCAGGTACCAAAAGGTCCATTGCAACCACTTGAAATTCTAGAATAGAAGTGGGAGCACATTACCATGGATTTCGTTACTGGTCTTCCCACGGTTTCTCAGGGTATAGATGTAATTTGGGTCATTGTTGATAGATTGACCAAGTCTGCTCATTTCTTACCTATATGAGAAACTTATACACTTGAACGTCTTGCTCGTATGTACATAAACAAGGTTATAAGATTTCATGGTATGCCAGTATCCATAGTTTCTGATCGAGACCCAAGATTCACTTAACGATTTTGGGTTAGTTTGCAAAAAAGCTATGAGCATGGATTTACGATTTAGTTCGACATATCATCCTCAAACGGACGGAAAATCAGAGAGGACTATTCAAACTCTTGAAGATTTATTAAGACTCTGTGTCCTTGACTTCAAAGGAAGTTGGGACAAGTTCTTACCATTGGTGGAGTTTTCCTACAACAACAGTTATCAAGCAAGTATTGGCATGGCTCCATTCGAAGCGTTGTATGGAAGAAAGTGTCATTCTCCAGTATGTTGGGATGAGGTGGGTAAAGCAACATTGTTAGGACCGGAGTTAGTACGTATGACTACGAAAAAGATTCAAATGATCCGACAACGTATAAAAACCTAACAAGACCGACAAAAGAGTTATGCTGATCTTCATCGAAAGAACGTGAAATTCGATATTGGAGATCATGTGTTGTTACGTGTTGCTCCATGGAAAGAAGTTACAAGATTTGGAAAGAGAGGAAAGCTCAATCCTCGATTCATTGGCCCATTTTTAATCATCAATCCAGTAAGGACTGTAGCTTATAGACTCGCTTTACCGCCAAGTATGTCTCGTGTTCATAACATTTTTAATATATCCATGTTACGTAAATATGTGAAAGACCCAAACCACATTATTGAGTTAGAACCAGACAAAATAGCAGAAGATTTAAAGTATGAAGAGGTTCCTGTTCAAATCTTGGATAAGAACGAGCATATTCTACCCTTCAAGGTTATACCTCAAGTCAAAGTTTTATGGAGGAACCACGATGTTGAGGAAATGACCTGGGAGTTAGAATCTGAAATGAAATCAAGGTATCCTTACTTCTTTGACATACCAGGTACGAACCCTAATTTTGAGGGCAAAATTTCATAAGAAGGGGAGATTGTAAGACCCCAACTTTTATGAATAAAGATAAATTTTCTATAATTATCATTTTTAAATATTATGGAATGAATTTGATATAATGTTATAGCTGTGAGTAATATTTAGAAATTTTGCAAAGTACGCAAGTTGTTTTTAATATTGATTGGTCGGGGAATATTCGTACGACGACACAATCATTGGTGCACCCCACAACAGAATTATTTTCGTATTGAGAAAACGACAAAAATATTTTTATGAAAATAACGGCGGAAGTTTTACCGTTAACTATTGAAACACCCGGTGTTAAAAATGCGAGAATACTGGCGTGGTTGCATAGTAGCACACGGTATTGATTATTGATGCTTACGTGAGAAGTCACTCAGTTTTGTTCAATTATTGCTTCAGTAATTATTGCATAGTATCTCACGTTAATTGATTCAATTATTGTTGATATTTAATATTGAGATGACGAAGTTATTAATATTATTATTTGCAATATTAACAATGTCTAAAAGTTCTGCCAAGGAGAGGTTTGGTCACCTAATTGCGCGCTAATAGGGAGAAATCCTTATTGGAAAGCCCCCTCTTTCCTGGGAACGACCTGATCGATTAATAGTGTGAATAATAATAATGATGATGAAGTTTTGTTTTATTAGTATTATTAATGTAATAAAACAGAAAAGCTTTTTATATAAAACAGAATACTTTTATAAAGTTATTCATTTTATTAGGCTAATAGTAAAATCTTTTTATATAAAACATAATACTTTTATAAAGTTATTCGTTTTATTAGACAATAATTAGAATATATTATATTTTATTATGCATAGTGTTTGCATAGTGCCTGCATAGTGTTTGCATAGTAAAATCTTTTTAAAAGTTATTCATTTTATTAGATTATAAATAGAATATATTATATTTTATTGTAAACTAATATGGACCGTCCGTTTAAAGTAAATCGATCTGGACCGTTCATGGATTGGTTACTATTCAGTCCATTCTTCTATAAAGAAAAGCTCATTCCTTCATTATTTCTCACGAATTCCCTGAAACTATAGAGAGAGAAATTATAGAGAAAATTATTCTTTTATCTTGAGCGTATTTCTTTAGTGTTTAAGAAAGCTTTGAGCGTAGTGCAAGTTTCATCAAGTATATCCCCGCCCTACTGTTGGAGTACTCTTCTTTATAAGGTAAGGGGTATTTTTTTTTCATATTCATGAAGAGAACTTCTGTTATTCCATTCTTTATTATTCTATTGGAATAACCTATATACGCAGTCTACCCTATACTTGGTGATTTCTATTATTATTCCATTCGTTATTATTACATTGGAACATCCTCATGCATGCGTTTCGCCATGGACACAGTTCCGTCTTTATTATTCTGTTGGAATATCCTTTCATGCATTTTACGTCCGGACCTTGTTTACGTCTTTATTATTACATTAGAATATCCATGCCTATGCGTTTTTACCGGACCTGATTTCGTTATTTATTATTCTGTTGGAATAACCTGTCTATGCGAAGTACCGCATGCATGGTGATTTCTGTTGTTATTCCATTCTTTATTATTACATTTGGAATATCCAGCTTGTGTATTACGCTGACACGGTTTAGTTATTTATTATTCTCATTGGAATAACTTTGTCTTCTGATACCACATGCATGGTGATTTCTTTTGTTATTCCATTCTTTATTATACTCAGTTGGTTAAAGTTTTGACTTCTATACTCCATGAAATTGGTGGAATATCCTTGATATTTGCGCTTCATCTAGTATCTTTTCATGGAAATATTCTTTTGAGCATTCTTAAATTTTACACTACAAAGAAGTATCATGTTGACAATTTGGACGTTATTAGTTCATGAATAAATTAATTCTTGAACTTGTTTTATTGAATTCTTATATCATTGTCAACATCCTCATATTTCTATTTTGTTGAAAGTTATCTGTGGCCTGTAGTGCATAAATGGACTTGGTATGATTATGACCAGGGATTATTCGGTGTAATCATGTCCGTAATGTTACAAATGATGTGGTAAAAGTCCTCATTGGCCCGTAGTGCATTGATGGACAGTTATTGGCATGATCATGACCATTGATGAATACACGAATATCCTTGGCCCGTAGTGCATGGATAATTTGTGGTTGTGATACTTATGAATATCCTTGGTCGTAGTGCAGGGATGAGGTGGATTATTTATTAAGCTGAGTCCTAGCGATAAAAGTGATGAAAAACCTTTTAAATCATAAAAGATAGTAGATTTTATTCTCTACTTGACTCTTTTAATGGATTGCATATTCCGCTGCAGTTATACTTGATGTCTATTGTATTTTATCAGTTTAACACTGTTGAAGACTAATGATAATTTATTCTGCATTATCTTAGTCATAATATTTCTTACTGGGCTAGATGAGCTCACCCTTTCTTTCACTTTGTTCTCTTGAGAAATGGGAACGTGGCAGGACTAGTCGGGGAGCGGAGTGACGGTCCGGATGATAGTATTAGTAATCCTCACTATTCTGTTAAATAGTGTGACAATAAATGTAATGAGGACTTATTCTGAGAGTGGATATTGTCTAGAAGACAATATTTGTATTAAAACTCACAGCTTTTTTGTTGTATATTAAAGATTGTATTTGTATTCTGTACCATATATTTGGCGACTCAGAATATGTGATGTATACCTATTTTGGGGGCGTCATAGTGTCTTATAGGAATGTTAGTGTGTTATAAGTGTGGGCAGAAGGAACATATCTCTCCCAACTGCCCTAATCCTAGGATGAATAATGGGTGTTTTAGATGTGGATCAAAGGAGCATAAGGTGAAGGACTGTCCGAATAGGAGAAGGGATGCAGGAAATGTGATTACGAAAAAAAGTAACGAGACGCTGGCAACAACGGGACCAACTTCAACAAACAACCCAACTGAATCAACGGTAAGAGTCTTCAACATGACCGTTCAAGATACCGTGGTAGATAGGGATGCGACTCAAGGTATTAATCGAGTTAATTGTATTTTCTTATATATGACTTTCGTATATATATAGTAAATTATTTTATAAAGAAATTTTGAAGGAGGAATTTGAGTTATATTAGAAATCAAATCTCTGTTTAAGTAGATAGACAAACTTTATCCTGAATAGTTAAAGATTGGTTCGATCAATTATGATCGAGATCTATTTGCAATGACTGTGTATGCTATTTTTCCTTGTCTATAGGTTTTAAAGCGGTGATTTCGGGGACGGAATCCTTATAAGGGAGGGTGAATGTAATAATCCAATATTTTTAATAAGAAATTTTGCGATTTAAATATTATATATATATATATATATAAAGGTGAAAATATTTGCAAGTAATATATATGTATCTATGTGATAAATAAAAATATTTATTAAATGTAAATAATTTCTTTTTAGACTTATTGATCATTATAGATTATATTCTTATAATAAATTAATTTTGTAATAAATATATTTATTATCTATTTTCCATGAAAATATGATTATGGTATTCATGATATGATTATTAGGATTATTATGATATGTATTTTATTATATTGGTTAGGTTAATTATTTTAACTTAATTAATAATGGTATGCATGAAGGTTATGTCAGATATGAATTCAAAACCCTGACTCTGGATTTTAAATAAAGGATGAGAATAATAATATAATATTATTTATGTTTCAGTAATATAAACATGTCTTATATGTGTGTAATGTTAATGTGTGGAATAGTTATAGTAAAACAATATAAATCCTAGCATTACTGATCAACTATAGTACAGTGTCAAATATGACTGTAAGATTTGTTAAGTTATGTAGTTAATGACTATTATTATGTTTGCTATTAATTAGGTAAACCCTAATTAATATCTAGAAACCCTAATTACTAAATTAGAACCCTAATTGCTAAGTTATAAATCCTAAGTATTAATTTAGCAATGTTAATAGTTATAAATATAATATAATGGCTAATTTAAACAACCTAGGTGATTAGGAAATCTAGTGTAATTAGGGAACCCTAATCAACATTTTAGAAACTAAGATTTCCATATTTGCCCTTAATACACAATTTTAGATTCAGAGCTTATGAAACCCTAGGGTTAAACCCTAATAGGTGTGAGAAGTTACCAAGTTGCCATGCACTTTATAAGTCAAATGTCCAAACTACCCTTTTGATTACTTTAATAAGGTGGAGTGTAGATCTAGCCCTAGTGAGGAGTTGGTAACCAACCCTAGGCTAGCCATGTGGTCTAGAAAGCTACTTTAATCAACCAACAACTGATCACATGCTCAGCCATTGCATTTTACCATTTTATATATAGATCAAGGAGAGAGAAGTTGTATAAACAAGCCTCATTTGATCACAACACTTAACCAAAACCCTCTTAAATTCAAACATCCAAAAATTCTTGCTAGACCAGTCCCTAATCAAGTCCCAAGTTCACCCATAACAGATTAAGAAGTCAGATTCAAGATTTTGTTCATAAGAGGTATAAACCCAACCCTAGAAATTTGATCTATAAAGTCATGTTAGATGTTATGTTTAGATGTTTAAATATGTTATTTGTAGTGTCTTTTAATGATCTGGGTTGTTATAACTCAGATCCATAACACTTAGATGCTCGAAATAGGAGTTTTCAAGAATCTGGGAATTTTAATTTATGTTGTCTGACAATGAATGTCAGATCCCATAGATTCTTCTGTGTTCAAGATTGTTGTTGTTTTTGTGTTAAATCCATAGCCTAATATATTGTCTTTGCTCTGCAACTGAAATAACGATCATATGATGCACATATTTCATGTTATTAATTCATCAAAAGATCGTTGGCCAAGCATTAATCGGAGATTTTCGCAAAACGAGATTTCCCAATTTCGGTCGACGAGATGGTTCTTGGGTTCAGATCTTGCAGGTTTTATGTGTTTTGTATATGTTGTTGCATTTGTGTTATAGTATGTAATATGTACTACAAATGCACGACTTTATATCACCTAAATGACAAGCATGATCAAAGTATTCGACGGACAAAGTAGGCCACTTGCACTGATTTTGCGTTTCTGGAATTTCCAGAAAAGAGGACGAACAACCTCTTTGACAATGTTTGACCGGATTCTAACTTACGATTATGTTGTAGTTTTATTGATCTGATGAATGTTATGTGTACCTTGTCATATATACTATAAGCTTGAACCATAAAATCAACTTGTTAATGACCAGAACCTATAGGAATTTGAGCTTCAAATTGGACCCTCGTGACTGACTGGGTTTCTGGGTAACCTAGAAAACCCAAAAAGCCCTGACAGTGAGTTTGAAGGAACAGATCTACTTGTTGTTATGTTGTATGATCTTGTTAGTTGTTGTGTCTTGTAGTATTACATTAGTAGTACATGATCAAAGTTATAACATGCCCAAAAATCTCATAACCTGACATGTATGACTGGTCAAACATGACTAGTCGATCACTGACATTGATGTTCTTGAGCCTAAAGAACACCTAAGGCGATGCTTTCTATCGCCAAAGGCTTTAGCGACAGACTTAGTTAATTTTAATTAATTAATTTCTGAAAATTGAATAAAAAAAGAGAAAAATAGTTTTTAATTATTAAAAATACAAAATAAATTCCTAAAAATTATTTTAAAGTCTAAAAATTAGTTTTTAATTAGTTTGAATATATTTCATTAATATTTATTATTTTTAGAATATTAATGGTATTTAATTTATTTAATTATAATATTAAATAAATTACTTAAAAAATGATTTTAATACTTGAAAAATTATTTAAAATTATATTATGTTTTAAGAAAATATTTTAAGTTATTTTAATATTTTGTGATGAATTTCCTTAATTAAATAATATTAATGATATTTAAGATATTTAATAAATGTATTAAATAAATTATGAAAAATAGAATTAATGATTTAAAATTATATAATTATGATTTAAATGTTATAAAAATATTTTAACTTATAGAATATAACTTTTGATATTTTGTCATAAAAAATATTATTTATTTAATATTAATGATATTTATTTAACATTAATGATATTAAATTTATTTAATAATTATATTAAATAAATAGTTTAAATATAGTTTTATTGTTTTAAAAATTATTTAAAAGGATATAAATGAATTAAAAATATTTTTAAGTTATACTTAATGACTTTTAATATTTTGAGGAATAGTAAATTAATATTTTAATGGTTTATTTAAAATGATTTTAATTATTTTAAAAATCATTTAAAGGTATTATTAGAAATTTAATAATATTCCTAATTATTATAACTAACTTTAATATTTTGGCGCTTATTTCATTAATAGTTTAATATTATTTAAATATTAATGATAATATAATTATTTGATGTTTAAATCATTTTATAATGATTCCGGTGATTGAAAATTCATGATAAATTATAATAATTATTTGAAAATTGTTATAAGGCTATGAAAAATAATATGACTGATAATTAGGTTGTCCAGAATAATATTAAGGTTATTGAATAGAGTTTTAAACTCGGTAAGTACCCGATACACCGTCGGTACACCGACATGTCTTTGAAATTAATACGGACTTAGATAGTTTGACTGTATATGTGTTTATTTTTGATTTAATGACTGTGAAACATGTGTGCCAATGTGGTTAGGTTATGTGTTGACTGCAATAAGCAGTACTATGTGTTATGATATATGATTCTAATCGTTAGAATGATCTTATAAATGATAAGTTGTTGAATTAAAGATAAAACTAAGTTACGTATTGCTTACGTATTGTAAGCAGCAGACCAGGCAAGTTTCATATACTTACTCCAATTATTATTGAGCAAGTATCTTTACCTTTGCATTTCCTTTATGCAATGGATATGAGTAATAAGTTTCAGAATTATATTATTATTATAGCTAAATTATTACCCTATTGTGATATATTCTATATCCGATCATTGTTTATCAACATGTTAGTATATGGTAATTCAGATATATATTCCGTTCGTTAATTTCTAAATATGGTTACACAAGTGTCCCCACTTGGATAATCATTGTATTTAATCACATGTTGATATATATATATATATATATATATATATATATATATATATATATATATACTTCTAAGCTATTTGACCCACTAGACATACGTTCGTAAATATCGTTGAATATGATAAAACCTTTTTGTATCCAATCAAATTGTTTTGGTTCGGATTCCAGATTATGTATGAACATCCTGAACATGGGAAAAATTTTATCCTCCCAAAGCGGCCAGAGTGAACGATAATATCGTTCTTGCGTATAGTATTGATCAATACAGGGCACATTGGGCAGATCACCCTCGTGTCTGTAAGTTATGACGGTTTATAGATGACGTTCTGTTAAACCTTTTCAAAAATTAAGAATAATGTTCATAGTATGTCACCTTAACCCTATTTATAGTCAGTACGTAGTTTCAAAAATTTGATAGAGAGTTGTTATGTTATTATTATCGGTCCAGATTACTTCACAACTTTTGATTTGTTGTAGAAGGGTAGTACAAAGAAAACATTTAATCCTTTCAGCTAATATTTATAATTGTTATTACTTGCTGGGCACTCAAATGCTCATCCTTGCTTAATTTAAATGTTTGCAGTTAAGAATGATCGACCAGAGGGCTCTGCCAAGAACAAAGGGAAAAGAAAGCTACCCGATTAAGTTTGAGTTATCTTATGTAGTAGCTAGACTTAAATAAGATGATTATAATTATTATCTGTCATGTAATGAAATAATTTACGGTTGCGTACCTGGGATTAGACTCTGATATGTAAATTAAGTTTGATATTTATGATAATATTATTATTTACGCTCATAGAAATGGTATCATAATGCACTGAGTTTGGGTTTCAAGTATCTGAATTTGGGGGCGTTACAAGAACGATCATTCAATATTCATTCTACGTATTTATAGCATTAAACATTTTATGTTACCTTATTCTCATCTTACAACGTCCTGTTTATTTGACTCAGAACGTCATCCAAGTTATAAACATTAACTCAGCTTCTTTTATGTTATACGTACTTGTCTTTAATTCAGCTTCTTCACCGTTCATAGGTTTAACCATTGATCTTTATTACCTTACGGTCAAACTATACATGGGGTGTAGGTTCTACCCGTTTAATAATCACGTACACTTAACCTTTATGTCTGTTCAAGTGTTTAATGCTTACATTTCATTCTAACATTCTCCTCCGACTCACATTCGGCTTTCGTTAATCTTATTACCGTTCACCACGGCTTTCTTGATAATTCATATCTTACTTACTACTTCCATCAAAGTCTAAGTCATACAACCAATCATGTATACTTAGAACGTTCGCTCGACGTAAATACGATTCACAAGGATCGTTTACTTATTCAACGTTTACGTTGTTCATACCTTAATATCTCATTCAACCTTTATCTAAGGTTTTAATCTCTTTCATTCATTACTATCATCTGAACCCCATGTTCAATATTCTTTCTTAATGTCGAAGCCATACGATTCGTTGTATGCAAAGACCGATCGCTCATCGCAACGGCGTAGCATTCACAGCGTCTAAACGTTTTACATTCATCTCTCATTACCATGTCATAACATCGAAATGTTATACATTACTCTCGTCAATCAACATCTAAGGAATCACCATCATAGCAATCCCTTACGTTCGTTTATCGCGACAATGGTCCCCGGATATTGGTTCTGTAACCCGCGTCTATATTCTTTGTCTTTAATCTCATTTAATATTTTTGTTCAACCTTCATTAAAGGTTTAATACACTTAATTAAGTGTTACATTAATTGAACTACATGTTCATATTTCTTTCATATCCCCCAAAGAATTGAAAGCAAGAAAATCTCATTTCGGGCATTGCCACTGCACTGCATTGACTGCTTGGCCGCAGTGTCCTTCCCTTTCCTTCATGTCATGGTGCCACTTAGCGATGGTCGATGGCTTTGAGATTGTGCTATGGTGCCGGCCCCCAAGGCACGACTCGCGTTGCAGCGCCGAGCATGAACCCTAGAAAAAATTTTCTAAGTCTTACACTGATTTGAGACGTTTACTTTACGATCTCATATCTTAGTCGTTATAACTAGGAATAAGATCGTTCCAAGGCCATTTTCTTCTTTATCTTACGTACTTCGATTACCCTTGGACAGAACTTTGTTCTGAATCCGTTAATATGCCATTCTATTGGCTTAATCTTCGCTCTTCGTTCATTTTACGTTATTAATGTTCTTCGTTCGTTCGTCTATAATTCGGTCATCCGAACTCAGAACTCATTCATTCTTGAGTCCACGACTCACGTTTTATACATTCTTTTACATTCTTGTGAAGCCCTACACGTTTGGGTTCATTTACTAACTTTTTAATTCTCGTTCTTCTTTTACGAAATTTTTACCATAACTTCGTTATAGCTCAGTTTTAATCCGTTCTTCATGAACGTTTCTAACGTTCCTAACCAAGAAATAAGCAACTAACTTATACGCGATGGATTTAAACTTGTCCATCAACAACAATTATCCTACGATGGTTTTAAATTTGTCCATCAACAACGTTCTTCGCGTTCTTCGTGTGTTCTTCGCGTTCTTCATTCGTTCTTCATTTTTAATCAATATTTTGGATTACGATTTCACTTTTTCTCAGAATTTGATGTTATAGAACATCATTCCTTACTTATTTGACCTACTCATTCATAAGATTCATTCAGATTGCTCAAAATCCTTACGAATCTTACACTTCCTTAAGAAATTTATAACGAAATTTCTTATTTCTTATTTCTTCATTTTCTTACGATTTCAACCATATGAAATCATTTCTAACATCTTTTACTTCCTATTTTCATTAAGCTATGTTTTTAACATATAAAGCTTAAAGAAAATTTATAGAAGACTAGGTTTCGGATTACCTTCCTTCTTTAATCTCCTTCCATCAGACAAAGCGTGCACTCGGGCAAGCTTTTCCTCATTCTCTCCCTCTTCATCCGAACTCTCTCTCTCTCTCTCTCTCTCTCTCTCTCAAGTGTTGGTTTGAAATTTCAAACCAAACAAATGATCTTCAGGCTTGTTTATATAGAAAACCAAGGATAAGGGCATTTTAGTCATTTCACCCCTAACCTCCTTACTATTCAAAGCTTAAGGACCAAGTTTACTTAGCCCCCAAGTTTTCTTAGCCCTTAAGTTTTGTAGTCACATCTTTTGGGTTTCGTCCGATAGTTTTAAAAACTGCGATTCTCAAAATCCAAATATTTTTGGATATTTCGTCTTTCCTTTACCGATTAACTTTTACGTATTCTTCGGATTTTTGAAAAATTGAAAAACACTTTTTACCATTAAGCGTTTTCCTTCACGTTTTCCCCTAACGTAGTTAAACGAGTGAAAAGTACATAACAGTACTTTTTCGTCGTTTTTATTTTATCCGATTTCTGCACGTTTTTTGAGAAAAGCTTTTATCGGCTTACTTAACTTTTCACGACATATTATCGTCAAATCTTTCGACAGAATGTCATTTCGACATACCGAACTCTCGAAAAGGTTTAGGTTATTCAAACCCTAACCCTTAGGGTTTCGTCGGGTGAATAGTGCCTATTTCGTCTTTTTTTCCCGAAAATATTTTGTTCTCGGAAAAATTTTATTTTCATCTTGAAAATTCTTACTCGTTCAGTCTAGCTCGTAGCCAGAATCCTCCAGATTTATAATCATTCTAGGTTATAGAATGATTAATAAACACATAGCACAGAATAGTATTAATAAAATTCATTTTATTAATAAATAATCTTTAAATCTTAAATTCTGGACAATCTGATTTTCCGGATTGTCACAAGAAACAACACAAGATAAATGAAGCCAAAACAACGAGGTTAAGAAACAATGCAACAAGGCACAAGACCTAAAGAAAAATCTGGGCGCAATTATGCCTTCTTCCTGGACTGAACCACGAAGATGCCTTGTTCTGCAGAGTATCAACCCAACTTCGATTTCTTTATTCTAAACATGCTCAAACTCAATCTTAAAGGTTCCATACATGTATACAATCTTCATAAGCACTTTGGTAGTGAATTTCCAAATCAATTTCACAAGAATTTAGTGGAATTTCCATGGTTTACCAAATTTGAAATTAAGTATTGAAAACAAGAATTTACCTTCTTATAAGCTTAGTTAGTTCCTTCTGTAAACTCTAAACTTTTTCTAAATCAATAAGCAACTTACACTGTCAAACTTGGAATTTGACAGTTAATTTACAATAACGGGAAATAAAGAAGAAGACTACTATTTATAGAGGATTTTGGGACCAGTTAGTTGCTTTACTCCAAAGGTTGAATCCATGGGGTATAAGAAGAACACAGGGGTTCTGGAAAAGTTGTTCAACCACCACTTCCAGCCATTTACATAACAATGATTACCTCCATTGTAGCTTACTATTCACAGCTTAGCAGATCAAGTAAAGGAAATATAGGTTACTGTTTGGTAACTGATTTTGGGACAATGGTTTAAGTGCTCAGCAACTTGGTTAAATAATGCTTAGTTTGGTTTCTTTGATTTCCAAAATGTGATTTTAATGTGTTAATGCTACTACAATATGAAAAGTTATAAATTTAATATATACCCATATCATATAATCCATTTACATTAGGTCCACATAATTTAATATTTAATATAGATAAAATAACGCAGTTAGGTATTATTGTCTGGGTATTCCCCATAGATATTATTATTGCAAATATATCAATATTATATCACTATCCAATATTAAATGTTCATTTTAAACATTTAATCCCTTTCCGATTTTCTGGAATACACAGTTAATTAATTAATTCTATATTAAAATGTCACATATGATTTTTTTGGGCTACTGGGTACCTCATACCATTTAAATGTACTCTTATCATATGATTTTAATGATGTCACACACTACAATAAAGTTCTTTTTAACAGTTACTGCAATAACTAACTCTTTAAGCTCTGGCCACTAGCTCATTACGCCGATCAGATTTGCAGAGAGAGGCGCATTACGCCCGATCCTCGGCGTTGTCAAACTGGTTTAGCTTCATGCAAGTTCCGACTTCTACACCATACTAGTTTCATATAACATGAACTAAATTCCAGATTGATAATACTACTAGTTAAAGAGTCTATTCATTCCATACATGGAATTATACAATCACACATAATTAATCTTCCTCTTATTAAACTTTTCTTTGTTAATTCACTTAGTAAGTTTCATTATGCCACACTAGGAAAATTCTCATAAGCTTTATATAAATCTCTTCACCAATCCCACCACATTACTTTACTGCCATAACGTTTAACGGTTAACTTAATTGAATAGGATTTCTATAAACCATGCCACAACAATATTCATTTATACACAAGTAAATACTCGACTCCCATTAATTATTTATTAATAATATTTAGAAATTCTCGGGTATTACATCCTCCCCTCCTTATTAAAATTTCATCCTCGGAATTGGTACAAGGTTACACAAATAAATGGGGATAGTCCCTCCTCATCTTATCCTCTAATTTCCAAGTGGCCTCCTCGACATCGTGGTTTCGTTAAAGTATTTTTACCGAAGATATAACTTTATTTCTTAATGTCTGCTCTTTCCTATCTAATATCTGGACAGGAATTTCTTCATATGCCAGATTCCACTCCACTCGAATGGGCTCGTAGGAAATCACATGTTTGTAGTCAAACTTGTACGAACGCAACACGGAAATGTGAAACACGTTATGGATGTGTCTCAACTCAGGTGGTAAAGAAACTTTGTATGCCACTTCGACCACTCGCTTCAATATCTCGAATGGTCCTATGAACCTCAGACTCAATTTTCCATTCTTGCCGAAACGTATTTTTCCTTTCCAAGGAGATATTTTCAAGAATACGTAACTTTCGACTTCAAAGTCGCGGTCTTGACGATGTACATCTGTGTATTTCTTCTGGTGATGTTGTGTAGCTACCAGTCTGGCTCTTATCGTTGTCACTACCTCAGCTGTTTGTTGAACTAACTTTGATCCTAATAGCTTTTGTTCTCTAACTTCATCCCAACACAACGGCATTCTGCACTTTCTCCCGTAAAGAGCTTCGTACAGTGGCATGCCGATACTCGCATGGTAACTATTGTTATAAGCAAATTCCACTAGGGGTAGGTGGTCGTCCCAATTCCCCTCGAAGTCCATCACGCAAGTCCTAAGCATGTCCTTTAGCATTTGTATTGTTCGCTCACTTTGTCCATCTATCTGCGGATGATAAGCAGTACTCAACCTTAGTTGTGTTCCCATCCTCTCTTGCAAGCTTTTCCAGAATTTTGACGTGAAGCGCGGATCTCGATCGGAGACAATTGACAACGACACTCCATGTTGTGAAATAATTTCTTTTATGTACAGGCTCGCTAACTGATTCAAATTATATCGGATCTTGATCGGTAGAAAATGTGCCGTCTTCATTAGTCGATCTACGATAACCTAATTGGCATCAAAACTTTTCTGCGTAAATGGAAATCCCACCACGAAATCCATCATAATGTGCTCCCTTTTCCACTCTGGTATTTCCAACGGTTGAAGTAGACCACTTGGCCTCCGGTGCTTTTCTTTGACCCATTGGAAACTAAGATATCTACTGACGCACTCTGTGACTTTTCATTTCAGATTGGGCCACAAAAAATGTTGCCTTAGATCTTGGTACATTTTTGTGCTTTCTAGATAAACAGAATACGTCATATTGTGTGCCTCGTGCAAAATTTCGTCCCTCAACTCATTTACCGTTGGCACCCACACTCTCCCTTTGAACCTCAAAATACCGTCTTTATCTATTTTGAATCTTTCTTCTTCATTTTCGGTGATCCTCTTCCTGATTTTCTTGCACTCTTCATCCTTTTCTTGTGATTCCTTTACTCTGTCCAACAAGGTTGGACGAACTTCCACTACAAATAATTTTTCTTTGGACCTCCTTGGTCCCTTTACCTTTATTTCCAATTTCTCCATTTATCTTTTTAACTCCTCTTGAGTTGTTAGTTGAAACAACTTCTCCCTTCGTTTCCTGCTTAGCACATCGGCTACTATGTTTGCCTTACCCGGGTGATAAAGAATATTGCAGTCATAATCCTTGATTAATTCTAACAACCTTCTCTGACGCATGTTCAACTCCTTCTGTGTGAAGATATATTTCAGACTTTTTTGGTACGCTATATCTCAAATTTCTCTCCATACAAATAATATCTCCAAATCTTTAACGCAAAAACTATTGCCACTAACTCTATGTCGTGAGTAAGGTATCATTTTTCATAATCCTTCAATTGTCACGATGCGTAAGCACATAACCAAGTCCTCTGTGCGACACATCACTATACACCATAAATCCTCTTGTACCATCTAGTAATGATAATACAGGCACTTCGCTTAGTCTCTTCTTCAGCTCTTGAAATTTTCTTCGTACTTGTCCATTCACACGAACTTCGCCGTCTTCTTTGTTAGATTGGTCAACAGGGTTGCTATCTTAGAAAAATCCTGGATAAATCTTCGATATTACCCAGCTAACCATAAGAAATTTCTTACAACAGTTGGCGTCTTTGACTGCTCCCAATTACTCACTATTTCTACCTTTACAGGGTCTACTGAAATTCCATCCTTATCCACCACCTGTCCTAAGAATTAGACCTTCTTCATCCAAAATTCACACTTGGAAAACTTTGCATACAACTTCTCCTTCCTTAGCGCCTCCAAAACCATCTTTAGATGTTCGGCGTGTTCTTCTTCCGTCTTTAAGTAGATCAAGATATCGTCAATGAAAACTACTATGAATTTATCCAAGAATGGCTTGAAGACTTGGTTCATCAAGTCCATAAATGCTGTCGGAGCATTTGTCAACCCGAATGACATCACCAGAAATCCAAAATGTCTGTAATGAGTTCAGGATGCCGTCTTTGATATGTCCTCTTCCCGTACTTTCAACTGGTGATAACTCGTTCATAGATCTATCTTCGAGAAACACTTCACTCCCTTTAGTTGATCAAAAAGGTCGTCTATCCATGGTAACAAATATCTATTCTTAATTGTTACTCGATTCGACTCTCGATAGTCGATATAGAGCCTCATTGATCCATCATTCTTCTTTACAAACAACACTGGTGCTCCCCAAGGGGACACACTCAGCCAAATATAACCTTTATTTAGCAACTCTTGTAATTGTATCATCAATTCCTTCATTTCTACTGGCGCCATACGATATGGGGCTTTTGAAATCGGTGCAATTCCCGGTGCTAAGTCTATTACGAATTCAATTTCTCTGTCTGGCAGAAGACCAGGCAGATCGTCCAGAAATACATCTTAGAATTCTCTCACTACAAATATATCCTTAATTTCTACTCCCTTTTTCTGAGTGTTTACAATGTAAGCTAAGTAACCTACACATCCTTTCCTTAACAATTTCATGGCCTGCATCATCGTAAGTTAACATTATTGCTTAAGCGATGAGCTACTATAAAACACTACCTTAAACTTATTCGGAGTCTGAAGGTTTACACTTTTATTCTGGCAATCAATTATCGCAGCATGGTTATACAACCAATCCAATCCCAATATTACGCCAAAGTCTCCTAATCTTATCGGGATCATGTCTACGCTTATTTCGTGATCTCTAATGTTTGCACGACAATTTTGGTAAACGTATTCTACGGGGATTACTTCCTTATTCACAACTTCTATGTTCAACAGATTTCCTAATCATTCTCGGGGTAGATTAAGTCGACTAGCAAATTCTTCAGATATAAAAGAATATGCGGCACCCGAATCAAATAATACATAAGCATTTATATCATTGATTGGGATAATACCTGACACCATGTCCTTCGCAGCTACTACATCCTAGACGGTCATGTTAAGGGTCCTAGTGATTGGGCGGTTGGATTGTGTCGGTCCGCGAATCATCAGTTTGTTGCCTCCCCCCTGCTGGCCACTTTCTCCGCCGCTCCCTTTCTTTGGGCAGTCCTTAATCAGGTGGTCCACCGAGCCACAAGCGAAACAACCTTTGATCTTCTTGGGCTTCGAGTAGTTGGGCAAAATGTATTCCTCCTGGCCAGAGTTGTAGCATGTATTGTGCCCCTTCCAGCACTCACCCTGGTGATTCTTTCCACACTTCGGGCATCCTAAAGCCCTCTTCTTAAAATCTCCACGAAACTTCCCCACTTGATTGTTGTGGTTTTTGTTATTGTTGTTATTCTCCCATTTCCTCTTTCCTAAACTACTTCCCCCGCTACTACTTCCTCCACGGCTATCTCCTCTTGTGTTCTTACCCTTCTTTTCCTTGTTATAAAAACTTAAGGCTTCATTACCTCCCTCTGCAATAATGGCCTTCTCCAGGAACATCGCAAATAAATCGATCTAAAGAACTGATACCTTGTTGAACAACCAAGGTTTCAGGCCATGTTCAAAACATCTAGCTTTCCTCTATTCATCCCCTACCTGGTGTTCTGCAAAATGGGCTAGCTCATTGAACTTACCCGCATATTGCACTACCATCATATCTCCTTTTTTAAGTTCTATGAACTTCCCTCCATTCTGTTCTTCATGCTTTTTGGGAAGTAATTCTCAACAAAACAGAGTCTTGAATCTCTCCCATGCTATTATCCCTTCTCCTGCTCTTTGCTGATTTGCCTCCCACCAATACTTCGCTTCACCTCTCATCATGTAGGTGGAAAACTACGTCTTCTAGTCTTTACCCACACGAGTGATGGTGAAGGCCTTCTCCATCTCTTTGATCCATGTCTGTGCCACGATAGGATTGGTAGTGCCCACAAATTTCGGAGGTCCTAAATATCTAAAATTTTTAAAGTTCGTAACTGCTACCGCCTGGGGATTGGGTGGTACTGGCTCATTGTTTTTTCCATGCAGGGCCTCTCCTAGTAAATCGAATAGCCTTTGGATAGGGTCTACTTGATCTCTCTCATTATTAACCTATTCTTTCGGGGTGACAAAATTTTCATTATATTATCTTTTTTTATTACTCAAACATTTCTCAAATGAAAAAGGAATAAGATTTTATAACACGTTTACGAAATAAGATCATTTATATTCATATGCCAAATCATTATTTCAACATGATTATCCCTAGTATACTTCTATAAATGTCAACACATATCCCCTAATATCACAAAAGATGGGTAAAATACTTACATACTACCCCTCTAACATAAGCCTACGCGGGGTTTACAACTATCCCAAATCTTACATAAAAGACTGAGATTACATCATGATATAAACATCACATAAAGGAAATACTACAACTACTACTAGACTATCGGGTCTCATCCCAACATCTCATGCTCTATAGCGCTCCTATACTCGATCTAGGCTATGCATGCCACCAACTCTCTGCTCATAGTGTGTCGGGTCTGTCCTTGCTCTGCCGGATAGTGATATACACCATTAATCACTCTCTCAATAGCCGAGCGAAATATACAACCCATCTTATTCACCTTCCTCTTCTTACACGGACTTCATCCTCTAAGTCATTTTCCCTCTCATTAGCTGCTTCCCACTTCTCCTCGAAGAGGATCCTATCCATTACTTCTAACTCTAGCTGAGTTTAGAGAGCCTCCTTTTCCATCTTCTCGCTCAATACTATTTGCTCCATCTCTTCCAACTTCCCTACTAACTCTACATTTCGAGACATCGACCTGTGAAACAGAGTTCCCATCTGGATCCCTGCCTCCTTGCAGTGGGAAATCTCTACCTCCAATTCTTTCATTGCTAAATTCCTCTGGTGGTCCTCATCCCTCAGTTTATGGAACTCGGACTCCCTCTCTTGAGCCTCAGACTTTAGCTCATAGACTCTGCATTCTAACTCTAGGATCCGCTCCTCGTACTCTCCCAACATCTGATCCTCGAATACAGCCTCGTCGGAGTACTCCATAGGCTCATCCTCTATAGGGTCCTCCTCTGGATCAGACTCAACCTCTATCTCGTCCTCATTGTCAAACTTGGACGGTGCCACTGCCTACACAGGCTCAGCCTCTAGGGGTGCCTCATATATGACATGTATATCTCGGGGCTCCTCCTCTATCACTCTACTGGGTCCTCCTATATCTATCATCCTATAACCATAAACACAAGAAAAGCAAACAACAACTCTATTAGAATGTTAAATAAAACAAAAGTTCATTTTATAGAATGAAATTATATTTCATAACATAATAAATCTCTCTCTAGGAAAACTCTACATGAGTTTCATCCCATCCTATCTTCTAAGTTATTCTGAGTTATAATCTAAGGACTCTCGCTCCTAAGGTTTATAACTACCGCTCTGATACCAACCTGTGACGCCCCCAAATTCAGACCACTCACGTCTCGAATTTGGTTCGCCACGTGCTACAAATCTAATGACTAAATAGCATCTCATGCAATGGAAATAACAGAATCTATTACATTTATTTAATATAATCATTCACGTCCAAAGGTTCATAACTTAAAACATCGCTTACATACCTTAAACACAATTAAACAAAGTTTAGATATAACTAATACATAACACCATTAATGTCTTTACATAAACATAACATTTCTAAATAAATATAAAGTTACTCCGTAGCTTTGCCCTTGCCCTTATCAGTGCCCGAGGGTCCGTCTTACTCTGACTTAATTGAAATGTTTTTAGGGAAAGCAAGAATGAGCAACAATTTTGCCCAGCATGTAATATCGCAATAAAGGTAAAAATTTATAGAGTTCAAATCTCAAAGATATGACATTGAATAATAGTTTAGGAATTATCAATAATTCTCAATAATGGTCGTTATGGATGGAAAGATATCAATAAGATTCAATACTTAATCATTTTGAGATTTCAAATCGATGAATACTGAGCAGTCACTAAGGACTATGAACTTCTACTAGAATTAACAGTAATATACTGAAAATCCAATGAAAACGAGTACAACAGGTGATCAGCCTAAAGTACCCTACGTTATGCATAACATTTAATCATACTCATATGCGCACGTCGGTCTCCTGACAATTATATAGCTTCCCCTTCAAGGAGGGTTATTCATCTTAGTCAATAAGAGTCCGTACCAAGTCAATTTTGTTTGGATAGCTTTCTAACATACGATAATTGCCTAGCCGAATCAATGACTTAGACATCTTTTATAATGCATTTAAGAATGATAAGTTCAATGCTTGCAACAATCATCAAGATATACCAATGATTTTTGGATAGTAATAGATATTTATTGGAAATAAACATGTTTGATATGGCAATAATTCAGATTATACAATATACATAGTGTAAAGAAATTAGGAAACTTGCATTCAATATGAGAATCAAATGAAGTTAGAGAACTTCCACAAAATCCAAAGTTTGTGTAAGTTTAGAAAACTTGTGTAATCATAGATTCTTTACATAAAGTAAATGCATAGGTTAAGATACTTGCCTCAAGCGTACTTTACCAAAGTATAGTTAATCAACACTTTTTGAATCCTATTATAACATAGTTACATATATAAGATATTCATCAGTTATGTATTTTTGATACTCATACTTGATATGTAAGTTTAAACGCATACATAAGAGTCAAACTTAGTCTTATAATTCCATACATATGTCATCACGTACTTTACATACACATATCACAAAATCAGTTTGTAAGACACTATGCAATCAAATAACATAGTTTGTAATCATCTTTTCACTTAACGGTTGAATGTTTATAACACTTATCAATTATATGATTATATCATTAGCATGCTTATTGATACTTTGAATACTGTATTCAGATATGTATTACAGATTAAGGCAATGATACAAGCATTCATCACATCTCAGATCACAAGCATATTAGACAGACTGCATTGTAGGGTGGCAGCAATGCCACTTGTTAGTTTAATACCAAGCAAATTGCTGCATCCCTCGCCTAACCAGAAGTTGAGCTTCTTCTCTCCTGGTTTTAGTCCAATTTTTAGCATATCAAGAGATTAACAATTATCATACACTCATGTTAAAGACTTTACATGCTTGTATGACCACTTCAAGTTCAACTTTACATGTTAGGGTCTTAGTTAAGGATTTTCAAGGAATTAAGGCCAAATAGGGTCATGGAGCCACAAGGCCTACTAGGTTAACCATATGTACATGTGAGAAGGTCATAAAAACTGTGACGTACATGTTCGCAATTATTCACATTATTTATTCATAGCTAACATCGTTTATCACTTTGAAACATGCTTAAACTCATGCTTGGTTAACTTTCATTATGTCTAACATATAAGAATCATGTTTAGAGACACCATGAACATAAGTTTGTCATCTTAAATCTTCAGAACTTAACTACTCACACAAATGCAACTTATTTTTAAAAAAATTCGAGTTTACTTTTGAAATCATTTTAAACTTGAACAATGCAATCTATACAAAACATCTTTAAATTTCTTTTCATAAGTAGTTAATTCATGTTTGCATACTCACAAAGTCAAAACATACTCCATGTGATATTCATGGATATTAGTTTTATTAGGTCAAGTTTTCTTTGAAAAAGTTATTTAGTTCAAAGTCCAAACAAGTTGGTCATGAACAAAGGAACCTTAAATCACAACTCATGCCCATTATTGTTCATAAATTAGTTATATATGTATACTATCGTTCTCAGAATTTGCAACATATGAGTTTCATTAAAGTTCATTTTTGAAACTTTAAGATTTTATTATAAAACTCTTACTAAATCATGTTAGACAATTCAAATGTCATAAGAAAGTTTTATACCACATGTTATAATTCTTTTCATGCATGTATAGGTCATAATACCAGGTTAGAAACAACACAGTACAACAGAAGCAAAAATCTAATTTTGGAGAATCTACAGCATTTATACCAACCTCAAAGACAAATCAAGCGCAATTGTGTTTTCTTTCTGGACCGAACCAGGAAGGTTCTCTTTTCTACAGAGTATCAATCCAACTTTGATTTCTTCATTCTAAACATGCTCAAACACAATCTTAAAGGTTTCATACAAGTATACAAACTTCATAAAAACTTTGGTAGTGAATTTCCAAATCAATTTTACAAGAATTTAGTGGAATTTCCATGGTTTGCCAAATTTGAAATTAAGTATTGAAACAAGACTTTACCTTCTCAGAAGCTTACTTAGTTCCTTCTACAAACTCTAAACTTCTTCTAAATCAATAAGAAACTTACACTATCAAACATAGAATTTGACAGTCAATTTACAGCAACAGGAAATGAAGAAGAAGACTACTATTTATAGAGGATTTTGGGACCACTTAATTGTTAGGTTTGAAATATTCATGAACGCAATCAAATTTCACAAAATAAGCCGAAACATGAAAAATTAGAGTTTTAAAATTTTAAAAACCATATACTCGGATCACCCTTTATGCACAATTATTAATTAAACGAAAATATGAAGAACAAGAATCATACCCTTGAAGATTCGAGCTTCCTCAGTTACGAGTTCACCTTAAAATCCTTTCACGTTCAACTTGAATCCACCGGGTTTGGTCTCTTCCTTTGATCAACGTTAGCCACCCAAGTGTTTGATTTCTAGAGGTGATCCACCAAGGAAGAACAAAATTCAAGAAGATGGGTGTTTGGCAAAACCCTAGTTTTTCGATCTCTCATAGAAAAGGGACGTACTCTCCAACAATTGGAATCACGTCTATTGTGAAAAAGTCAACAACAACAACCCTCCCACCCATAATAAGACTCCTCTTATTTATAGATGTGGGCAACTCTCCTTAACAATTAAGGAATTAGATTTTTTTTATTTTAATTAATTAAATTCCTTTAATTAATTATGCTCCCGATCTTATTAGGAATAATTAATTAAAATATTTTAATTAATTTAACCTCCTAATCTTATTAGGATTATATGAGAGTACTTTTATTAATTAATTCCCAAACTCCTTTAGGAATTAAATAATAATAATAAGAATCCTCTTCTTAATTTATATTTAATATTTCCAAAATATTAAATAATAAATATTAAGCTATTTAATTTATTCTATCACCGTAGATTAAATTAAATATACTTAACTTATTATTACGATTATGCCATTTGCTTCTTAAATAATTATCCTTCCCTTTATGGTGTGATCCTTTAGGTTCTCTATATTAAACCGATTGTGAATAAATCAATTAGAATAATTCTAATCTTATTTAAATAAATAAATTAAACTATTAATTTATTTAAATAAATAATATTTATTCTACAATAGAGATAAGCCTCCCTAGCGATTAACGACTTTCCAGATAATATAGATTTCAACATTAATCATAAAAGAACCTTTGAGTAAATAGTTACCGTACAATTCAATCCTTCTATCATACAATGTCCCAATTAAATATAAGATATGGAATTACTGTCAAGTCTTATTTTATTAAATTATATGTATTTTGACTCTTAAATGCACAACTCCAAATAATGCAAATTAGAAACTCCTTTCTAATTTCATTCTGCCTTGGCCAAAGACTACTGGGTTATCATTTATCTAATCACATAGGACATTTCTCTTCTTTTACTAGAAGTGGTACATTTTTTATTGATCATACATTATCTCCATGTACAACTTATTATACCCAAGCATATCCTTTGATATACCCTAAGGGTCTTAAGGAATAAGTCAAAGTATAACTCATCATACACAAGATACTATGATGATCTCAAGTCCAAGGATCACTTGTACTACTATCACTACAGAAATTCCTATTGACAGACAAGTTAAACTCCATTAGGTATTCTTTAGTGAGCCACGTTAAGTAAACTTATTCTCTAATAAGTACCTACATACTTGCTTTAGTGTCTCCACACAAATGATCATGAGATCAATCATCCTCATCCAATGAGCAAACAATGTATATACCAATCTATCCGGATTCACTAATCCCCAATTTAGTAATCCAACGATTGGGAACTATTTTAGTTTTAAGCTTTCTAAGAATTTAGATCTCATTAGAATAATCATCATCATTATTCTAAAAGCATTGCTTAAAACTATGGGTTTATCACAAATTATAAAACAACATCATATAGATAATTAAAAGCCTTTAATAAATTAATACTTTTTATTAATAAATGAATAAGATTGTTACAAAGTATATGCTTTATCATCAAACATGATTGGCTTGTGTGCATACAACTTTCAATCTCCCACTTGCACTAAAGCCAATCGTCATGGTATCTCATACTTTTCTTTTCTAAGTGATGATTATCTTGCTGTTGGATAAGCTTCAGTAAATGGATATGTAATGTTGTTCTTGAGAGTCCACTATCTCTATAGTGATTTCCCATCTTTCAATGATTTATATAATCAAATGAAAGTTCCACAACACATGTTTAGATCCAAGATGAGACTTAGGAACTATTCCTAGCTCTGCAATGAACTTTTTATCCAAACAATCAACTTGTAGCTTCATTTATAGCTATATACTTTGTCTTTATCACTTAACTAGCAACTCTTTGCTGTTTAGAATCTTTCCAATTAACTACACCACCGTTTAAGGTAACGCTTTACCTTAAAGTGGATTTTCTGTCGCCTTGGTCTGTCTGAAAAGCTTGAGTCTGTTAAGCCCTCTAGTTTTAATTTTGACCCACCATGAATATGATTACATCCTTAGTGTCGGTTAAGTAATTTAAGATTTTTTTCACTGACTCATAGTGAACTTCTCCATAATATGACTGATCATTATCAAGTCTGGTATATTTCATTATAGATATGATTGTCACTCAAGCGATCTCTCTTTTATGAGTCTATGGGGACTATTAAGAGATATACACTCCATGACTCATCAACATGAGACATCTCTTGGAGTTTTCCATGCTAAACGACTTTAGTATCAAAGGAATATACGTTTCTTAGGTTAAGTCGAGCATCCTCTTAAATCTATCTATATAGATTTGTATCCCCAATTAAAATGCTTTTCCCAAATCATTTATAGAGGAATATTTAGACAACTTTATCTTTACTGATTCTAGCATTGGCATGTCATTCCATATCCGTAGTATATAATACTAGGAATGTCACGACGCTCCCACTGACCCTTTTGTACACACTAGGTTCATTCTTTTTTTTGATAAAATCAAACCTTTTTGATTGTCTCATAAAAACGAATGTTCCATATTTGAGAAGCTTGCTTCAATCCATTTCTCTGAGTGTCTACAACTCTTATCTCATCGTATATAATCGGATCATCATCTTCCATGATGTGTACCTCATCATCATCATCTATGATGAATTTATACCTCCTAGGTATCTTTGATACTATTTCAGATTTATGATTCGGTTGTGATACAATAGGTCTATCTATAGGTTCCTCTTATTTGACTTATAGTGTTTTGTGGTTCTTGAACTCTTCAAGATCTATTATCCTCCCACTAGCCCCTTCAATGATAAACACCATTATTTTAGAAGCCAGCGTGTTTCGCAACAAACACTTTTTTGCTATGTAGGATTATAGAACATATACCCTAAACTTACTTTAGGATGTCCCACAAATCTGTACTTGTCAAATCTTGTCACAAGCTTATCCTTTGAAACCTTTTCACATAAGTTGGACAATCCCTTATCTTAACTTACTCAAAATTAGAAATCCTTCCTGTCCATAACTTTTATGGAGTCTTGTGGCGGATTTTGATGTTACCTTTTGTAGATATGCAGCCATTTCTAGAGTATTACCCTAGAAGGATACTGGAAAGTCGATAAAATCATTATAGACCGCACAATGTCCAATAAGGTACAATTTTTCCTTTCAGATACATCAATCAATTATTGCGTATCAGGAGGCGTCTATTATGAGAAAACCATTTGAGAAGATCTAGAAACTTATTGCACAAGTATTTATCCCTTGATCTAATCAAAGAATCTTAATACTTTGCCAATTTGTTTCACTTCTGAATTCTTTGAACCATTCAAATAATTCACACTTGTATTTCATCAAATACACACATTCAACTCTTTGAATAATCATCTACTATTTCTTATACTAGTTTGTTCAATTTGCAAAATAATTTTTCATGTAAGTCAAGTATACAAAATCCATTAAGTGATATTCCAATTCTATACAAAATATTATTATTATAAATAGAATAACAATTATTCTTAAATATAATACCAAAGATTTCATTGTCCAACAACAAAAATGGAAATATTGTTTCTAACAAGAGCTGGAATACAATAACAACTTATTAACTTAATAGATTTACCCGTAGGCATTGCTAAATTATAAGTTTTTATGTCTAATGTAGCAACCTTTGCTTCATTTCCCACACATAGGATTACTTATCTTTGTTTAGCTTTCTACTGCTGCTTGGTCCCTTCATAAATCTATATTTATGATAACCAAAGCCGGTATCCAATACCCAAGCAGAACCTTGACTTAAAGAAAAATTTATTTCAATCACGAACAAAAACTATATTTATAACCGAAACTTCACTAAGCTTCTACTTGTTATCCTCTACAAGATGCTTCTTGCAGTTTCTTTCCAGTGTCTAGGCTTATTGCAGTGGAAGCAAACTCCTTTGTTATCCGTATCAATTTTGTTCTTATTATCCTTTATTTTTTGCCTTTCTATTTTCCTTCTTTCAATCGTTCTTCTTTTTAGAAGAACCTTTGCCCCTACCAGTAAGACATGGTCTTTCTTGGTTGGAAAGTGACTCTAAACATTTTTCAACATGTTAAGCAAATCAGCGAGGCTGATATCTAGCTTGTTCATATGAAAAATTCACGACAATTGTTAAAGGAGTCCGGGAGTGAGTGCAAGATCAAATCTTGGCTCAACTTTCCATCCATGACAAAACCTGTTGTCCTAATTGATCAATAAAATTGATAATGTTAATGACTTTTATCTATACTGTAGTGTCATCGGTCATTCTAGATCGGAAGAGCTCCTTAGATATCTAATATCTATCAGTCCTACTTTCTTCACCATCAACTACTTGATGTGAAAGAATATAGTAAGAGCATCCATAGTTTCATGCTGACGCTGAAGCTCGTTACTCATGGATGTGAGCATGATGCATTGAGCCAACTGTGCATCATCTTGCCACTTTCTAAAAGTAGCAATCTCTTCCTCAGAGGCATTGTCTGCAACCATTGCAGGAAAGACGTATTAAGGATATAAGATAGATTTTCAGCCATGAGAACTATTCTCAAATTTCTTAACCAATCCGAATAATTCGATCTGATTAATGAATATCTAATATGTTCCGCAGTGATAGTAATTTAGACATTGTAAAATTTTGTAAATGAATTTGTTCTTAACAACATTTTAGCATACATTCTTTTATTAATTACCAAAATAAATTAGGTCTTGTTTTAAATTGGTATCTCCCACTATTTTCTTCAAACTATATTACCCTCAATATATATATAGTTCGGCAATATCTAATTAAAGATATGCTAGTGAGAATAAGGATCCCATTTCAAATGTATATAGCCTTGTGTGTGCACAACAAACTATATATAAATAAATAGGTAGACAACTCTTGTCAATTACATCAACTATGTAACTCCTTGTATTTTGCCTCTTAAATCATAATAGTCAAGTGTGTGCACATCCGAACTAAAATAATTTAAGTTATGTTAGACCCAACATTTCTGCAAGATCCCGAATTTTATGAAATGAAAGTATTCAATTTTCTTATAATTATTATTTTATTTAGTAAATGATTAAATTGATAAAAGGCAAAAGTTAAGGGTGATATTTGAAAAATATTCAAAGTAAGCAAGTTATCATAAAATAATCAGTGGTAAAAGTACAGTAATACGCGTGGTTGCGTAATAGTACACGATATTGATTATTGATGCTTACGTGAGAAGTCACTTAGTTTTATTCAATTATTGTCATAATATTTTATATTATTAAATCAATAATTGAGATAACATGTTATTTATATTATTATTTACATAATTAACAATGTCTAGAAGTTCTATCAAGGAGAGGTTTGGTCACCTAATTGCGCGCCAATAGGGAGAAATCCTTATCGGAAAGCCCCCTCTTTCCTGGGAACGACCTGGTTGTTAAATATTGTGAGTTATAATAATAATGAATAAAGGTTATTAAAAATTGAATTTGAGTTCGGAGTTGAATTTGGAGACGCGGACGTGATATTTGAGTCCAGAACGATGAAATTAGTAAAAATAAACTATAAACATAAAATTTATTGGGGTTGACTTTAAGGTCAAAAAGTCAATAGTTGACTTTTTCAGAAAAAGTCAAAATTCAAAAATGAAAATGTTGTTAAAAATATTAAGGGGATTTTTATGAAGTATTTGTTGTAATTTTTGGTGTATTTTATAGACCCCCATCTACCCATTTTTGAAAATAATCGATAAAAAATTATTTAATATAATAAAGGTAGGGCCCACATTTGGGGCCCACATGTGAATTAGAATCTGAAATTGAAAGTCACGGATGGTTTTAATGTTTGCTCATAGAAAAGGGTAATATATATATATATATATATATATATATATATATATATATATATTAGTTTTTATTTTATATGAAAAATAGAATATATTATATTTTATTATCATAGTGTTTGCATAGTGCTCAGATAAAGGTTTGCATAGTAAAATCAAAATTTTTTAAAAAATTTTTAAATGCTGTAAGTGATTCTTATTTTTTAAACTATCATGCAAATTCGTGATTTCTAAATTCAAATAGTATCCTTTCCATTCTCCTATAAATAGGATGCTTATTTAGAATTAAAAATCACAGCAGAATCAGATAATTCTTCTTCTATAATATTAAGCGTATGTCATTCGAGTTTTAGGAAGCTTTGAGTGTAGAAAACAGTGAAAGTTTTCTTCAAGAATATATCCGCTATATATACTAGTTGGAATACTCTTCTTTTTCAGGTAAGGATTTTTTTTTTACATTTGAAGAGAAATTATTTTTCATATTCGTATGAATATTATTTCGTTCAATATTCGTAAGAAATATTATTTCATTCAATATTCGTAAGGAATATTATATTCGCTTTAATATTCGTAAGTAATACTATTTTCGTTTAATATTCGTAATGAATATTATTTTCATTTAATATTCGTAAGGGATATTATTTTCGTTCAATATTTGTAAGGGGTATTATTTCTTTCTTATTCATGAAGAGAGTTATTTCCTTTCAATAATCGTAAGGGTTATTATATTTTTCATATTCTAAAGAGATATTATTTTTCGTATTCGTATGAATATTATTCTCGTTCAACCGTTGTAAGTAATGGGTTTCTACCAGGGGCAGTTTTGTAATTTTTTCGACCCTAAAAAATTCTGGAAAAATTTGAAATGATAATTTGATGGGTTTTCTAGATTGTGTCGAAAAATAGCGTTTTTTGGATGTATAGATTAGGAGTTATGAATTTTATGGGAAAAGACTATTTTAAAAGTAAACCCTTATAACTCCTTCTGGTTAACTCCAAAATTAGTAAAATTTTTATTGGGAGTGCATGTATATAACAACAGTATACCCTGTAAATTTCGGAATTTTTGGACAAAATTACAGTTTATGATAAATGTCTAAATATTCGGCAGATTTGGCCATGTGAAAAATAGTAAATGAATTTTAAAAATTCAGAGAAAAACATATATGGGACTATATTATGCTAAATCCTAGAAAAAAAAATTCGGGGACTGATTTGTTATTTTTCATGAAAATGGACTAGTTATGAGTAAATGAATTAAATATGTTATGTGAAGTAAAAAAATTGGAAAATAGGATTTTATGGCTTAGAAATCCTATATAGGGTATATGCAGATTTTTGATAAGGATTTTGGTTATTGGTGATGAAATCTTATGAGTTTGGCATTTTAGGATGATTAAATGCATTAATTATTAAAGTGTAAACAATTAAAATAAATTGTTTATAAGTTTAAGAAATGATTAAAATATTGGTATAATATTAGATTATGAGATTATTAAGTGATTGATAATATTTGAATTAAGGTGTTATAAAATCATTGATTTAAAATATTATTTAATGTTTACTAATATTAATAAATGAATTTAATGTTATTATATAATGAATAATATTAAATGGAGTTTATAATATAGTGAATAATGTTATTATCCTCGTTAAATACTTGTTCAAATATTATTCAAATCATTTTTGATATAATATTATTCTTGAATTTTACTCCATAATTGGTGATCATGTTGACAATTTGGATATTCTTGAACTTTGGATAAATTGTATTATAAATATTTAATATTTATCATTTATCTCATTTGATTGATTCTTTATATCATTGTCATCATTCTTATGCTTATATGGTGTTAAAAGTCATCTATGGCCAGTAGTGCATAGATGGACTTGGTATGATTATGACCAGGGATTATTCGGTATAATCATAACCGTAAGGTTACAAATGATGTGGTGAAAGTCATCTATGGCCAGTAGTGCATAGATGGACTTGGTATGATTATGACCAGGGATTATTTGGTATAATCATGACCGTAATTGAAAACACGAATATCCTTAGCCTGTAGTGCATGGATAATTCGTGGTCGTGTGATACTTATTAAGTCGAGTCTCGGCATTATTGGTTTTATGATTGTATATTTTTGGCCTCAGAGTGCAAAGATGGATTTTTTGGTTATTGGGTTTTCAGTTGTATATGTTTGACCTGTAGTGCATAGTTGGACTGTTGATTTACTTGATTATAAATATGAATTGTAATTTAATTATAATATGTGGTGGTTCAGGTGAAGACAAATGATGAGAGTTCTCTTTGTCTTGGATATAATAAAGAACTGTTGATGGGTATTACAGCGATAAAATTTATGATAGACTTTTAAATCATAGAAGATAGTATATATCATGGTCTATTTAAATCTTCTAATGGATTATTTATTCCACTGCAGTTGTTGATTTAAAACTTGTTGTCTATTATATTCTATCAGTTGTTATACTGTTGAAGACTAACGGTAATTTATTCTGCATTATTTTAGTCATAATATTTCTTACTGGGCTAGTTGAGCTCACCTTTTCTTTCACTGTTCTCTTCAGGAAATGAGAATATAGTTGGGACTAGTCCGGGAATGGAGTAACGGTCTAGATGGTGGCTTTAGTAGTCCTCACTATTATGTGGAATAGTGATAATAATTATAATGAGGACTCCATTGAGTGTGGATATTGTCTAGATGACAATATTCGTTTTAAAACTCTCAGATTATATTTTGTCGTATTTTACACGACAGTTGTATAATTAAGTTGTATTTAAATTTTGTACCATGTATTTGGCGACTCAAGATGGGTGATGTATACTTATTTTGGGGGCGTCACAGTTGGTATCAAAGCTTAGGGATATGATCCCTGGCTGAGGTGTGAGACATGAACTAGGAGGGACGAGACGGGGAATTCCTTCGCTAGTATGACCTACCTATGTTTATGTGGTATTTAATTGGTCGGTCAGAATATAAAGATAGTATATTGCATGTTAATTAACCCTTATTTTGAAACTATATTCTAGAATGATATCTGAAATACAGGAGATGAGAAATGGGAAAATCATGATAGAGAGGAAATAACCGGGAAGGTACAATCCGAAAAGAATGCAAGGTATTCTCATCTCTTCGAATACCAGGTACGTACGTAAATTTCGAGGGTGAAATTTCATAAGGAGGGGAGATTGTGAGATCCCGAATTTTATGATATAAAAATATTCAATTTTCTTATAATTATTATTTTATTTAGTAAATGGTTAAATTGATAAAAGGCTAAAGTTAAGGGTGATATTCGAAAAATATTCAAAGTAAGCAAGTTGTCATAAAATAATCGGTGGTAAAAGTACAGTAATACGCGTGGTTGCATAATAACACACGGTATTGATTATTGATGCTTACGTGAGAAGTCACTCAGTTTTATTTAATTATTGTCACAAAATTTTATATTATTAAATCAATAATTGAGATGACAAGTTATTCATATTATTATTTGCATAATTAACAATGTCTAGAAGTTCTGTCAATGAGAGGTTTGGTCACCTAATTGTGCACCAATAGGGAGAAATCCTTATCGGAAAGTCCCCTCTTTCCTGAGAACGTCCTGATTGTTAAATATTGCGAGTTATAATAATAATGAATAAAGGTTATTAAAAATCGAATTTGAGTTCGGAGTTGAATTTGGAGACGCGGACGTGATATTTGAGCCTGAAACGATAAAATTAATAGAAATAGACTATAAACACAAAATTTGTCAGGGTTGATTTTTTGGTCAAAAAGTCAATAGTTGACTTTTTCGAAAAAAGTCAAAATTCAAAAATTCAAAAATGAAAATGTTGTTAAAAATATTAAGGGGATTTTTATGCAGTATTTATTGTAATTTTGGTATATTTTATGGACCCCTATTTACTCATTTTTCAAAACAATCAGTAGAAAATTATTTAATATAATAAAGGTAGGGCCCACATGTGCGGCCTACATGTGAATTTGAATCTAAAATTGAAAGTCACGGATGGTTTTAATGTTTGCCTGCAGGAAAGTGTAATATATATATATATATATATATATATATATATATATACATATAATTATATTTTATTAGTTTTATTTTATATGAAAAATAGAATATATTATATTTTATTATGCATAGTGTTCGCATAGAGTCCGCATAGTAAAATCAAAACTTTTTTAAAAAAAATTCGTACACCCGTGATTCTTATTTTATAAACTACTGTGAAGTCCGTGATTTCTAAATTCAAATAGTATCCTTTCCATTTTCCTATAAATATGATGCTTATTTAGAATTGAAAATCACACCAGAACCAGATAATTCTTCTTCTATAATATTGAGCGTATTTCTTTCGAGTTTTAGGAAGCTTTAAGTGTAGAAAACAGTAAAAGTTTTCTTCAAGAATATATCGGCTATATATACTAGTTGGAATACTCTTCTTTTTAAGGTAAGGATTATTATTGTTTTTTACATTTGAAGAGAAATTATTTTTCATATTCGTATGAATATTATTTCGCTTCAATATTCATAAGAAATATTATTTCATTCAATATTCGTAAGGAATATTATATTCGCTTAATATTTATAAGGAATATTATTTTCGCTTCAATATTCGTAATGAATATTATTTTTGTTCAATATTCGTAATGAATATTATTTTCGCTTTAATATTCGTAAGGGATATTATTTTCGTTCAATATTCGTAAGGGGTATTATTTCTTTCTTATTCATGAAGAAAGTTATTTTCTTTCAATAATCGTAAGGGTTATTATGTTTTTCATATTCTGAAGAGATATTATTTTCGTATTCGTATGAATATTATTTTCGTTCAACCGTTGTAAGTAATGGGTTTCTGCCAGGGGCAGTTTTATAATTTTTCTGACCCTAAAAAATTTTGAAAAAATTTGAAATGATAATCTGATAAGTTTTCTAAATTGTGTCCAAAAATGGCTATTTTTAGATGTATGGATTATGAGTTATGAATTTTATGGAAAAAGACTATTTTAAAAGTAAATCCTTATAACTCCTTCTGGTTAACTCCAAAATTAGTAAAATTTTTATTGGGAGTACATGTATATAACAACAGTATACCGTGTAAATTTCAGAATTTTTGGACAAAATTATAGTTTATGATAAATGTCTAAATATTCGACAGTTTTGGGCATGTGAAAAATAGTAAATGAATTTTAAAAATTCTGAGAAAAATATAAGTTCAATATGGAACTATATTCTGCTAAATCCCAGAAAATAAATTTTTGGGGACTGATTTGGTATTTTTCATGAAAATGGACTTGTTATGAGTAAATGAATTAAATATGTTGTGTGAAGTAAAAAAATTGGAAAATAAGATTTTATGGCTTGGAAATCCTATATATGTATATATGCATTTTTTGATAAGGGTTTTGGTTATTGGTGATGAAATCTTATGAGTTTGACATTTTAGGATGATTAAATGCATTAATTATTAAAGTGTAAATAATTAAAATAAATTGTTTATAAGTTTAAGAAATAATTAAAATATTGTTATAATATTAGATTATGAGATTATTAAGTGATTGATAACATTTGGATTAAGGTGTTATGAAATCATTGATTTAAAATATTATTTAATGTTTACTAATATTAATAAATGAATTTAATGTTATTATATAATGAATAATATTAAATGGAGTTTATACTATAGTGAATAATGTTATTATCTTCGTTAAATATTTGTCGAAATATTATTCAAATCATTTTTGATATAATATTATTCTTGAATTTTACTCCACAATTGGTGATCAAGTTGACAATTTGGATATTCTTGAACTCTGGATAAATTGTATTATAAATGTTTAATATTTATCCTTTATCTAATTTGATTGATTCTTTATATCATTGTCATCATTCTTATACTTATATGGTGTTGAAAGTCATCTATGGCCAGTAGTGCATAGATGGACTTGGTATGATTATGACCAGGGATTATTCGATATAATCATAACCGTAAGGTTACAAATGATGTGGTGAAAGTCATCTATGGCCAGTAGTGCATAGATGGACTTGGTATAATTATGACAAGGGATTATTCGGTATAATCATGACCGTAATTGAAAACACGAATATCCTTAGCCCGTAGTGCATGGATAATTCGTGGTCGTGATACTATTAAGCTGAGTCTCAGCATTATTGGTTTTATAGTTGTATATTTTTGGCCTGTAGTGCAAAGATGGACTGTTGGTTATTGGGTTTTCAGTTGTATATCTTTGACCTATAGTGCAAAGTTGGACTGTTGATTTACTTGATTATAAATATGAATTGTTATTTAATTATAATCTGTGGTGGTTCAGGTGAAGACAGGTGATAAGAGTTCTCTTTGTCTTGGGTATAATAAAGAACTGTTGATGGGTATTACAGCGATAAAATTTATGATAAACTTTTAAATCATAGAAGATAGTATATATCATAGTCTATTTGACTTTTCTAATGTATTATTTATTCTGTTGCAGTTGTTGATCTAAAACTTATTGTCTATTATATTCTATCAGTTGTTATACTGTCCACCCAAGTGTTTGGCCTATAGAGGTGATCCACTAAGGAAGAACGAAATTCAAGAAGATGGGTGTTTGGCAAAACTCTAGTTTGTCTATCTCTCATAGAAAAGAAACGTACTCTCCAACAATTGGAATCATGTCTATTGTGAAGAAGTCAACAACAACCCTTCCACCCATAATAAGACTCCTCTTATGTATAGATGTGGGCAACTCTCCTTAACAATTAAGGAATTGGATTTATTTTATTTTAATTAATTAAATTCCTTTAATTAATTATGCTCCCAATCTTATTAGGAATAATTAATTAAAATCTTTTAATTAATTTAACCTCCTATTCTTATTAGGATTATATGAGAGTACTTTTATTAATTAATTTCCAAACTCCTTTAGGAATTAAATAATAATAATAGTAATAATAATAAGATTCCTCTTATTAATTTATATTTAATATTTCCAAAATATTAAATAATAATATTAAGCTATTTAATTTATTCTATCACCGTAGATTAAATTAAATATACTTAACTTATTATTACGATTATGCCATTTGCTTCTTAAATAATTATCCTTCCCTTTATGGTGTGATCCTTTAGGTTCTCCATATTAAACCGGTTGTGAATAAATCAATTAGAATAATTCTAATTTTATTTAAATAAATAAATTAAACTATTAATTTATTTAAATAAATAATATTTATTCTACAATAGGGATAAGCCTCCCTAACGATTAAGGACATTCCAGATTATATAGATTTCAACATTAATCATAAAAGAACCTTTGAGTAAATAGTTACTGTACAATTCAATCCTTCTACCACACAATGTCCCAATGAAATATAAGACATGAAATTACTGTCAAGTCTTATTTTATTTAATTATATGTATTTCGACTCTTAAATGCACAAGTCCAAATAATGCAAATTAAAAACTCCTTTCTAATTTCATTCTGCTTTGGCCAAGGACTACTGGGTTGTCATTTATCTAATCACATAGGACATTTCTCTTCTTTTACTAGAAGTGGTAGATTCTTTATTGATCATACATTATCTCCATGTATAACTTATTATACCCAAGCATACCCTTTGATATACCCTAAGGGTCTTGAGGAATAAGTTAAAGTATAACTCATCATACACAAGATACTATGATGATCTCAAGTCCAAGAATCACTTGTACTACTATCACTACAGGAATTCCTATTGACAGGCAAGTAAAACTCCATTAGATATTCCTTAGCGAGCCAATGCTCAAAGGAAGTTATTCTCTAATAAGCACCTACATACTTGCTTTAGTGTCTCCACACAAATGATCATGAGATCAATCATCCTCATCCAATGAGCAAGCAACGTATGTACCAATCTATCCGGATTTTCTAATCCCCAATTTAGTAATCCAACGATTGAGAATTATTTTAGTTTTAAGCTTTCTAAGAATTTAGATCTCATTAGAATGATCATCATCATTATTCTAAAAGCATTGCTTAAAACTATGGGTTTATCACATATTATAAAACAACATCATGTAGATAATTAAAAGTCTTTAATAAATTAATACTTTTTATTAATAAATGAATAAGATTGTTACAAAGTATATGCTTTATCATCAAACATGATTGGCTTGTGTGCATACAACTTTCATTAATTGCTTTACACCAAAGGTTGAATCCATGAGGTATAAGAAGAACACAAGGGTTCTGGAAAAGTTGTTCAACCACTACTCCTAGCCATTTGCATAGCAATTATCACCTCCATTGTATCTTACTGTTCACAGCTTAGCAGATCACGCAAAGGAATTATAGGTTACTGTTTGGTAACTTATTTTGGGACAATGGTTTAAGTGCTCATCAACTTGGTTAAATAATGCTTAGTTTGGTTTCTTTAATTTCCAAAATGTGATTTTAATGTGTTAATGCTACTATAATATTAAAATTTAGGGATTTAATATATACCCATATCATATAATCCATGTACATTGTGTCCACATAATTTAATATTTAATGCAGATAAAATAACATAGTTATGTATTATTGTCCAGGTATTCCCCATAAATACTATTATTGCAAATATATCAATATTATATCACTATCCAATATTAAATGTCCATTTTAAACATTTAATCCCTTTCTGAATTTCTAGAATACACAGTTAATTAATTAATTCTGTATTAAAATGTCACATATAATTTTTTTGGGCTACTGGTACCTCATACCATTTAAATTTACTCTTATCATATGATTTTAATGATGTCACACATTACAATAAAGTTCCATTTAATGTTCTATCGCCATAACTAACTCTTCAAGTTTCACATTCAAGAATCATGCGCCATTTTGTAGATCATGAGAGAGACGGCAGATGTGCTTGGGTCCTTGAAGTGTAACACTGGTTTAGCTTCATGCTAGTTCCGACTTCTATCACCATACTAGTTTTATATAACATGAACTAAATTCCAGATTGATAATACTACTAGTTAAAGAATCAATTCATTCCATACATGGAATTATACAATCACACATAATTAATCTTCCTCTTATTAAATTGTTTCTTTCTTAATTCACTTAGTAAGTTTCATTATGTCGCACTAGGCAAATTCTCATAAGCTTTATATCAAGCTCTTCACCAATCTCACGACATTACTTTACTGTCGTAGTGTTTAACGGTTAACTTAATTAAATAGGATTTCTATAAACCATGCCACAACAATATTCATTTATACACAAGTAAATACTCGACTCCCATTAATTATTTATTAATAATATTCAAAAATTCTCGGGTTCCTTCAATGGCTAATATCATCGGACCACCTCTGATGCTTCGCTCGATTTAATGGCCAATGGCTAATGATGTCAAGGCTGCTTGACCCTCGTTGAAATGTCTGTCAATGACTAATATCATCGGACAACCTTCGATGCTTCGTTGGATTTAATTGCCAACAGCTGGTGTTGTCACGGCTGCCTGACCCTCGTTGAAATGTCTTTCAACGGTTAATATCATCGGAACACCTCTAATGCTTCACTGGATTTAATTGCCAATGGCTAATGATGCCAATGTTGCTTGACCCTTATTGAAATGTCCTTCAACGGTTGAGTATGTATGAAATCTCCGCTAGGGATGAACTTTTGACGAGATATATGCTTATGATTTACACCCAAGTTTATGGCATCGGAACTTCGCAAGGTATTGCCAAGGGTAGTTTTCAATGGTTGTGATCATTAGTTTTGTAAACCCTATATCCGGGCAAATACCAATGATTGATATGTAGACCCGCAGTTTGGTCTCTAAAAATCAAGATTTCAGGCTTGTCCACTTAATCGTGTAACATCTTTTTTCTTGATTTAACTTTTCAACTTATCTGACCTCCTTTTTAAATCAAATTTAATCGAGCTGGAGGGGGTGGGTACCACCTAAGGTAGCCATAGGTGGACCCACAACAGCCGCAAGTACACCTGCGGCCATCCGTGGGTTATATTGCAGTGGCCTTTCCTTTTTATAAGTTATTTTCACTTGAAGCCACATAGAGAATCCGAGATTTCTTCTTCAGATCTATTGAGTTCGAACTATTTTATGCAAAATCTGTCACCGTACAAGTGTTTTGCACTATCCTGGTAACGTTTTCTTTTCTAATTTTGATCGTTGGAAAGTGAGATATCACATGAAATGCTTCAAACACATAGTAGTGAATATGCATGCTCATATGACTTGATAAAAATTATTCAACATAGTAAATGTTAGTATTTTACCATGCTGAACGTATTGATGTGAACAAAATTGACTTTTGAAACAGTCAATTTGGCACCTTTTTCTGGTATTTTTTTATCCTATTTGAGGACAAATGAGTAAAGGTTGTGAAGCAAAGTAATCCTGGTAACTTGGCTACCCTTATGGATTATGACTTTGATATTTTTCATGCATATATGATGTTTATGACTGTGAGTTGGTGTGCTACTAAATGGCCACCTAGTCATGCCTATGAGCATGTTGATAGTCCTTTTTACAAACGAGACTCTAGCAAAATTTTATCACGAGTCTAGGCATTGAATGAACATGCATTTTAACTCTACTGTAGCTATATTAAGTAATGCATTCATGCATATAGACATAAAATGCACTTGATGAGCTCCAGGTTAGAATTTACCACACCCTTTTTGAGGTGATTTGGATACTTTTATCCAGATATATGGATCCAGACTAATCGAGTAGCTCCCATAGGACCTCTGTAGGTCTGAGGAGGAGAGATACTGATGTGCCTTGGCCTTGTCCAGCCTGATAACCTCATTGGTTGACGGAGTCAGTGATTCATCATATCCGAGTTGAGAAACTAGATGATGAAGATGAGGAGGAGGATGTACTGATTGCGGATCCTAGTCCTTCTACTTCTATTCCACATAGGGACCTTCCAGCTATAAATGTGATGATTCCAGAGCTTCTGGATGATTTGAGTCGTCACCCCTCGATCTATCTGCATGCTAACGAGGTAAAAGCCGTGTTGATCTTCCTTTTTCCTATTTGTGATGAGAAAGGGCTCTAATGTTGATTTTCATTGTGATGCAGGTTCCCGGCTTTATGCAACCTCGAGGGAACTCGTTAAGCATACATTCTCTATAGCAGATTGTTCACCTAAAGTACCGAAAGATTGTGCATACTTGGGGTTTTGAGGCATTCTTTTCCATCCTCCCCCGTTATTGTCCCTAGGGTTACCTCAGGGCATTGTCTGAGCGCTGGTTTCACCATACTCAGTCTCTCTATTTGCTGGATTGTGAGGTGATGATGACGCCGATGAATTGGTTGTTCATCACTAGGATGGAGTTTTTCGAGGCGCCAGTGCCTTGAGTGGCGGACATTTCCCCTACTGTCGTCAGATCCTTGCTAGGAGTTTAGGCTACTGTGCTTAAAGGCAGGACAGTCCATACTGGTCCTTTGAGTGTAGACGTTGTTAGTGGGGCTTTGAGTGTAGATGTTGTGAGTGGTCCTTCGACGATTTTTCTTGATCATCCTCAGGAGTTGTTTCCTGGAGGATAACTCTTCCACGGTGTCATTCGCTTTAGTCAGCGCCACATGGGAGGTGGACTGTATTGGAGAGTTTGATTGGGGTTCTTACACCTTCATCTACTTCCTTAGGGGAATGCGTCTATGCTCGCAGGGCTTGACGGAGGCTTGTCTAGGATTTTACCCATTCCTTCTAGTGATTATTTTTTCATTTAATTTCCCTTTTTCGGGTTGAGAGTTTTGACTGACCATAGATATTTGATCTTGTATTGGCAGTTTTGGGCCTATGAGAGGCTCCCATGTCTTTGTCCCGTTAGTCTGTTAGGTTTATACTCCTATCCACAGGGACAACGATGGCATCACTCTACTTTGACAGAGGTTCCTATAGCTGAGGGTTTCACCTATTCTCGCTTACAGTTGGAGCTAGTGACAGCCAATGTCATTACATGGGTTCCTTACTTTGAGGACCATTTGACAATTGGCTTTGAGGGTGGTTTCCCGACTGGTGTCGAGTACGTGATGTCCACCCGTCGAATTCCTCTCTTCACAGATGGAGGTTGGGAGATCTATTTAGGAGAACGTACTATTAGGACCACCATAGGAGATATTCGTATACCGATCAGTCCTCCTGCCAGACATTATTGGCCTTTATTGTAGCCGATCATTGAAGTCTTGTTAGTGGGAGTTGATGGCTTCACTTTGTCAAAGGGACTGTTCACTTAGGAGGCATTTTACTACTAGTGGTTCCCTCGTACCATTGGAGCTTAGACCCAGGCCACACAGTTTATGGGGGATATGGTTCCTGGTTTCGTCATTATGGCAAATTGGATTGCCTGCGTCCGAGAGACTACTTATCTGACGCAGATTGATAGCTTGACCCAGCAGTTGGATCGAGCACATTTTTACATCCGACATTTGGGCAGAGATCCTTCCGAGGTGGATACTTTTGATCCTTCCAGCTCTGGGGCTGGCCCTTCAAGTGGCCCATATTCAGATGGTTTTGCCGGTGGAGATCCTCTATTGTATTGCCCTGATATCTCTACTGGCAGAGATTTAGTGACTTAGGAGGAGTTACATCAGATGGATTGGTTGGATGATGTAGACATCAACACTATTGACTTCTTCAGATGTATTTCTCGCTATATCTTTTGATAGGCCTCTATTAGATATTGGGCGGCTGTGCCCCATTCTCATTATATCTTTTGATAGGCCTCTATTAGTTTTTGGGCATATGTACCCCATTTCCCTGTATGGTTTTAGCTGTATACGAAGATGATGTATTTAGATGATGATATACTTAGGAATGTATGCATATTGTTTTCCATTCCATATATCATATTGTCATATATTATTTATCATGTATGTATTATATTATGCATATGCATTTCTAGATATGAGTTTAGCATTGATCCCTAGATGGTCTCATGACACGACCCTACAGATGTCTTCATCCATAGTTAGCCGGATAGAGCATACCCCACTAGTATTAGTGGCCTCATCTTTGAGATTCTGGTGTGACAATTTATCCTCCGTAGATTGAGTGACACTTGATCAGTTGATGCGTCACTCTATGACCCTTCTAATGTTCCAGGTTCCATTGGGCTTTGTAGAGGGCATGCTGGAGCATTGGGTACCGGATAGGCAAGTATTTTGATTTGCTACCTAGGAGTTAACTCCCACATTGGAGGAGTATGGGCGTCTGGCAGATTTGTTGTTGGATAGGCCCTACGCTCGGATGGCTATCAGAGATATGAGCCGACAGTTTATGACCCTCATAGGTTTGAGGTGCAGAGTTGCCTTATATGAGATTTCCTCGGGGCATGTAGTGTCTATGAGTTTTTTGATTGATAGATTTGGGTTATTGGACAGTTATTTGCGGTACTCCGGGGATTTCACCATTTTGGAGGATGATTGGCATGTTACCAGAGTAGATGTACTCTTGATGTGCATAGTGGCTTATCTGTACATGCCATTGTACATGGACCACTTGGACATTGGCGTGATTATGGTAGTCCATGCTCTCCGGGAAGGACATACCATCTTACCGATGATTCTGGCAGAAACCTTGAGGGTAGCCATGTATTTCCATACCCATTCTATGGGGACATTTATAGGCAGTTCGATCTTATTTTACGTGTGGTTTATGACACACTTGAGATCGATTGGCACTTTCCAATGTCATGGGTATTGTTTTTCCCATGAGATAGCCATGTCATACTCCTTTTAGTTGGAGGAGTGTACAGATGCAGCTTTTTGGTCAGTTTTCTTGTGAAAGATCGAGGATCCATTTGATATTTTGGTGTGTTCAGGGTTCAGCTCTCCCTACAGCTTTATCACTCATGCAGTTGGCATGAACTATCTTCCTCTGGCTGGTTTGAGGGGTGTGACCACTTATCACCCACTTGCTGTTATGGCACAGTTCGATCAGTTTCAGGATGTTTATCCCTTTGATGGGGCATTGGGTCAGCGTTTGTCCTCTTGGCTTCTGTTAGCAAGGGATTTGTCCAAGATTTATACTTGTTGGACCCAGCGTGAGAGGGTTAACTTTTCTACTAGCCATCCAGGTCATTCTACAGAGTATTTTGCATGGTTAGAGGTAGAGATTACATCGGTTAGGGTTATATCCTCAGAGCTGGGTATTTATTCTGATAATGGGGAGCCTATGGAGTACCCTGATTCTCCCACTGAGGATGAGCTGTTTGCTAGGTTGTCAGCAGCTCTTGTTGATTCCCCCAGTATTCATGCTGCTATGACCCCACATTCTGCAGAGTATTTAGAGCAGAGTTTATATCTGATGACATTTAAGAGGGATCAGGCTAGAGCCTTCATGTTGACAACTCCTTCTGATAGAGATGTCGCTCTAATTGAGAAAGATGATGCTCTAGCTCATAGGGATATCGTTGTTATTGAGGGGGATGAGGCTCAATCATCTAGGGATGCCACTGTTGTTGAGCGGGATGACGCTCTAGCTACCCGAGATGCTGCCACTACAGATAGTACTGCATTGAGATCTCATACTATTGACATTATTGCAGAGATGAGTGCATTCATTGATGAGCATATTAGTACAATACAGATGGTCATAAATTTGTTGGCTCGTGTGGATAACTTAGGGCAGGAGCTCATAGATTTACCTCAATCTATTGAGAGAGATGCCATGTTAGACTTGATGGCTCGCTTATCCACTGATTTGTAGATTAGCTTTGATTTTCTTCTATAGACTAAGTTAGCCATTTTTTGTCATGTACATGATATATTGTATATATCAAACAGTATTATATGGTAAGGAAATATAGTTTTATTCACTTCCCTTTTAGATATGCCTTGTTACTTACTTGATAGTTTCCTGTTTCTTCAGGGCTTGTGATCTTGATGTATTCTGAACTCCTCCTTGATGGATGGACATATAGATGTCTCAGGATCTTTCAGAATGGATCGTTGATCTTTGTATTCCCCTACCCTTTTGTGTCTTGGGACTGATATCTGAATGTGGTTATGGAGAGGATTGTGGCTTTCCTCTCTAAGGTTGACCACCCCACAGATGGTCGCCGGTACTCCTTTGTATTGGGGAGCCCAAGTAGTTCCATCTCTTATAGATTGGTGTTTCTATTTGAGGATTCAACCGCAGCTTAGATGGTCTTCGGTTTTTTTTCTCCCATTTGTGTGGGGTAACCAGGTAGTTCCATCCCTGTGGTCTAAGCCGATGAAGTGTGGTGTAACTGCCCCACATATGATCGCTGATGTATTCCCATGTCTTGGGGATATCAAGTAGTTCCATCTCTTATGGTTTGGTTTGAAAGTTTGAAGGATGATCCCAGTACCATTGATAAGGTTTTATGTTTTTGGTAGGGGTGAGACTGCACCATGAATGTCTACTTACGTACTCCCGTTGATGAGGGGGAGATCAGGTCATCGTAGTTCCAACCTAGTGTGAAAAGGTTGAAAGTTATAGGTGGTAGAGAGGGTGTAGAGCTTTTTTTGTTTTTTTCTGTAGTTAGACCAGACCATAAAAATGGCTTCCTACGTACTCCCGTGTATTGGGGAGATCAAGGAGGCCAAAGTTGCTAGTGCGTTAGCAAATTCATTAATGTTCTGAGGAATGTGGAGGAATGATATCTCTTCAAACTCCGAAGCCATCTGGATAACTTGTCGATGGTATGGCAACAAATGTAATTCTTTGGTGTGATAGACCCTAGTGGTTTTTCTGATTACCAGTTCGGAATCTCCAAAGATAGTTAACCATTTGATGCCCACGGATTTGGCTAGCTTCAACCCCATTATATATCCTTCATACTCATTTGTGTTATTGGTGTTGACAAACTATAATTTGATGGCAATGGGATACTGCTCTCCCGAAATAGACACTAGAATTGCTCCAGCTCCAGCACCTTCCATGTTTACAGCTCCATCAAAATACATCTTCCATGTTTGACTTGTATTGTCATGATGGTGTTGTTAAATTGTCATTACCCCTTCATCGGGGAAATATGTTTCCAAGGGTTTGAAATCCCCGGAGGGTAATGCAGTCAGTTGATCCACAATTCCTTGACCTAAGATAGAATTTTGAGTCATGTAAATGATGTCAATTTGCTGGAGGATCAACTGCCATTTGGACAGTCGACAATTCAACATGGGTTTGTTGAACACGTACTTGAGAGGATCCATGCGAGATATGAGATGGTTTGTGTGACCATAGAGATAATGCTATAATCTCATGGAAGACCATAGAGATAATGCTATAATCTCATGGAAGCCCATGCTAAAGAACATCAAGTTTTCTCAATAAGAGTGTACTTGTGTTCACTGGTGCTGAATCTTTTGTTGAGGTAATAGATAGCTCTTTCTTGGCCTCTATCATCTTTCCGTCCCAGCATTCAACCCATGGCATTGTCATTGATTGGCAGGTACATAAATAGGGGAACATCATCCCCGGGAGGTACCAAGATAGGAGCTTTAACTAGCTGCTCTTTGATGGAAAGGAAGGCTTTTTGACACTCTTCGTTCCATTTCTTGGAGGATTTCTTCCTTAACAACTTGAAGATAGGTTCACAGGTTGCTGTAAGTTAGGAAATGAATCGGCTGATGAAGTTAATTCTTCCCAAAAATCCCAGTATTTCCCTCTGTCTGGGGTGTGGCCATTTCAGTAATGGCTTGAATTTTTGCCAGATCTAGCTCATTGCCCATGTGGCTCACTAGAAATCCCAGTAACTTTCGTGACTTGACACCAAAAGCGTACTTGGCATGATTTAGCTTTAAGTTATATTTAGGAAACCAGTTGAAGAGCTTTTTGAGATGGTCTATGTGGTCTTCTTCCCTTCGAGACTTGACAATGATGTCGTCCACATATAATTCTATCCCTTTGTGCATTAGATCGTGGAAAATAGCCATCATAACTCGCTGATAGGTAGCTCCGGCATTGATGAGGCTTAATGAAAACCGTCTGTAGCAATAGGTTCCCCAAGGAGTGATGAATATTGTCTTCTCACGATCCTCTTTAGTAACCATGATTTGATGATACCCAACAAAGCAGTCAACAAAGGAGTACATGTCATACTGAGTTGTATTGTCAATGAGTATGTGGATGAATGGTACGAGAAAGTTATTCATGAGACAAGCTTTGTTCAGATCCCTGTAATCCATGCATACTCGCACCTTCCCTCCAGGTTTAGGTATGGGGACTATGCTGGATAGCCACTAAGGGTATGTTGATACCATGATGATGATGGCTTGAAATTGTTTCACAATTTCTTCTTTGACTTTCAAACTCCACTCAGGTTTTAATCGCTTGAGTTTCTGTTTGACTGGCTTGAATCCTTCTTTGATGGGTAGGCGATGAATGACGATGTCAATTAACAAACCGATCATGTCTTCATGAGACCATGCAAACACATCCTGGAATTGGGTCAATAGAGTATCTATGTCATTCCTTTGGCTAGGGGTAATGTCCGTGCCAATTTTGATTTATTTGGGGTTTTTCTGAGGTTCCAAGGTTAAAAGAGATGGTTCGATCAAGATTTGGCTTGGGTTTGTCTTCGACCCATTCTTTAATCTCCTGAGGCACCTCATAGTCCTCTTGCTCAATCTCCATCAAGTCAGAGTCCAACTTTACATTAAAGTTGCAATCTTTGTGAAGAATAGGCACTCTATCAACAAGTTTAGACAAATCTAACTTTAGAGTCCTGAAACAAAATGCTTTCACTTAATATATGAAACTGTTTGATCTACAAAGTGTTAGTATGGCATGACAAAAACAACTGCTAATACTATGAAGTAAAAGTAAGCAGTTATTGTTATCTATAGGGCAAAGGGATTTTCTGTCCTTTTTATCCTTTTCAAAAAATGCAAGGAGTGTGATGCCCCAAAAATAGGTATACAACACCCATTCTGAGTCGCTAAATACATGGTACAGAAACGACTATAACTTTATTCATACAATTGTCGTGCAAAATACGACAACACATAAACTGTGAGTTTAAAAACAAATATTGTCTTCTAGACAATATCAACACTCAAATAAGTCCTCGTTACAATTATTGATATACTATTTTACAAAATAGCGAGGACTACTTAAACGACTTTCTAGAACCTTCATTCCATACCCCGACTAATACTCGCTACATTCTCGCCTCCTGAGAAAAAAAATGGAACAAAAAGGAAAAGGGTGAGCTCAACTAGCCCAGTAAAGAATATTATGACTAAGATAACATAGAACAAATTATCGTTAGTCCTCAACAGAGAAAAAATGATAAATACAATAGACAACAAGTTTTAAATCAATATTCGCGAATGAAATAATAATTCATTAGAAGAGTTACGTAGAGAATGAAATCTACTTTCTTCTATGAATTTAAAAGTTTTATCATCAATATTTTATCCTCAGAACATCAATCAATATACATCTTGAATCAAATATTCATCTTTTGCACTACAAAAGTCAAAGATATTCATCATTGGTCATGTTCATCTCAACACCTGTACATCTTTGCACTACGAGCCAAAGATATTCATAAGAAAATCAACCATCTTTGCACTACAGGCCAAAGATATTCAGTAATATCATCATTTAGGACTGAGGATGATGAAAAATATTTTAAAGAAAACGAATCCAGTGAAACAAAAGAACAAATAATAAGGATTCGTATATTAAACAGTCCAAGTTCAAAAATAATTAATAAATAATCGTAGTGGAGTAAAATTCAAGAATGATCAAAACATGGATACAATCAAAGCTAGTATCCATAATAGATATCTTGGACAAAAATGAAAATTTAAATTTTCTGTGAATAGTGCCGTATTCGTGAATAGTGTCGTATACGTGAATAGTAACCCTGACACTAAAAGACACGAATTTCACAAGAAAAATCTTACCAATATTCTGGCATAATGATATTAGAAGAAATAATATCATTTTAAAAAAATAACATCCCTTACCTCGAAAAGACAGTACTTCTGACTAGAATGCTGGATATAGTGCTGAAGGGAACTTGTATCGTATAGTAACACTCACAATTTCAAAATACTCACAAAAATACGCTCGATAATATATATAGAGAGAAAAAACTTTAGTTTCTGGTGTGATTTTCAATTCTAACCTAAGTACCCTATTTATAGAAAAATGCTTAGAACACCAAAGTAGAAAATTTAATAAAATATTAATATATTTTTTAAATTTTCTACGCACCCTTCTTTTTCCCAAAACATCAACCACTAGTGGGCTTACCTCACCAAAATAAAAAAAAAACGTTTTTGTTATTAAAATTATTTAAAACTCCAAAAATCAATTATTCCGGAACTTCAGAACTTCAATAATTCATAATAAATAGTCTTTTTATCAGAAAAATTTGAACCTTATGTCCATTCCATAGAAAATTCAATTCTCTACAACTTTGTAGTTTTATGCTTTTCCAAATTCCAAACAGAAATTGACTGAAATCCACATACGGACGATTTTAAACGCTATAATCAAATTTCAGTCAAGAAATGGGGTCCACAAACATGAAAAACATGTTTTAAAAATTCTTAGTAACAAAAATACTCCTCCTCCTCATATATTCATATATCCCACATTCATTGTAAAAATATCACCATTATTATATTATTAAAATATAATAATATATTTAAATAAATTATTTTATCAGAAAAGATAAAATATCAAATTTTCAACAATTGTCACTTTAAAATTTTCTCCATCTATATCCACATAAAATGAATATTTTTCTTATCATATAAATCAAAAATTAATTAATCACAAACAATATTACAGAATCACAATATCGACAACTATGCCGTTCCTAGGAAAGAGGGGGCTTTCCAATAAGGATTTCTCCTTACTGGCGCGCAATTAGGTGACCAAACCTCTCCTTAGACATAACTTTCTAGACATTGCCAATAATGCTATCTAATAATATTACTCAAATAATATGAATTATTGATCTAATAATGGAAAATACTATGTAGTGATAATTATTAAAACAACAATAATATAAAATACCAATGTAGCAATTATTGAATCAATAAAATAAAATATTGAACAGTAATTACTGTAACAATTTTGAGTAGTGCCTTCTTACGTAAGAATCAATAATTGGTACAATACCGCGGTGCTCTCGTGTTTTAACCACCGGGTATTCTAACAAAGATTAATTGTGAATAATTACAATCGCTATTTAAAAACAACTTATACTTGTCGTTTTCTTCATCAAATCGCTTTCCGTTATGGGGCTCACACAAGGCTGCGCCGTCGTACGAATATTCCCCGACAGCAAGAATATTCCTCGACCAAACGAATAATCCCCAACAATAATGAATATTTTATAACCACTTGCTTATTTAAAATATTTACGCATTTTACCCATAACTAACCATATTTGATCAAATCAACCCTTACTATTTCAAAATAATAAAGAGAGAAAATTCAATTTCATTTATAATAAGTTGGGGTCTTACAACCTCCCCTCCTTATGAAATTTCGTCCTCGAAATTGACGTACGTACCTGGTGTTTCAAAAAGATGAGGATACCTCGCTTTTATTTCTGTTTCCAATTCCCAGGTCATTTTCTCAATAGCATGGTTCCTCCACAAAACATTTACTTGTGGTATGACCTTTGTACGTAGGACATGCTCCTTTCTATCCAAGATCTTGACAGGTACCTCCTCATACGTTAAGTCTTCGGCTATCTTGTACGGTTCTAACTCAATAACGTGGTTCAGGTCTTTCACATATTTACAAAGCACAGATATGTGAAAAACATTATGAACACAAGACATGCTTGGAGGTAACGCGAGTCTATAGGCCACATTTCCTACTTGGTCAAGAATTTGAAAAGGACCAATAAATCATGGATTGAGCTTTTCTCTTTTCCCAAATCTTGTAACTCCCTTCCATGGAGCAACACGCAACAATACATGATCCCCAATACTAAATTTCACGTCCTTTCGATGAAGATCCGCATAACTCTTTTGTTGATCTTGTGCCATTTGTATACGTTGTCGAATCATTTGAATCTTTTCTATAGTAATACGTACCAACTCTGGTCCCAACAATGTAACTTCACCCACCTCATCCCAACATACTGGAGAGCGACACTTTTGTCCATACAATGCTTCGAATGGAGCCACACCTATACTTGCCCGATAACTGTTGTTGTAGGAGAATTCCACCAATGGTAAATACTTATCTCAACTCCCTTTGAAGTCTAGGACACAAAGTCTTAATAGATCTTCAAGAGTTTGAATAGTCCTCTCTGATTGTCCGTCCGTTTGAGGATGGTATGCCGAACTGAATCGTAAATCCATTCCCATAGCTTGTTCCAAGCTAACCCAAAATCGTGAAGTGAATATTGGGTCACGATCCGAAACTATGGATACTGGCATGCCATGCAATCTCACAATCACATTTACGTACATACGAGCAAGACTTTCAAGGGAATAAGTCTCCCGTATTGGCAAGAAATGAGAAGACTTGGTTAATCTATCAACAATAACCTAAATATCATTTATGCCCTGAGAAACCGTGGGAAAACCCCCAACGAAATCCATGGTAATGTGTTCCCACTTCCATTTCAGAATCTCAAGTGGTTGCAATGGACCCTTAGGCACTTGATGCTCCGCCTTTACACATTGACAAGTTAAACACCTAGAGATAAACTTTGCAATCTCTCTCTTCATATTGTTCCACCAAAATGTATGTCGAAGATCACGATACATTTTGGTACTTTCAGGATGGATTGAAAATGGTGTATTGTGTGCCTCCATCATGATCTTGTATTTCAAATCAGAGTCGTTAGGAACATAAAGTCTGGAGTGGACTCAAAGTATTCTTTCTTCATCGATTCTTGCTTCTAGAATAGCACCTTCTTGTACTTTCTTCTTCATACGCATCAGCTCCGGGTCTGTGGCTTGAGCAACTTTAACTTTATCGATTAAAGTTGGTTCTACATGTATACTTGACATCATCGCATGGGTCCTCCGGAGTCTTGAATTCTATCTTCATCTTTTGTAAATCACATAAAATGGGCCTTTGTGTTAACACCATCGCACTCGTTCCCGCATATGATCTTCTACTCAATGCGTCAGCTACCACGTTCGCTTTTCCGAGATGGTATTAAATGGTGTGGTCGTAATCTTTTAACAGCTCGAGCCAACGTCGTTGCCGTATATTGAGTTCTTTTTGGGTGAAGAAATATTTGAGGCTTTTATGGTTTGAATATATCTCCACTTTCTCTACATATAGATAGTGCCTCCAGATCTTTAGCGCGAAAATGACTGCTGCCAACTCTAGATCATGAGTAGGATAATTCCTCTCATATTCTTTAAGTTATCGCGAGGCATATGCTATGCCTTTCCCATGTTGCATGATAACACACCCTAACCCTTTGCCTGAAGCATCGCTATAGATAACAAATCCATTCGAACTAGATGGTATTGTCAGAACAGGTGCCGAAATGAGTCTCATCTTGAGCTCTTGAAAACTCTTTTCGTATTCCTCGCTCCATACGAATTTTGTATCCTTCCGAGTCAACTGAGTTAACGGAGTAGTGATTCGAGAAAACCCTTCCATGAATCTTCGATAATAACCAGCTAAGCCTAGAAAGCTACGAACTTCAGTCACCGTCTTCGGTTGTTCCCAACTTTGTATTGTTTCAATCTTCGCCGGGTCGACAAATACTCCATGTTTTGACACCACGTGCCCAAAGAATGCTACTTCCTCAAGCCAGAACTTGCATTTCTTCAACTTGGCATATAGCTTGTTTTCACGAAGCCTTTGGAGTACCAGCTTCAAATGGTGCTCATGATCTTCACGACTTTTGGAATATATGAGGATGTCATCAATAAAGACAACAACGAACTGATCCAAATATTCCTTGAATACTCGGTTCATCATATCCATGAAAGCCGCAGGAGCATTATTCAATCCAAAAGACATGACTAAGAATTCATAATGCTCGCATCTGGAGTCTCAAGGCGCCTTTGGAATATCCTTAGTTCTAATCTTCACCGATGATATCCGTAATCGAAGATCGATCTTTGAAAAGAATTGTGCTCCTTGCAACTAGTCAAACAGGTCATCAATGCGAGGTAACGGATACCTATTCTTGATGGTGACATGGTTCAATTCTTGATAGTCAATACAAAGTCGCATACTCCCGTCTTTCTTCTTTACAAATAAAATAGGAGCACCCCAAGGAGATGTACTAGGACGAATGAAACTGATGTCCAACAACTCCTGTAGTTGGACTTTTAACTCCTGAAGTTCAATAAGAGCCATTCGATATGGGGTTTTAGAAATGAGCTTTGTACCAGGTTCAAGATCAATAAAGAATTTAACTTCACGTTCTGGGGGTAGACCGGGAAGTTCTTCAGGAAATACATCAGGAAAGTCACTAACAACAGGAATATTATTCAAATCTGACGTATCTTTATTCAAATCCATAACATGGGCTAAGAAAGCTTGACATTTTTTTTCAATAAACGAATAGCTTTATGACTTGATAAGACAGTGATTGATTTTAGTTTTTTAGTTGCTTGAATTCGAATAACAGGTTGATTAGGAATATGAAAACTAACAACCTTACGAAAATAATTAATTTTAGCATGATGAGTAGTTAACCATTCAATCCCTAAAATCACATCAAAAGCAAGTATCTTTAAAGAGATAAGGTCAACAGGTAATGTGATGGTGCCAACTTGGATCAAACAAGATTTATAAACAGTGGATATAATGAAAGTTTCTCCTAACGGAGTCTCCACAGATAAATCAAAGTCTAATTTCTCCGGAGTCAAGTTTAAACGTTGAGCACAAGCAGGAGAGATAAATGAATGGGTAGCACCGGTATCTAATAAGGTATAAACTTCGCAAGAATTTATGATTAGCTTACCCGTTATCACCTCGTTTGGGTTCCTCGCATTTTGACCAGTCATGACAAATGCTCTTCCAGGAACCGTTGACTTTTACTTTTCTGGGACAGCCTTTTGAGTCACCATCCCCGCAGGACTTGGTTTCTGTAGACACTCAAAATTTTCTGCACTCCTATTCCTAACATTATAGGAGGGTAGATTTGTCTTTTGGAGATAACCCTAAAAGACAACTTACATCCATACCGGATACTACCGAAAGTTCAGCTTCAACCTGGAACACAAACCAGGAACATCATCTCAAATCTGAAACACACACTGGGAGTGTCATTTCCAATCTCAGAGATAACCCCGAGATATGCAGATCAAAAGACCGTCAACAACACCGAGAGGATGGGCCCTCTGTCTCTACGATAACACATGACGCTCGGTTCCACTCCCAGAGACAACACTAGGAGTAGCAACCCCGTCATTGGTGATAATCCCAAGGGATGCCATTGTAGTTACGGCGATAACCTCGGAAATGCATGTTGCAAACACATGCAATCAGCTTCAATCCAGATGACAGTGAGGCATACAAACAAGCAGTCCAATCTCAGTTATAACCCTGAGCAACGTCTGCTTTCTGCTTAAACCGGTAATAACCCCGATGAGGAGTCAACACGCCATCTTATTGTCTCAACAAGATGATATCACAACATACCAACAAGTGGTCCAATCTCAGATATGACCCTGAGCAACGTCTACTTTAAACTCAAACTGGCGATAACCCCGGCAAGGAGTCACACATCATCTTATTCCTTCGACAAATGGCACATCGTCTCAACACTTCATACATATATACATACAACAATGTCCCACAAGAGCCGAAGATTGACAATCCCGAGTGACTATTACGGGTGGTAGTACTTTGGATAGAATTTGAAGCTTAAAGACCATGGGCATAGACTCTTCTTCCTGACTTCATACAACCTCTAATCCATGTCATTACGTAACTCTCGACACAAGCGATCTGAAGAAGTACATATATACTTCGTTTGGATGCTCGAATTGAAGTTTTGCAAGTTCGAGCGGACATTACAGTGCACAACTGCATGTACTACGAGATGACGAGATCCTCGAGGCTCGGATCCACCACGACCAAATTTGAGTATATTCAAGGGCCAGAGTGTACCTCGCTGACCATCCGCCTATATATATACAAGTCTTGGGGTCAGCCATTTGAGGGAGTGAGAGAAGGAAAAAGGCGAGGAAGCCCTGTCCATTTTGCTCTGCATACACATCTTTTAAGTGTTTCCTCTTCTTTAAATACTAGTTAGCTCACATATAGCTACTTTTTATCCGGAGGGAACTGAGTGTTTATCCATTTAAAGTCTAAGAAGTCTACTTTGGCAGCCCACTGTAAGCCTTCTTACATTCTATAAAGCCTCTTTCTCATATATCACACAATCGTTATACACGCTGATAGTCATGTCATAGGTGTGTTTTTTATTTTCGGTCCGTGGTTTTCATTTCTCATCTCAGATATATATATATATATACTAATATATGTATATATTTCATATATATGAACTAACATTATCGAGTTATGCCTCGATTGAGCCTAAACTTTGGTCTGGAGCGTTTATCTGCTTTTATATATATATAAACTGTGGTCAGACTCTGTCTGATGAGCCTGAATTTTACATCCGGAGCGTTTAATTGCTTATATATATATATGTATATATATATATATATATAATTGTTGTCAGACATATCTGATGAGCCTGGATTTTATATCTGGTGCGTTTACTCGCTTTTATATATTTACATATATATAATTGCTGTCGGACATATCCGATGAGCCCGGATTTACATCCGGTGCATTTACTGCTTATATGTATATATTTGTACATATATATATATTTACATTTTTGTCAGGCCTGGAGTCTACTTTGTGTCCTTTTACAGCTTTATTTACATTTTGTCCTGCCTGGAGTTTACTTCGTGGAAATTGATCGCTTTTACAGCTTTATTTACATTTTGTCCCGCCTGGAGTTTACTTCGTGGTGGTTGATCATGTTCATATATATATATTTACCGCTTTTATATATTTACATTTCCGATCCCCTATGGAGTTGCTTCGTGGTGGTTGATCCAGTCTGTATATATATATTTACAGCTTTTATATATATAACTGCTTACTATTTTCCATACAAATTGCAATATCATGTGAGCCTAGGAATCATGTGATCACAGGTTCAGTCTACTGAATCTAGATTCGGTTCCCATGATGGACATTTTTAGTCATGTTTTGTAAATTATTTTACAAAGGTTCGAGTTTCCTTGATGGTCATCATGCCCATAATGAGTTCTAAGATCGCTTTGATATTATTTTCTCGAGGATGCTTCGCATCTCGAAAATAAAAGCAAACAAGCCAAACATTTAATAAAATGGAAGTATGAAAAGGTCTCAATTCCTATTGAACACAGGGTTTGAAAAAACTCTTTTATAAAACTTCATTGCTATATCTTGGTTAAAACTGAATTTTTCTATAAAATTCAAACCTTTTGTATATAGGTGCAAACGAGGCCTCACACTACTTTCAAATAAATTGCACATTGATCCACACACACACACACACACATTCATATAACAATTTCTTTGAAGAGTGGCGGTTATCTGGTAGTAACACGGATGTCGGGGTGCTTAACACCTTCCCTCCGCATAATCAAGCCCCCAACCCTTAATAAATCTCTTGCTTTCACGACCTGCTTAGCGTTGTCAAATCATCGGGTCAATGTGCCAACCTTTTCTATTAAGTTAGTGCAACCAATTAAATACACCAACCGGAAGCGACTCATAAAGTCAATCGTCGACATTATACACGCTTGACCTTTTTCACTTGTTTTTTAAACAAATCTCACATTAACATGAGAACACCAAAGAACAAGTAACGAAAAGGACACTTAAAAATCCCGACGTCGACAGGTGGCGACTCTGCTGGGGACTCCAGTAAGAGGGCTTAAACCGCTATTACAAGCTTTTCAAAATTTTTATATTCTTTTGTGTAGTTGTTGCATTTACATTTCTGATGAATGTGTACAAATGCATCTTAGTTATTGCACTACTAAATATCTATTCAGGATATTAGTGCTTTCATTACGTCATCATTTTCATAAACGGTGAGACACGTTGTATGTGAATGTATGTTGTGTGGTCCCTCCACCAGGAGGCTATCCTGCCGGTGTTTGATTACTGGACCCATGGGAAGAATAATTCCCTGGGGCTCAAGAAAGGCACCACTCAGATTCGCTCTAGTTGAAAGATCGGATTAACTTCCCGTCGAGTAAATTGCGATGATCTGGGAACCTTCATGCCGAAAAGCCGCGAGAGTAACCTTAAGATAGGTCAACCTCTGATAAACCAAACGCGGAGGAAAGTCTCTTCATTCTTTCCATTTTCAATTACTTGTAAAAGCATTTACTTGTAATTTTATTCCATGTTCATCCATATGTAATGGAAAATATGAAGAATATATGCATGACATGTTATCAATTAATAAACCTTTTTGCGGACAAATTCCTAAAATGTATATGTTATGATAACATTTACATTATCCTAAGACTAAACTACGTAAGTCTTTTGTAGGGAAGCAATTGGGCCTCATTACTCTCCAAAATCTAAAAAAGGCCACAAGCCTCACAACCAATCATGTCTTCTTCCAATCAACCTAAATCTGCTTCCCAAGAAGAATTTGATGGATTGAGTAAACAAATCACGACTTGGGCATGCTTTTATCGAAAAGAATTACACCAGTCTACTCAGGGTACAAAGATACCTATACATATAGAACCCTTTACACAAGGAGTTCAGGGTCTGGAAAAAACAATTCTAGAACATCAGTTGGATACAACCAACAAAGACACTGAAGGCACCCATCTCCAAGGAGATCTAGACAACGATGACATCAGGAAGAAATTCCTTCAAATGGAGGAAACCATTCGTGTTCTCAAAGGGATTGGAACTCATGGTAGTGTTTCATATACAGACCTTTGCATATTTCCTGGTGTTCATTATCCGGAGAAATTTAAAGCCCCTGATTTTGAAAAGTATGATGGATTAGGGGATCCTTATACACATTTAAAAGTGTTCATTGGAGAACTCGGATCTTATGCTGAGAATGAAAAGCTCAAAATGCAAATTGTTTCGTAAAAGTCCGACCGGAGAAGCCCGCTCATGGTATACCGACAGACAACTCTAAGATCCATAGTTGGGAAGAGTTGCCCACGCCTTCCTCACCTCAATACAGCTTTTCAATCTCGGATGGCTCTGACAGTACCAAATTACCAAAGTCAAGAAACAAATAATGAGTCATTCGTAGAGTATGCTTTCGAAGGTGGAGGCGCCTTGCTGCTCAAGTTATTCCTTCCATGACAGAATCAGAAATGGTCATGACTTTCATAGATATACAGGAAGCCCCTTTCTATGATAGAGTTCTAGCTGGTATTGGCAAGCCATTTTCTGAAATGATCAAACATGGCGAGATGGCTGAAATGGGATTGAAGTCTAGTAAGATTCAAGACCTAGCCGCTCTTAAAGCTATTGTTGAGCACATCTAGTCCAAATCTTATGGAAACAACCCCCGGAGGGTCCATAAAAAGAAAGAGGAGGATGTTTCCTTGATACTACGAGGATAAAAAGGCAATCCAAAAATGCCTATGCAGAGGAGAAACTACTCCCCTTTTCTAGCACAATCTTCAAACCCTCCATTACCTAAAAGTGGAGAAGTGAAGCGGCCTCGAACGTTCACACCCTTAGGGGACTCGCTTGAGAATATTCTTGCTCTTCTGACTGCTTAGAGGAAAATTACACATCTTCTTCCACTAGCCAACCCTAATGGGAAGGGTTTTAATACTACTCGAAAGTGTGCTTACCATGCCGGGGCACCCAGACATGATACTCAAGATTGTTGGGCCTTGAAGCATAAGATTCAAGATCTAATAGACAATGGTGAGATCGTGGTCACTAAACCCGATCAACCTCACATTCAAGACAACCCTCTTCCTCAACACAAAGAAGAAGAGGTTAACATGATCAGTTGGAGCACTGGAAATGGTTCCAATTCTACTGGTGAATCATCCCAACCCATCAAAGACGGTGTTGACAAATGGGATTATGCAAAGTTCCAGTTTACCATGGAACGCAAAATGAAAGCTCTTTGCAAACAAATTGAGCAATTGGCAGAACTGGTGACCCACCATCATCAAGTCACACGCCAATTAATCAGGCAGGAGCACGCCTATCTCCTTCTATTTGTTATGAATGCTTCATCAACACCTTCAGAAAGCGAAGCTATGGAGGATAAGGTTGCAAAGCGAGCAAGTGCTAAAGCCCGTTGGAATTTCGCAAATAAATGGGAATTCACCTATTTGGGCCAATCTATGGAGGAGATACTTCAAATGTTGATCAACGAAGGAATAATCATATTCCTTCTACCTCCAATCAATCCCCACTCAGGGCTGTTCAATCCTAATGAAATGTGTCAATATCATTCACATTCTCGCGGTCACAGCACAGAAGAATGTTGGGCACTCCGCCATCTCATTCAGAATCTTATTTATAGCGGTGTCTTGCAAATAGAGGATGATTACACTGTGCAACTTAAGGGTGGGAATGCATTCCCTACCTAATGGAAGGGATCAGTAGCAGTTATATCCGAAGTGTATGATGAGACTGTCAAAGTATTTCCCATACAACCAATTTGTGACGCCCCCAAAATTAGGTATACGTCACCCATCTTGGGTCGCCACTTACATGGTACATAAATTCAAATACAACTTACTAATATAACTGTCTGTAGCAATACGATATACATAAAGCGTGAGTTTGAATACAAATATTGTCTACTAGATATTATACAAACTCAAAAGGAGTCATCATTACAACTATTATCACACTATTTCACAGAATAGTGAGGACAACTATTGCTATCCTCTGGACCATTACTCCGTTCCCCGACTCGTCCCAGCTATGTTCTCATTTCAAGAGAACAAAGAAAGAAAGGGTGAGCTCAACTAGCCCAAGAGAAATATTATGACTAAGATAATGCAGAATAAATTATCATTAGCCTTCAATAGTGTTAAACTGATAAAATACAATAGACAACCAGTTTAACTGCAGCAGAATATGCAATCCATTAAAAGAGTCAAGTAGAAAATAAAGTCTACTGTCTTTTAGGTTTTAAAAGGTTTTCATCAAATTTTTTTTATCGCTGAGACTCAGCTTAATTAATAAACCACCACATCTAGTCATCCCTGTACCACGGTCAAGGATTTTCATCAAATTATCAATGGTCATGACTATACTGAATCACCCCTGGTCATAATCATACCAAAAACTATCCGTCACTGCATTACAGGCCACTAAGGACTTTTATCACATCATTTATAACAAGCCAGATTATACCGAATGATCCCTGGTCATAATCATACTAAGTTCATCTATGCACGTAAGCCAAAGATAAAATAATATAACATAAGGATGATGACAATGACATAATAATTCAATAAAACAAGTTCAAGAATTAATTTATCTAGGAATTATTAACGTCCAAATTGTCAACAAGATACTGTTTTGTAGAGTAAAATTCAAGAATGATCAGAAGAATATTTCCATGAAAAGATACTGGATGAAGCGCAAATATCAAGGATATTCCACTAATTTCATGGAGTATAGAAGTCAAAGTTTTAAACAACTGGGTATAATAAAGAATGGAATAACAAAAGAAATCACCATGCATGCGGTGATTGCATGAGACAAAAGTTATTCCAACAGTAATAATAATAACGGAACCAGTCGTGAAATTCACAATCGAAGCGAGGATGATCCAATGTAATAATAAATGCTTGAATAATAAACAATGGAACTAGGTCCTGTAAAAACACATGCATGGATATTCCAACAAAATAATAAATGCGGAATAATAAACAATGGAACCAGTCCCACATGTAAAACACACGCATGTGATATTCCAATGTAATAATAAAGAATGGAATAATGTAAGAAGATCACCAAGTATAGGGGATTCCGTGTATACAAAGAGTTATTCCAATGTAATAAATAAGAATGGAATAACATAAGGATTTCACCAAATATAGGTCTTACGACATACAAAAGTTATGTATAGGGTATACCACTTTTACAAAGTTATTCCAACATAATAATAATGAATGGAATAACGAAGTTCTCTTCATGAATAAGAAAGAATAACTCCCCTTACGTACACAACAAATAATACCTTTACCTTAGAAGAACCTGAATATTGGAAAAGTGAAGTAGCAGAATACTTTTCTTCTTTCTCTATAGATTTTCTCTATAGCTTCTCTCTATAATTTCTCTCTCTAGAGTTTCATGAATTAAGTAAGAAAATAATGAAGGAATGAGCTTCTATTTATAGGAAAATAGAATGCATAGTAATTAATCCATGAACTAGTCCAGATTGATTTACTTTAATCTGACGGTCCATATTTAAAGCAAAATCTTTTAAATAAAATATAATATATTCTATTTATATAAAAATATTTTACTATGCAAACACTATGCAACACTATACAAAACACTATACAAAAACACTATGCAACAAAGATGCATAATAAAATATAATATATTCTATTTATAGAATAACTTTAATAAAGTATTACATTTTATATAAAAGATGTTTCGCTTTTATTATGTTAAGAATACTGAATAAAACAAAACGTCATTATCGCTATAATAATTCATATTATTAATCGACAATAATGGAATCAAACCGAGTGACTTCTCACATAAGCATCAATAATCAATACTGTGTATTACTACTTAACCACACGACATCTTGAACTTTTACTACCGAGTAGTTCAACAATGATCAACCAGTAAAACTTTCGCCGTTATTTCAATAAAATATTTTTGTCGCTTTCTCAATCCGGCAATAATTACATTATATGGGTCCACCAATGATTGAGTCGTTGTCACGAATATTCCCTCGCTAAATCGAATATTCCCTAATTAATCGAATATAATATAACCACTTGCGATACTTTGCAAAAAAATTTATAAATACTACCCACAACTATAATATTATCTCAAATTCACACCATAATATTAAAAATTATTTCGACAAAATTTAAATCTTTATTGATAAAATCTAGGGTCTCACACAATTCATCTCAAAGGAGCTGACAATCCTTTGAAAGTGGTCGCACCAGAGCCAATTCCTTTACCTTGTAGACTACAACATCCTGTTGTCAGCTTACACAAAGTTCCATGGAATTATGGAGAAGCTGAAGGATCCACATCTCATACTACTGCTACAGTGTTGAAAGAAAAACCACTGTACCTTCCTCAACGGGTTATCAAGCCTACTTGCGAAGAAAAGGGAAAGTAGCCCATGGAGAAGATGGAAAAATTCCTCCGTACTATGGGCCATAACGAAGCCAAAGTAGTTTTAAGCTTGCGAGAAGCTCCACACCAGATTTCAATTCTGGACCTGGTTTTCTCTTTCGAGGAGCATCGAAAGATCTTACTAAAGGTTTTGGAAGAAGCCTACTTGCCAAAATCAGTGAATGTAGAAAAATTTCAACATTTGGTTGATCACATTTTCAACAGCAATGTGATATCCTTCACTGATGATGACATACCTCCCGAAGGGACCGGTCATTGCAAACCACTGCACATCGCAGTGTTGTCTTCTGGGTACATGCTAGCTGGAGTATTGATAGATGGAGGTTCATCTCTGAATATCTGTCCTTATGCCACCTTGGTGAAGATGAATATCAATCTCAATCGAATCCAAAGTAGCCATACGATCATCCTTCCTTTTGATGGATCTCGGCAAAATTTCGTTGGAAAGATTGAATTGCCAATTGAGATTGGTCATAATACATTCAACTTATCCTTCCACGTCCTCAAGATAGATTCAGGATACAACCTGCTATTGGGGAGACCATGGATACATATGGCTGGAGGTGTTCCCTCCACCTTACATCAACAACTCAAATACATCATCAACAACAGTCTAGTCACTATCAATGCTGAACCGGAATGTCCTAGATCAGGAACTCTACCAATTATCAGCTTCAATTCAGAAGTTGAGTCGGCCAATTTCCATACTATGGAAGTGAGTAACACGCAATACCATTCTATTGGAGCGCCACTTCCCGTAACCAAGATTTCTGATGAGGTTATGTCAGCCACTCAAGAAATGATGTTATTGGGTTATCAACCTGAACAAGGGCTTGGTAAGGATCAACAGGGTATTAAGCACCCTATCCAAATATCCAATCAAATTGGGATAGCCGGGCTAGGCTATTCTGCTAGTTCCACTCACAGGAATCCTCACAAGTATAAGCAGGTTCCTCAAACTTCCGCCGCATGACGATTTTCTATACCTTTACCGCATGAGTTGATGCGCCTCCAAAGAAGGTGCCACCATCGTCATGGCTATCTTTGCTTCAAAACCAAAGGCCAATCAAAGCTAAAAAGGTGCTGATTCCTGATCCCGAAGCGGAAGAAAAGGAACAGAAACATAAACATAACCTTGCCTTGATGATGGCAGGAATTTGCGTCATTTTTTATGATGAACACACCAACAGATACACCCCAGACGATGATTGCCCAGATGTCATTGTTATCATTCGGGAAAAGGAGGACACTGACGATCCTTCTATCACTGCAGTCCATCAGGACTTTTCCCTCGACAATTGGAGCAAAGACTCCATACATCGGGTCGATTTAGGTAAAATGGGCGTAAAATCCTCCGCCTCATAGATAACTTTAATTGCTTGATTTCCTTTATAGTACTAGTAGTTATTTTATCACGTACATGCTAACACTTTTGTATGATCGAACAGTTGCATATATTAAGTGAAAGCATATTTTTGTTTCAGGACTCTGAATTTGGATGTGCATGTACTTGCTGAGGAGGTGCCTTCTCTCCACAAGGGCTGTAACTTTGATGCAAAGTTGGACTCAGACTTAATGGACATCCAAGAGGACATTGAGATACCTCAAGAGATTAAGGAATGGGTCATCGACAAACCCAAACCCAATCTTGATAAAACCACTCCTTTCAATCTCGGAACCTTAGACAACCCTGAGCTAATCCAGATTGGTTCAGGCCTTACCACAAATCAACGGAATGACATGGTTGCACTGTTAGCCCAATTCCAGGATGTGTTTGCATGGTCTCATGAAGACATGGTGGGATTCTCCACTGACATTGTTCTTCATCTCCTTCCCATTAAAGAAGGATTCAAGCTAGTTAGGCAAAAGCTCAGGCGATTGAAACCTGAATGGAGTTTAAAAGTTAATGAAGAAATTGTGAAACAATTTCAAGCTGGCATCATCATGGTGTCTACATATCCGGAGTGGATATCCAACATTGTTCCCGTGCCTAAACCAAGGGGAAAGGTGCGAGTTTACGTGGATTATTGGGATTCGAACAAAGATTTCCTTAAAGATAGCTTTCCCGTGCCATTTATCCACATTGTCATTGATAATATCGCCTTTCGATGGGCATGTACTCCTTTCTTTGATTGCTTTATGGGTACCATCAAATTATGGTCGCTGAGGAAGATCGTGAGAAAACTGCTTTCATCACTCCTCGAGGAACCTTTTGCTACAGACGGTTGTCATTCGGCCTCATCAACGCCGGGGCAACCTACCAGCGAGCTATGATGGCTCTTTTCCATGATTTAATGCACAAAGAGATAGAGATCTATGTGGATGACATCATTATCAAATCCCAGAAGGAGGATGACCATTTAGACCATCTCAAGAACCTGTTCAACAGGTTGCGTAAGTACAACTTAAAGTTGGTTCTCGCCAAGTGCGCCTTTGGTGTTAAGTCAGGCAAGTTGCTAGGCTTCCTAGTCAGCAACAAAGGGATTGAACTAGATCCTACCAAAATCCAGGCCATCAAGGAAATGCCCATTTCTCAAACAGAGAAGGAAATACGGGGATTTTTGGGAAGGATCAACTTCATTAGCCGATTCATTTCTCAACTCACTGGCAGACTCCGTGAGCCAATCTTCAAATTGTTAAGGAAGAACTCCTCCATGAAATGGATTGACGAGTGTCAAAAAGCCTTCCTCACAATTAAGGAGTAACTGATCAACGCTCCTATTTTGGTACCTCCCAGGGATGATGTTCCCCTGTTCATGTACCTATCCATAAATGACAATGCTATAAATCAGATGTTGGGGTAAAGACAATAGAGTCCAAGAACGAGCTATCTATTACCTCAGCAAAAGATTCAGCATCAGTGAACACAAGTACACTCTAATCGAGAAGACTTGTTGTGCTTTAGCATGGGCTTCCATGAGATTACAACATTATCTCCATGGTCACACAACCCATTTCATATCCCACGTGGATACTCTTAAGTATGTGTTCAGCAAACCCATACTAAATTGTCGACTGTCCAGATGGCAGTTGATCCTACAGCAATTTGACATCGTCTACATGACTCAAAAGTCGGTCAAAGGTCAAGGAATTGCAGATCAATTGGCCGTTGCACCTGCAGGGGATTACAAACCCTTAGAAACATAATTTCATGTTGAAGGAGTAATAACAATTCAGCTACCACATCAGTACGATACATGCCGTTCGTGGAAAATGTATTTTGATGGAGCTGTTAACTTAGAAGACTCTAGAGCCGGAGCAGTTTTAATATCCTTTACGGGGGAGCAGTATCCCGTCGCCGTCAAATTATAGTTTGTCAACACCAATAACACAGCTGAGTATGAAGGTTGTATTATGGGACTCAAACTTGCCCGTTCAATAGGTATCAGGTGGTTAACTATGTTTGGGGATTCCGAATTGGTAATCAAGCAATCCATAGGAATCTATCAAACCAAAGAATTACATTTACTGCCTTACTATCGGCAAGTTCTATAGATGGCTTTGGAGTTCGAAGAAATATCCTTTCTACACATTCCTCGTAATAGGAATGACTTTACAGATGCATTAGCAACATTGGCCTCCTTGGTTTATATACCTGACAAGGAAAACATGCCAAGCATCATAATTGCTATGCAGAAAGCCCCAGCCAATGGGAATTACATTGGAGAAGTATTGGATGAGTTGCCTCCCATCCACAACCCTTGGTATCAATATATCAAGGAGTAACTATGAGATGGATCTACACCCGCTGAGGCGAGCCAAACTGAGAAGAGGCGAATTCATCGACTTGCTATGAAATTCTACCTGATCAGAGATGTAGTCTACAAAAGAGATGCAAGATTAGGTCTCCTCAGATGTCTGGACCAAGACCAAGCTCAAATACTTATGGATGAGATCCATGGTGGAGTATCGGCCCTCATACGAAAGCGAGACCCCTACTTGTCGAGAAAATTCTCGAGCGGACATTCTTGGCTTACACTCAAAGTTGATCGTGATGATCACGTCAAGAGGTTCTATCAATGCCGATTCATGGGAATGCTATCCACGCCCTCAAGGAACTCCATAATATGAGTTCGCCACGGCCCTTTTCAATGTGGGGAATGGGCGTGATCGGACCCATCGAGCCAAAAGCCAGTAATGGACATTGATTCATATTCACCATGATCGACTACTTCACCAAATAGGTTGAAGCAGCTTCTTTCCCCAAGGTTACTAAAGAAGTCATCATTGCTTTCATCAGAAATAATGTTATTTGTCAATATGGACAACCAGAGGTCATTATGTCAGACAATGCTAAAAACCTCAACAACAACATGATGGAGGAATTATGTAGAAAATTCCACATCAAACATCTCAACTCTGTCATCTACCGTCCGAAGATGAATGGTGTTGTTGAAGCGGCTAATAAAAACATCAAGAAGATCATGCAAAAAATGTCCGCCAATCACAAAGGATGGCCTGACCTCTTGCCCCTAACTTTATTAGCCTACAGAACTTCAATGCTTGCTTCCACTAGGGCAACACCCTACTCATTAGTCTATGGGATGGAAGCAGTGCTCCCCATAGAAGTGGAAATGGAATCCCTCAGAGTATTGATGGATGCTCAGTTGGATGAAGACCAATGGGTACAAGACAGGTATCACCAATTGTCTCTAATAGATGAAAGGCGAACCGCGGCTATCTTCCATGGTCAGTTATATCAGCAGAGGATCGCACGATCCTATAACAGAAAAGTCCGACTACGGCAATTCAAACAACATGACTTGGTTTTGAAGAAGATCATTGACAACCAAGATCAATCTAAGGGAAAATTCGCTCCTAACTGGGAAGGCCCATTTATTGTCAAAGAAGTATTGAGAGGAGGTGCTCTCAGGTTGTAGGAAATGGATGGCGATGAATTTCCACAGCTTATCAACTCGGACACCATGAAATGGTACTATGTCTGAAGTTCCCATCGAAACAAACATCCTGGTTTTGATTATGCAATCACCAGTCATTCCGGTTTTGAACCCTCTCTCCTTTTTACAAACTCTTCTGCCCATCAGGGAAACATACACTTCAAGCCAGCAGCCTAGTTTTACTCCATTTTAAACTTTTCACACCTGCTTCTCCTGAAGACGAGATTAAACTTTTCACCCCTGCAGTTTATCCTCAAGATAGGATTAAACTTTCTCTATACTTGCAGTTCATCCCCTCTATGGGATTAAACTTTCTTCTCCCCGCAGTATAGCCTGTGCATGGGATTTACGCTTCTCTTGAATTGCGATTAAGTCTCTAAGGGCGAACTTCATCGACTTTGATCTCCCACGATACCGAAGTACGTAGGCAACCATATTCTATATGGCCCGATCACAATAAAGAAAAATAACAAAAACATTTCTGCCCTTTCTTCACAAAAACAACAAAAAAATAAAAAAATACTTCTACACCCATCTGCCTTCCGCATACAGCGTTGAACCTCATACACCAGGCAGCCATTCATGGTGCAGTCTAACCCCTACCAGAACAAACATACTTGTCACACGGTACTGGGATCAACCTTTAAATTTCCCCACTTCATCGGTTTCAGATCAAAGGGATGGAATTATCCAACCTCTTCTCACAAATAGAAGATTCGGTGACCATCTAAGCTGCGATCGTTCCTCAAAGAGCAATACCAATCCATAAGAGATGGAATTAACTAGGCTTCTCACAAATAGAAGTACTGGCGACCATCTGTAGTTCGGTCAATCTCAAAGAGGAAGAAACTACCATCCTCTCCATTTTCCCATACGAGATACCAAATCCCAAAGACACCAAAGATGGTAGGGATTTTCAGTAATCAATGATCCGTTCTGAGAGACCTTACGACGTCTCAATGTCCATCTATCAAGGATAAGTTCAGAATGCATCATGATCAAAGGCCCTGGAGAAACAGGCAAGCATCAAGCAAGTATCAAGGCATAACTAAAAGGGAAATGAATCAAAATATATTTCCCCGCCATACATATCTTGTTTGATATATACATCATCTTTGTATACGCGACAAAATGGCTAAGTTGGTCTGTGCAGGAAAATACAAAGCTATCTACAGATCTATATACATGCAAACTATCAGATCTAACATAGCACCCCTCTCTAAAGACGGAGGAAGCACGACAAGCTCCTACCCAAGGGTATCTACACGAGCTAGCAGATCAGAGGCTAACTGCATGGTGACATAATGCTCATCAATGTAAGCACTTATATCGGCCAGACTGGCCGTCATCTGGGATCTCACTGAAGTGCTATCTGCAATGGCCACATCCCTAGCAGATAAGGCGACATCCCGCTCAACTATCAATGCATCCCTGGCTGATCTAGCCTCATCCCTCTCTAATAGAGTGGTATCTCTCTCATCAAGAGCTGTCAACATCGTGGCCCTAGCCTGATCTCTGTCATAGGTCATCAGATGTAAGCTCTGGTCCAAATCTCATCTTAGAATCTTGAGTAATAGCAGTGGCACTTTCGGGGTGGGAGAATCTATCACAAATCTTTGGCGACCTAGCGCTTAAGTCATCTGGTGGGAATAATTTCCTCTCTTATGGGCTCCTCATCGCCAGAATCAGTCTCCTGCATTGTGGATACTGCCACAGTCAATGCAGTATCTGTCTCTATCCATGCGGAGTACTCTGCAGAACAACCTGGATGACTGACAAAAAACTCAGCCGACTCTCGCTGATCCTAGCAGGCATACAACCTGGATATGTCCTCCGCTGACAAACGGTGTGATGTGAATCGCTGACTCACTTCCCCCTCATACGGATGAAAATCCTGGAACTGATCAAACTGACACATCACGGCTAGTGGTTGGTAAGTGATCATGCCCCTCAAACCAGCCAGAGGGAGATAATATATGCCCGGAGCATGAGTAATGAAGCTGTAGGGTGAGCTAAGCCCTGAACACGATAATATATCAAACGGATCTCCAATCTCTACCAAGAAAGCGGACCAAGATACAACATCTGTACACCCCGCAGGCTGAAAGGAGTACGACATGGCTATCTCATGGGTGAAACAAAATCCATGATGTCTAAATGTGTCAATCGATCTCAAGTGTGACATGAACCACACATACAGCATGACCGAGCTACCTGTGAACACTCCTGCCGGATAAGTGCAGAAGTATGTAGCCGACCTCAAGGTCTCTGCGATATTGATCGGTACAACGGTACGACCCTCCCTGAGAGCTCTCACTGCCATAATGACGCCGATATCCAGCTCAGCCATGTACCGAGGCATGTATATGTATGACAATACACATAGAAGTAGTACATCTACTCTGGCTGAACGCCAATGATCCTCCGGTGTGGTGAAATCCCCAGAATGCTGTGCATAGTTGTCCTCAAAGCCAAACCTGTCAAACAGGAAACGCTGGGATATAACATGGCCGGATGTAATCTCATCCTGCACTACTCTGCGCCTCAATCCTGTGAGAGTCATGAACTGTCTACTCATGGCTCTCATCGCCATGTCTGCGCATGGTGCATCCCAGAGGCGACGTCGTAAATCGTGCATACTCCTCCAAAGTAGGAGTCAACTCACAAGTCCCAAAGCGGAAAACCTGTCTGTCCGGTACCCAGTGCTCTAGCATGCCCTCTATAAATCCTGGAGGAACCTGAAATATCAGTAAGGTCATAGTATACTATAGCAAATCATCTACGATCACAATGTCTGATGGTGATATACTATCATACAATGATCGCATACCAGCTACCACCGCAAATGGTGGAGTATGATTAATACGGCTAACTATCGAAGAAGACATCTGTATGGGCCGTGTCATAAGACCATCCAGGGGTCAATGCTGAATATCTCTGGACATACATACATATGCATAACAATAACATGCATGATACAATAGATGGCAATATGATATAGGGAATGGAAAATTGTGCATACATTCCTAAGTATATCATCATCTAATACATCTATGTACAGCTAAAATACAGGGAAATAGGGCAAAGCTACCCAACATCTAACAGAGGCCTATCAAAAGATATAGCGAGAATGGGGCGAAGCTACCCAGCAGCTAACAGAGGCCTATCAAAAGAAATACATCCGAAAAAGTCAATGGTGTCGATGTCCACATCAACGATGTTGTCCATCTGATGTAACTCCTCCTGAGTCACTGGATCTCTATATACAAAGATGTCAGGCCTATACAAATGAGGATCTGCGCCTGTAAAACTATATGGGTCATCCGACGGACTAGCGCCAGAGCTGGAAGGATCAAAAGTATCTACCTCTGCAGGATCTCTGCCCAAATGCTGAATGAAAAGATGTTACCGGTCCAACTACCGCGTCAATCTGTCAATCTGTGTCTCATGAGTCGGATCTCTGACACAGGCTAGCCAATCCGTCATCATCACAGATCCTGGAACCATATCCTCCATAAACTGTGTGGCGCGGATCTGAGCTCCAATCGTACGAGGGATCCACCAATGCTGGAACATCTCTTGAGAACAGGGGCCCTCTGACAAAGTAAAGTCGTCAATCCCCATCAATGGGATGTCAATGATGAGGGACTGCGAAACAGGCCAATAACGCCTGGCAGGAGGCAAGATCGGTATACGAATCTCTCCTGTAGTGCTCCTGATAGCACGTTCTCCTAAATAGAGCTCCCATCCTCCATACATGAAGAGAGAGAATCTGTGTGGGTGGAAATAATGTACTCTACTCCGATTGGGTGCCCATCCTCAAATCCAACTCCCAAATGCTCTCGGTAGGGGGAATCCATATGATGACATCGGTACATCAACAACTCCAACCAGATGGCGACAAAGACTGAAACCCTCAACAACAGGGACCTCCGCCAGTATGGAATGATGCCATCTCCATCCTCATGGATAGGTATCTAAACCTAACACGCTCACAAGGAAGCCTCTCATTGGCCCAAAACTGCCAACATAAAGGCAAACATCTGCTGTCAGTCAACACTCTTGACCCACACATGGGAAAGGACAAGAGAAAAACTCACCAGCAGAAATGGGTAGAATCCTAACCAAGCCTCGGTCAAGCCCTGTGATCGCATGTGAATTCCCCTGAGGAAGTAGGTAAAGGTGTAGGAACCCCAATCATACTCTCCTATATGATCCACGTGTCGAGTGACGCTAATCAAAGCGAAGGACACTGTAGAGGAATTATCTGCTATGAAGCGGCCCCTAATGATCATCAGGAACAATCACCGAAGAATGCGATCCCTGACTCTCACATCATCGGGTATAGGCTCACTCAACAGCCCGCTCATAGCATTTATGCTCAAAGGACCTGTATGAACAATCCTACCCTTGAGCTCTTCCGCCGGAACTCCCAACAAGGATCTGATGGCAGTAGGGGTGATATACGTTGTGCAAGGCATTGGCTCCCTTCTAAACTCTATACCTGTGATAAACCGCCAATCCATCGGCGTCATCATCACCTCGCAATAACCCCGGTGAGGAGTCAACACGTCATCTTACTATCTCAACAAGATGATATCACAACATACCAACAAGTGGTCCAATGTCAGCTATAACCCTGAGCAACATCTACTTTCAACTCAAATCGGCGATAACCCCGACAAGGAGTCACACATCATCTTGTTCCTTCAACAAATGGCACGTCGTCTCAATACTTCATACATACATATATACAACAATGTCCCACAAGAGCCGAAGATTGACAATCTCGAGTAACTATTAAGGGTGGCAGTACTTTGGATAAAATTTGAAGCTTGAAGACCATGGGCATAGACCCCTCTTCCTGACTTCGTACAACCTCTAATCCATGTCATTACGTAACTCTCGACATAAGTAATCCGAAGAAGTACAGATATACTTCGTTCGGATGCTCGAATTGAAGTTCTGCAAGTTCGAGCGGACATTACAAATGCTGCATGATCGTCATTACTACAAGATAGACGGGACCCATGAGGCTCGGATCCACCACGACCACCACGAGTACAACTAACTACTTACATTGCGAGTGTACTGCGACCATCCGCCTATATATATGAAGCCTTGGGGTTGACCCATTTGAGGGAGAGAGAGAAGGAAAAAGGTGAGGAAGCCCTGTCCATTTTTCTCTGCATACACATCTTTTGAGTGTTTCCTCTTCTTTAAACACTAGTTAGCTCACATATAGCTACTTTTTATCCGATGGGAGCTGATTGTTTATCCATTTAAAGTCTAAGAAGTCTACTTTGGCGACCCAACTGTAAGCCTTCTTACATTCTATAAAGCCTCTTTCTCATATATCACACACTGGTGTACCCGTTGATAGGCGTGTGAGGGGTGTTTCCCCGGACTTGGTCCGTGGTTTTCAATTTCTGTTTGTATATATATACTAATATATGTATATATTTCATATATATGGACTAACATTATTGAGTTATGCCTCGATTGAGCCTAGACTTTGGTCTGGAGCGTTTATCTGCTTTTATATATATATATATATATATATATATATATATATATATATATATATATATATATATATTGTGGTGAGACTACATACGATGAGCACAGATTTTACATCCTATATTTAATTGCTTTTATATATATATATATATATATATATATATATATATATATATATATATATATAATTGTTGTCAGACATATCTGATGAGCCTAGATTTTACATTCGGTGCGTTTACTCACTTTTATATATATGCATATATATAATTACTGTCGGACATATCCGATGAGCCTAGATTTACATCCGGTGCATTTACTGCTTTTATATATATATTTGTACATATATATATATATATAAATATTTACATTTCTGTCAGGCCCAGAGTTTACTTCGTGGCCTTTTACAGTTTTATTTACATTTTGTCCTGCCTGGAGTTTACTTCATGGCAGTTGATCGCTTTTATAGCTTTATTTACATTTCGTCCCGCCTAGATTTTACTTCGTGGCGGTTGATTCTGTTCATATATATATATTTATCGCTTTTATATATTTACATTATTGATCCCCCATGGAGTTGCTTTGTGGTGGTTTATCCAGTCTGTATATATATATATTTACAGCTTTTGTATATATAACTGCTTACTGCTTTCCATACAAATTGCAGTATCATGTGAGCCTAGGAATAATGTGATCACAGGTTCAGTCTACTGAATCTAGATTCGGTTTACATGATGGACATTTTTAGCTGTAAGCAGCTTGTACATTATTTTACAGTGTCTAAGTTTCCTTGGATGGCTGTCATGCCCATAAGGAGTTCGGCATTGCTGTATATTATTTTCTTGAGGATGCTTCGCATCTCGAAAATAAAAGCAAACAAGCCGAACATTTAATAAAATGGAAGTATGAAAAGGTCACAATTCCTATTGAGCACACGGTTTGAAAAACCTCTTTTATAAAACTTCATTGTTATATCTTGGTTAAAACTGAATTTTTCTATAAAATTCCAACCTTGTGTATATAGGTGCGAATGAGGCCTCGCACTACTTTCAAATAAATTGCACATTGATCCACACACACACACACACATTCATATAACAATTTCTTTGAAGAGTGGCGGTCACCGTGGTAACACGGATGTCGGGGGGTGCCAAACACCTTCCCTCCGCATAATCAAGCCCCCGAACCCTTAATGAATCTCGGTTTCACAGACCCGTTTAGGAGTGTCAAATCACTAGGTCAATGTGCTAACCTTTTCAGTTGCGTTGGTGCAACCAGTTAAATACACCAACTGGCGACTCTTAAAGTTAATCGTCGACATTATACATGTCGGACCTTTTTCACTTGTTTTTTCAAACAAATCTCACATTAACATGAGAACACCAAAGAACAAGTAACGAAAAGGGATACCAAAAATCCCGACGTCGACAGTTTCGCTACAGTACAATCTCGAGCGATATGTCCTTCTTTTCTATAATTATAACATACCTTGAACTGTTGTGGGCAGTTTGGGTTGATATGTCCCTCTTTTCCACATTTATAGCATACGACCGATGGTCGTTCTCCTTCCTTAGAACCAGTTACTGCTGGTGTTGATGTCTTCGCATTATCATTGTTGAATCTTCTCTTTTTAAAATCTCCCCTCGACTCACTTTTTCTATTTTCACGGCCATGATTACCACCAGAGTGGTTACCGCTTTTGTCCGTATTTTTCTTTCTCCGCTGGTTATCGTTGTTCTGATGACTACTGTCACCAATATAATCCTGGTTGTGGTCCCTCGGTTGAACGTACTCGTTATATCGCTCTAATAATTGAGCCCTGTTGACAACATCTGAATAGAGATAAAATTTATGAGAAATGAGATATTAACGTACGCCAGGTTTCAAACCTCTCAGAAACGTCCGCGTCATACATTCCTCATTCTCCACCAAATATGGTGCAATCCTGGATAACTCTGCAAACTTCGCCTCGTATTGGGACACCGTTATGTTGTTTTGTTCTAGTCTAATAAAGTCCACTTCCTTCATATGACAAATACTTTCAAGAAAGTACTTGTCATTGAACAGTTCTGAAACGTCTCCCAAGACATGCTGAGTGCGGCTGGATGGGTACGCTTCACAGATTCCCACCCGAAATCTGCCTCATTACGGAATATAAAGGTGGCGAATGGAACCTTCTATTCCTCCGTGCATCCCAAGACATCTAATATCTTGGTAATTTGCTTGACCCACGTCTCCACCTTAATCGGATCCGGCTTTCCCCAAAATTCTGGTGGTCCCAACTCTTTAAACTGCTTGGCTGTGACAAACCATGCGTTGCTATCATTTCCACCTGTATTTTGTACACGAGTCTCCTTCATCTGATTTTGCATGAACTGCAAAAAGCTTCTAAACATTCCATCATTCATCGTCTGATCAGTGGTGATGTTTATAGGAGGAACATTGTCGGCCTGCTGCATGTTCTCCTCATTGGTGAGTAAAGGTGTCTCCACGGTCTCATTTACTCCGCTGTTAACATTCTCATTCACCATTCTCAAATACTACTATAAAACAAGGGTTAATTAAAAAAATCAACATATCACATAATATCCCTATATACTGACCAACCAACAAATAAGCTTAGGTAAGACACACTAGCGAAGGATTTACTCGTCTCTCCCCTCCTACTTCTATTCCCCAATCTCCGCCAGAGATCATATCCCTAAGCTCTGAAACCAACTGTGACACCCCCAAAATAGGTATACAACACCCATTCTAAGTCGCCAAATACATGGTACAGAAACAACTACAACTTTATTCATACAATTGTTGTGCAAAATACGACAACACATAAACTATGTGTTTAAAAACAAATATTGTCTTCTAGACAATATAAACACTCAAATAAGTCCTCATTACAATTATTGATATACTATTTTACAAATTAGTGAGGACTACTTAAACGACTTTCTAGAACCTTCATTCCATACCCCGACTAGTACTCGCTACATTCTCGCCTCTTGAGAAGAAAAATGGAATAAAAAGGAAAAGGGTGAGCTCAACTAGCCCAGTAAATAATATTATGACTAAGATAACATAGAACAAATTATCATTAGTCCTCAACAGGGAAAAATCTGATAGAATACAATAGACAACAAGTTTTAAATCAATATTCGCATCAGAAATAATAATTCATTAGAAGAGTTACGTAGAGAATGAATTCTAGTTTCTTCTATGAATTTAAAAGTTTTATCATCAATATTTTATCCCTGTAACATCAATCAATATACATCTTGAATCAAATATTCATCTTTGCACTACAGGCCAAAAAAATTCATCAGTTGGTCATGTTCATCTCAACCTGTACATCTTTGCACTACGAGCCAAAGATATTCATAAGAAAATCAACCATCTTTGCACTACAGGTCAAAGATATTCAGTAATATCATCATTTAGGACTGAGGATGATGAAAAATATTTTAAAGAAAACGAATCTTGTGAAACAAAAGAACAAATAATAAGGATTCGTACTTTAAATAGTCCAAGTTCAAAAATACTTCATAAATAATCATAGTGGAGTAAAATTCAAGAATGATCAAAACATGGATACAATCAAAGTTAGTATCCATAATAGATATCTTGGACAAAAATGAAAATTTAATTTTTTGGTGAATAGTGTCGTATACGTGAATAGTGCTGTATACATGAATAGTAACCCTGACACTAAAAAACAAGAATTTCACAAGAAAAATCTTACCAATATTCTGGCATAATGATATTAGAAAAAATAATATCATTTTAAAAAAATAACATCCCTTACCTCGAAAAGACAGTACTTCTGACTAGAATACTGGATATAGTGTTGAAGGGAACTTGTACCATATAGTAACACTCAAAGTTTCAAAATACTCACGAGAATACGCTCGATAATATAGAGAGAGAAAACTTTAATTTTCTGGTGTGATTTTCAATTCTAACCTAAGCACCCTATTTATAGGAAAATGCTTAGAACACGAAAGCAGAAAATTTAATAAAATATTAATATATTTTTTAAAATTTCCGATGCACCCTTCTTTTGCCCAATACATCAGCCACCAAGTGGGCTCACCTCACCAAAATCAAAAAAAAATGTTTTTGTTATTAAAATTATTTAAAACTCCAAAAATCAAATATTCTGAAACATCAGAACTTTAATAATTCATAATAAATAGCCATTTTATCAGAAAAATTCAAACCTTATGTCCATTTCATAGGAAATTCAATTCTCTACAACTTTGTAGTTTTAAGTTTTTTTAAATTCCAAACAGAAATTGACCGAAATCTATATACGGACGATTTTACATGCTATAATCAAATTTCAGTCAAGAAATGGGGTCCACAAACATGAAAAATATGTTTTAAATATTTTTAGTAACAAAAATTCTCTTCCTCCTCATATATTCATATATCCCACATTCATTGTAAAAATATCACCATTATTATATTATTAAAATATAATAATATATTTAAATGAATTATTTTATCAGAAAAGATAAAATATCAATTTTTCAACAATTGTCACTTTAAAATTTTCTCCATCTATATCCACATAAAATGAATATTTTCCTTATCATATAAATCAATAATTTACTATTCACAAATAATATTACAGAATCACAATATCGACAACCATGCCATTCCCAAGAAAGAGGGGGCTTTTCAATAAGGATTTTTCCTTACTGGCGCGCAATTAGGTGACCAAACCTCTCCTTAGACAGAACTTTCTAGACATTTCCAATAATGCTATCTAATAATATTACTCAAATAATATGAATTATTGATCTGATAATGGAAAATACTATGTAGTGACAATTATTAAAACAACAATAATATAAAATATCAACGTAGCAATTATTGAATCAATAAAATAAAATATCAAACAGTAATTACTGTAACAATTATTGAGTAGTGCCTTCTTACATAAGAATCAATAATTGGTGCAATACTGGTAATCTTCTTGTGTTTTAACCATAAGGGTATTCTAACAAGATAATAGCAGAATAACTACTGCAGATTATTAAAAACAACTTATACTTGTCGTTTTCTTCATACAATCACTTTCCATTATGGGGCCCACACAAAATTTGCACGTGTCGCACGAATATTCCCAAACGTAGAAGAATATTCCACGACCAAACGAATACTCCCCGACAATAATGAATATTTTATAACCACTTGCGCATTTTACCCATAACTAACCACATTTAATCAAATCAACCCTTATTATTTCAAAATAATAAATAGAGGAAATTCAATTTCATTTATAATAAGTTGGGGTCTTACAAGGAGTGCTGCTCCAATTGTTGAGGGTTAAGTCCCGGTGGACAGCTGTGATTAAGGGGCTGTTATTATCTTCCTTCTCTTGAATGATGACCATGACACCTGAGCAGTCGTCATCTAATATATCCTTGTTTATACCCTCGGTATGTGCCAGGAAGTACATCTTTAATAACCGCCTCTTAATGTCTTGTTTGCGCCTTTGATTCCTTTCCTTCATGTCTGGGTCTGGAATTAGGACTTCTTTTCCTTTAACTAGTATCAGCTTGGGAAACAACATACCTACCACAGAGGTGGAAATTATTCTTAGAGGTCGTACAGAATCAGTATCTGTAGGTTTAGGTAACAGCCTTGTAGATGAAGGAACCGGTGTATGCTTGTGCAGGTTCTTGTGACTGAACCCAGAAGAGTAGCCTAGTCTGGCTTTCCCTATCTGGCTGGGAACTTGAAGTGGGCATTTGAGTCCTTATTGATCCTTTCCTAACCCTTGTCCAGGTTGGAAATCCAAGGATATCATTTCTTGAGTGGCCGACATTACCTCGACTGAAACTCTGGGTTTCAAAGCTGGTGCCCCAATGGGTTGATAGTGAGTGTTGCTCACCTCAACGGCTTAGAAGCTGATAGGCTCAACTTTTTCATTGAAACTGATGAGAAGTATATCACTTTGGATAGGATACTCTGGTTCAGCATTGACAGTGACTAGATTATTATTGATGATATACTTGAGCTATTGATGAAGAGTGGATGGGACGGCTCCCGCCATATGGATCCAAGGTCTTCCTAACAATAAATTATATCCTGTAGTGATTGTGAGCACTTGGAAGGATATTTAGATTGTATGTGGACCGATTTCCACTTGTAACTCAATCTCTCCGACAGCATTTCACCGAGATCCATCAAAAGCTTTGATGATTATATGCTTGCTTCAAATCCTATTGAGATTGATCTTTATTCTTTCCAATGTGGCATAGGGGAAGATGTTTAGGGATGATCATCCATCTATTAGCACTCCTGTGACCACATATCTAGAAGATATCACTACTATGTGCAGTGGTTTACAATGATCCGTCCCTTCGGGAGGTATGTCATCATCGGTGAAGGATATCACATAGCTGTTAAAAATGTGATCTACCAGATGATGGAACTTTTCTACATCCACTGTCTTTATCAAGTGGGCTTCTTCCAATATCTTCAATAAGACCTTTCGGTAATCTTCCGAAGAGAAAACTAAATCTAGAATAGATATTTGTTGTGGTACTTCTTTCAAGCTTTGAACCACATTGGCTTTATTATGTCCTATCTGATGGAGGAATTCTTCAATTTTCTCCTTGGGCACTTTCCCGTTAGATCTGATGACTGGAGTCATCACTCATTGAGGGAGATATAGCGGATTTTCCTAAGATACCACAACAGTTGTGTTTGAAGTTGATCCTTCAACCTCTCCATAGTTCTATGGGACTTTCTTAAGGTTGATGACAGGATGTGGTAGCCTGAATTGCAATATGAGTGGTGCTGGTGCAGCCACCTTCAAAGGGTTTTCAACTCCTTTCAGCTTGATGGGTTGAATTGTAAATGATGTGGTAGCCAAATCTCCCTCAGAGGATATCACTGCTATGATTTCCTTCCATCTTTGTGATCTTGGAGGAAATATGTGTCCACTCTCTAGTGATACGGTGTCATCGTCTATCATTTATAGGTTAACGCTGTCAATCATATTTTGTATAAGATGGCGGAGTTCCCATCATTCTTCAGTGCTGTGACTGTGAGAATGGGAGTGGTATTGAAATACTCTAGTAGTGTCAAACCTTTTTGAGCGTGGGTTGACTGGAGGTAGCAGTGCTATGATTTTTCCCTCATTGATCATCATCTGCAATATTTCTTCCATCGGTTGGCCTAAATAGATAAATTCCCTTTTGTTGGCAAAGTCCCGACGGGCTTGAGCTTTGTTTTTTCTTGCAAGCTTTTTCTCCAAGGTTTCGCTTTCTTGGGTGAGTGGTGGAGTCTTTGTGATAAGAGAGATGAGACTAGCATGCTCCTGACTGAACAACTGTTGTGTAACTTGGTGTTAATGAATCACCAGTTCTGCCAGTTAATTAACTTGTTCGCCAAGAGACTTTAACTCTCGTTCCATCATGAACTGAAACTCTGAATAATCCCACTTGTCAAAATTATCTTTACTGGTTTGGGGAGAACCACCCACATATTTGAGGTACTTGGAGCTCTCTCCACTGCCTCTATTGATCATGTTAACATCATCTTCCTTGTGTTAAGGGAGAGGGTTGTCTTGAACATGTGGTTGCTTGGGCTTAGTCACCACAATCTCACCACTGTCTATTAAGTCCTGGATCTTATGCTTGAGAGCCCAACAATCCTGAGTGTCGTGGCCTGGAGCTCTAGAGTGGTAAGCACACTTTTTGCTTGTATTAAAACCCTTTCAACTTGGATTGGCTGGTGGAAGGAGATGAGTGATTTTATTCTGAGCTGCCAGAAGTTTGAAAATATTTTAGAGTGAGTCCCCTAATGGTGTGAACACTCTTCAGCGTCTTGCTTCTCCATTTTTTGGCAAGGGGGAATTTGAAGACTTAGCTTCAAAAGGGGAGTAGTTTCTCCTTTGAATTGTCAAGTTTTGATTGCCCTTCTTATGGACACTCCAAGGGTTGTTCCCATAACTTCTAGATTGGATATGCTCAACGAGGTCTTGAATCTTCCTAGACTTCAATCCCATTTCTGTCATTTCTCCGTTCTTAATCATTTCTGAGAATGGCTTTCCTATTCCAGCTAGGACACTCTCATAAAATGGAACTTCTTGAATATCTATGAAGGTCATCACTATCTCAGTCTCTGTCGTGGATGGGATAACTTGAGCAGCCAGGCGCCTCCATCTTTGGGCATACTCTCTGAATGACTTATTGACTTGCTTCTTGACCTTGGTAATTTGATACCGATCCGGAACCATCTGAGTTTGAAAGATGTATTGACTGAGGAAAGCATAGGCTAACTCCTCCCAGCTATGAATTTTGGAGTCATCCAATCTGGTGTACCATGCTCTGGCTTCTCCAGTTAGACTTTTCTGAAATAGCTGCATTCTGAGCTTTTCATTCTCGGCATAGGATCCGAGCTCTCCAATGAACACCTTTAAGTGGGTATAAAGATCAACCAATCCATCGTACTTCTCGAAGTCAAGAGCCTTAAATTTCTCTGAATAATAAACTTCGGGGAAGATGCAAAGGTCTGAATAGGAAACGCTCTCGTGCGTTCTAATCCCTTTAATGGACCGAATGGTCTCTTCTATTTGTAGAACTTTCTTCCGAATATCATCGGTGTCTTGATCTTCTTTGAGATGGGTAATTTCAGGGGTTTTGTTGGACTTCTCATTATGAGACTCAGGTGTTGGGACTTCTCTGTCTGGACCCTGGATTCCTTCCTTTACAGAGGATTCTGCTTGGATGGGTATATGGGGACCCTGAGTTGATTTGTTTAGTTCTTTCAGGAGAACATCCAACTCTGTTATTTGATTCCTCAATCCTTTGAACTCCTCGCGTGAGACAGGAGTAGGATCAGGATGGGCACTTGTAGCCATGTCTGACTGTGGACTTAGTGCCTTTTTGGACTTTGAACGGGTAATGGGACCAATCGTTTTCCTACAAAAAGACTGTGTAGTTTAGTCTGGGAAAATGGGGAAATATTACATGCTATATAATATGTCCATTGTTTAGGTTTTCCTGCAAAATGGACATCAGTCGTTTTTATAACAGGATATTATGATAGGTCTTGATATGAAAAGGGAATGCATGTTCACATATTCCTTTATATTTTCCATTACATTGAGATTGACACGGAAATGAAATTACAAGTAATTGAAATGGGAAGGTATGAAGAGATTTCCCTCTGCTTTTGGTTTATCAGAGGCTGACCTATGTTAGGCTACTCTCACGGCTTTTTGGCATGAAAGTCCCTCGATCATCGCAATTTAATTGACGGGAAGTTAATCCGATCTTTCAATTGGAGTGAATCTGGGTGGTGCCTTTCCAGAGTCTCGTGGAATTAGTCTCCCGACGAGTCCAGTAATCAAACACCGACAGGATAACCTCCTAGTGGAGAGACCACACAGCATACATTCATATACATCATGTCTCATCGAATGGAAATGATGACATGTGCGAAGCACTAATATCACAGGCAGATATGGTGCGAAAAACTAAAGCGTAGTAAATAAAGCATTAGTACACATTCATTCAAATGTAAATGTAACATTCACACATAAACAGATAAAGGTTTTTGAAAAGCTTGAATAGCGGATTAAGCTCTCTTACTAGAGTCCCCAGCAGAGTCGCCATCTGTAGACGTCGGGATTTTTATTTGTCCCTTTCTGTTCTTGTCTTTTGGTGCTCTCATTTTAGGTGAGATTTGTTTGAAAAAACAAGTTTGAAAAGGTCCGACATGTATATGTCGATGATTTAACTGTAAGAGTCGACAATTGGTATTTTTAAATGGTTGCACCAACTCAACTGAGAAAAGGTTTGCACAAAGACCCATGTATTTGACACTATTTGAGTGGTCTAAGAAACCAAAATTCGTTAGGGTCCGAGGGTTTGATTAAGCAGATGGAAGGTGTTAGACACCCCCCGACTTCCGTGATAACACGTTTACCGCCACTTTTTATGAAACGTTTATCTGTTTATGTGTGTGTAGGGCCTGTGTTCAGTTGTTTGGAAGTAGTGTTATACCTCGTTTGCACCTATATACAAAGGGTTTGACTTTTGTATAAAAGTTCAATTTTAACAAGATATAGCAGTGATGTTTTGTAAAATAGGTTTTTCAAACCCTTGTGCTCAATAGTAATTGAGGCCTTTGATACTTCTATTTTATTAATATGTTCGGCTTGATTGCTTTTATTTTTGAGATGTGAGGCATCTTCGAGAAAATAAGATACATAGCAGTGTCGAACTCCTTGTGGGCATGAAAGCCTTCTAAGGATATTCAGACACCATAATTAATTTACAAGCTAATTATCCATCACGAGAATAATCTAGATTGGAAAATTTAATCATCAGTAAACAAAAAATTTAAATTGTAATTTTAAATATTTATGGAATTATATAAATATTTAATTAATGTGGTTATTGTAGAATAAATATTTGTTTAATTTGATTTGATTTGATTATTTATTTGTTGAATAAATAATTAACGAGTTAAGAAATTGATCATCATGAGATAATATTTTAATATTTAGTTGATTAAATAAAATTATAATTATAAAGAAAATTATAATTATGCCATATTGATTTATGTGGTGAATTAATTTAATAAATTGTTATTAGAATTAATTAAGTTGAATATTAAAATTTTAATTAATTAAAGTGTGACCATAAAATATATTATAAAGGATTTATTAAAATAAGTTAAGGGAGGTTAATTAGGTTTTTGCCAAATAAGACTTAATGAATGTTAAGTCTTTAATTTAAATCTGTTTTACCAAACAAGTGTAAGATTTAATGGGTTAATTTTTAGTTAGTTAGCCAAACAAGCCTTATGGCTTTTGAGTTTTAAAAAAAAAAAGCGATGTCGATTAAAGTTATAATTATATTATATACTTAATACATATATTATATATCTTATCGTTATATTTGGTTTAGTAAATAAGTTAGAGTTTAGAATAAGGAGAAAGACTTAGGAGGAAGAAAAAGAAAGAAGAAGAAAATTACGAGAGAAAAGTAAGAGAGAATTGGGAGAAGTCTAGAGAGAGGAATTGGGGAAAAAAAAACTTCATAATCAAAAGAATAGCCATCATCTTCTAAAATTAAGGTATCCTCTTGCTTGTATTTTGTTCAAAAAAGTTGTAGTTATATTCTCTTCTAAAATTCTCTGTAAAAACTTTTGTGAAGGTTGAATTGTTTGTTGTATATAGCTTTATATGATAAATTGTTTGTTATAAAATTCTTTTCATAAGTTTATATATGAGTATATTGAATGAATTCATGTTAAGTATGTATTTTGTGAAGGAAATCATATTACAGTGAATTGGTATGAACATATATGAATATGACTTAGTTTAAAAGTAAAATTATGGTTTAATTAGTTGTATAATATATAAATTGACTATTGAGTTCGAAAGAGGATGAATAAACATAAGCATAGTATGTTGAATTAAGCATTTTTTGGTTGAAAAACAAAATCACGGATGATTTTCACTTTGAAACTTTCAAAAAAGTGATGTTTTAGCAAAAATAGTGAAAATTAATGGTTTAATTTGGATGTTTATGTTGTTTAGATGGCTAGAAACGCGTTAGAAAACATTAGATTATATTTCTGTAAACCTATTACACCTTAGATAGGTTGGTATGGTTGTTAGAAAGGAGTTTGGAGGCCTAATTTGGCTTTCCGTAGAGAGTTGCGAGCATAAAATCATAAAAACACAGAAGGGACCCCTTACCGTGGGACCCCACCCCCCAGTGCAAAAACCCTACGCCCGTGTGGTAGTCTCTATAAGCAAATTTTGAAAAAAAATCTAACAAAACATGTTTTACTAAAATGAGCATAACATTTTCATACGAACTCCGATTGATGCGATTCAAGATGATTCGGAACTAGGACGAATTGGCCTATAACTTTTATTCTTTAAGTGTTTCAATTTGAAATCGTATAAAGGGTCAAAATGGCCATCTTTAGAACTATTGTGTATTTGGAGGCAATCAGAGGGTGTCGGGATGCGCAAATGCAAGTGCAATCCTTTGTGTATTAGTATAACCTAATGATAACATGTTGGACATGAAATAGGATGTTGTATCAAGTTGTTAATTTGTATGTGATGCAATGACATGATCATTTAAGTAGTTGTAATAAAGCTAAAAAGTAATGTTCATGAAAAGATGTGATGTTATTTAAACTTAAACTTAGTTAGTAGCTATACTAAAAGTGAGAAAGCAACTCATGAAGCTAATGTTAGTGTAACTAATGTGTATTGTCAATACATATGGTATGTGTAGGACTTGTGGTGAGCGTGAGTAGTGATTGTTTAACCTACATGCGAGGCAGTTTTCTAACTCTCTACATTTACGTTGAGCAAGTTTCTAAACTTTTTTTTTTTTCATTGAGCAAGCTCTCTAATTCTACTTTTACAATTGAGCAAGTTCTTATATCTAGTTGCTTATGATTTCTAAATCCTATTTTGATATTGAACCAGTTATTCTTGTCTTTAACTTGTTATCTAGCATGAAAGTTTACATATTATGATATACTAATGTTGAACAAGTTTTATCATTTAAATTACTATTTGTTATGCATGCTTAGCACTCAGTTCTAAATAACCTTGGCATAATATCGTTCAAGAAAGGCACATTATGATTATTTAATGTTTATGCTATTAGTTTATTCCTAAAGCATGATCCTAATTTGTAATGTTGATTCAATTATGATTATTCCATAGCATGACGTTATCAATATTGTATTCAACTAATCCTTAGTTGATGACCGTTGAATTCTAAGTTACCCTTGAAGTGTATCCAAACCAAACTTACTTTGGTGTGGACTTGTACTCTAAATACTGAGATGGACAACCATATTATCAGGGGATAATTTACGCTTAGCGTTGAAATGTTTGTACACAATACATTGTACGAAGGGCTGATCCCCCTAAGTACGAGAAGTCATTATAGTCTTATATTTTGTTAAAGTTGAAGTTGAAAGATTACTTACAACTTGTGGACATAGTTCGTGGTCTTATGACCCTCAGATATATATTCCATATTTTGATTCCAGTCTTTGGTTATCATTAATAGAGTACTATTTAGTTTTGATGAGCCTATTCATTGGCAGTTGTTATTATCATGTTGATTCATTGCTATATCTAGTGAGAAATTATTTTTCTCACTCTTGCATATATATACACTCATTGCAGCTAAAGTTGAGAAGGTCGACGAACCTACAACTAGCAAAGGAAAGAGAAAAATGTACAAGTGATGAAGACTTATAATTTTATTTTATTATTATAATGATAGACTTTTATTTAATGTTGTGATGTTATAATTTATTTCTACATTTGTATGATGTTTAAGGTTAGACAACCTGGGATGTATTTGGATTTAATGATGTAACCTTATTTAAAGGGAGGATTTATGGTTTAAATATTATTTTATTTGGGTAGATAGTATGAATGTATGGATAGTGAACAACAAATCTTGCGGGAATGAAGTACCTAGATTTGGGGATGTCACGGGTTGGTATCAGAGCCTTAGGTTATGAACCTTATGTAGGGAAAATCCTTAGGAAGTAACCTTTGAAAAGATAGTGGTGATAAACTCTTATTGAGTTTTATGGAAGAAGTAATAAAACACTTGTGTGCTTATGTGATTGCAACTTATGTGCTCGTGAGTGTCGAGTAGTAATGATTTATAATTAAAAACTTAAAATTTGGTTGACAAGATGGCTAATATAGGAGGATCCAGTCAGGCTAGGGAGGAAAGATCCCAGATGCCTAGAGAGGAGGAACCTCGAGATATTCAAGTGGTGTGGGAACAACTATTTCCACGGGAAGCAACTCTGTTGGTCACAGTAGTTGAGCAGGAGAGAATACCTGATGAGGATGATGAGATAGAGACGGATGAGGAGGACCTTGTTGAGCTGCCACGATCGGATGAGGAGGAGACGAGGAGGAAGAGATTCCACTTAATTCGATTGTTGCGTATATGCGACGAGGTGTATGGCCGTAATGTGGAACTTCCGGATCTGTCGAGGAGTTGCAAGAGATAGTAATTGAACAACAAGACCTCGATGGCATAAAGGAAGACGATGAGATCCGGGATCGAGAGGAATATCTGAATAACGTTGAAGAAGGCTGGTTCTGCTTTGAAGGAGAGAAACAAGCGAATGATAGCGAGAGATTGCAAAGTTGAAGAACAAGTTGAAGAAGAAGCTACAAAGAGGCAAGAAGCGAAGACAGCGTACTGAGGAAGCTTATCAGCGAGCGAAATAGCGAGAGAGAGAGCGCACAATCAAAGAGGATGAAGATGGAAGAGATGAATAACATCTTCAACACCATGATCAATCGAGCTCGAAGATCGGGTCATGTGTTATCGATTCGATTCGAAGTCTTGCCATCGTTACATTTAGATCGTAGGAAACAATGACCCAAATTATGGAGGAAGAGCGTCGTAAAGGCTATGCAATATCTTAGTAGGACATTATAAGAATTTACGATATGCGGTTAATGATATAATAAATAAAATGTAAATCTAAAATTATTATATAACTAATGGGATAGATGATGATGAAGTAATCCTGCAACTTTTGTAGTTCGGGAAAGTAATGTAAATAAGCGGTGATGATATTGTTCTTATGTTTTCAAAAAAGATTATGAATGAATAAAAGTTATTATTTTATTTAATTCAGTGTTATGTGATATGTGATTATTCCTTTTATGGGGCAAGTTAAGTAGAAATTACTTAAAAGAGTTGAGTAATAATCTAATGAGTGTATTTCTTTTTAATAGAAAATGCCTCCAAGACGTCAACCACCCCAACAGAGAAATACTGAAGGAACCAATAACAATAATGCTGAAGTTAACCCTGTTCAACAACTAGCGACATTACTAACGGGGCGTTGCAAAATCAACCTCGAGAATCAAGGTACAACGTTTAAGGATTTCAAGCGGTTGGACCACGAGAATTACGTGGGTCCATGAATCTTGTTGAGGCCTGAGACACGGTCATGGAGATAGAAAGTGTTCGATGTTGCGGAGTAGGGAGGATCGGAAGGCTACTTTTGCAACATTCTTGTTGAAAGCGAGAGGCTAGTTATTGGTGGCGAGGCCATAAAACTTCGAGGAGGTCGAGGATTATGACTTGGGAAAGGTTTAAGGAGATATTCTTGAGACCTATTTTCAAAAAGTTCGAAGAAATCGACTAGAAGTGCGATTTTTGGAACTAAAGTAGGGAGCGATGTCGATGTGCGAGTATGCTTAAATTTGATGAGTTGGCGAGGTTTATGCCATATCAAGTCGGCCTGAAGAATGAACCTGACAGAAGAAGAGTTTGAACCGGGGGCTGAAACCACAGTTTGTATAGTAGGGTCTCCCTGTTCTAGCTAAAGACGTTTGCAGCAGTAATGGAGAAGGTAATTCTCACTGAAGGTGGGGGCAAGGCTGTAACTAAGTTCATCCAAGAGCAGAGGAAGAAGAAAAATAAAGGTGAAGCTAAAAATGGTGGAGGTAGTAACGGTGGAAACAACAACAACAATCTAAAGAGGAAATGGACTGGAAATGTGAGTGCTGGAAGCCAGCAGGGTAACCAGCAAAATAAGAAGTTCGAAGCATGTGCTACATACGGGAAGTTTCACAAGGGTGTGTGTTTGATGGGGAAGCGAGTATGCTTCAACTATGGCCATGAGGGTCACATCGCCCCAAATTGCACTCAATCTAAGAAGAACGTTTTCTTCACGTACGGGTCCAAGGATCACTTTGCTCGTGAATGTCCTAAGAAGAAGGCTGGAGAGACAGTAAGAAACAATGGAGGTAGCAGTGGAGGTACCTGGGCCATTGTTGGACCAACGGTATCAAAATAACCCACAGCCAGGACCTTCTACACGAATGTGCAAGATGTTGTACAATCAAAAGATGTCGTGTCAGGTATTATCCCAATCAATGATATAAATGCATATGTATTATTTGATTCGGGTGCTACTTGCTCGTTTATATCTGATGAATTTGCTAAGAGGTTAGAAATACCTAGTGAAGAGTTGAATTTCCCTTTAAACATAGAAATTGCGAATAGGGAGGTAATTCTGTTAGATTAAGTATCTGAAGCTGTAGGGTGAATATAAAGGGAATGTTATGAAAGTAGATTTAATCCCGATAAAACTTGGAGAGTTTGGCGTGATATTGGGAATGGATTGGCTATTCAATTATGGAGCGATAATTGGTTGCCAAAAGAAGTGTAAAACCTTATGACTCAAATCGAAAGGTAGTTTTTCATGGTAGCAAATCGCTGACAAATGAAATGTCGGCGATGATGCGAGACCAAGAAGTTATTGAGTAAAAAGGCATGTGTAGGGTACTTAGCCTACATAGTCGATACTCAAAGGAGAAGGTGTGAAACGGAGTAAATACCGGTGGTTAGGGAATTTGTGGACGTGTTTAGGAGGATTTGCGGACTTTACTTTGATAGAGAAATCGAGTTAAGTGATCGACTTAGCGCCGAGAACAGCTCCAATATCGAAGGCCCCATCTGAGAATGGCTCTAGGTAGAGATGAAAGAACTAATGGTACAAGCGCAAGAATTATTAGATAAGAAGTATATTCAATAGAGCGTATCACCGTGGGAAGCACCGGGTGTTATTCATGAAGAAGAAGGATGGGTCGATCGTCTTTGCATTGATTATAGAAATTAAACAAAGTCATTATTAAAAACAAGTATCCATTGCCAAGAATAGATGACTTGTTTGATCAATTGAAGGTGCGAGATATTTCTCAAAAATAGATTTGAGGAGTGGGTATCACCAACTAAAAGTGAGGAAGGAGGATGTCTTAGAAGGCGGCATTAGAACTTCGGTATGGACATTACAAATTTTTGATGATGTCTTTTAGTTTGACAAACGCCCCTGCAGCGTTCATGGGTTTAATGAACTGGGTGTTTAAACCATTTTTAGAAAAGTTTGTGGTGGTATTTATTGATGATATTTTGGTGTACTCCAAAACTCAAGAAGAACACGTGGAACACTTACGTCTGACATTGGAGACATTAAGAAAGGAAAAGTTGTACGCGAAATTCTCTAAATGTGAATTTTGGCTGGAACATGTACAATTTCTTGGGCATGTAATTGACAAGGATGGAATTTCAGTGGATCCATCAAAAGTTAAAGCTTTGATAAATTGGGAACAACCTAGAACTCCATCAGAAGTAAGAAGTTTCTTTGGATTGGCAGGGTATTATAGACGGTTTATTTAGAATTTTTCCAAGATTGCCACTCCGTTAACAAATTTGACAAGGAAAGCTGTAAAATTTGCTTGGACGAAGAAGTGTGAAGAAAGTTTTCAAAAATTGAAAAAAGAAGTTAAGTGTGGCACTTGTTGTTGTCATTACCGATAATACTGAGAAACTTTGTGGTGTATAGTGATGCCTCACCACAAAGGATTGGGTTGTGTTCTTATGCGAGCGGCAAAGTTATTTCTTATGCATAAAGTTATTGAAGGACTATAGAAAGGATATCAGGCTTCGTGATTTAGAGTTGGTTGTAGTGGTATTTGCTCTAAAGATATGGAGGCACTATCTCTATGGAGAAAAATGTGAGATATACATAGACCATAAGAGTCTAAAGTATATTTTCACTCAGAAGGACCTAAACATGCGTCAAAGGAGATGGATGGAATTGATAAAAGATTACGATTGTGAGATCTTTTATCATCCCGGCAAAGCGAATGTGGTTGCAGATGCTTTAAGCAGGAAAGGTCGGGAGAAGTTGATATTGTTAACCAACAAGGAGGAGCTCATTTCAGGAATGGCAAGACTAGAGTTGGAAATCAAATTTCCAAAAGAAACTGATGAAAGATTGTTCCAGATGGAAGCTAGTTCAACTTTGGTTGACAAGGTGAAGAATGCTCAAGTACAAGATGAAGAATGTGGAAAGATCAAAGAGAAAATGGTTGAGAGTGGTGAAGTGAAATGCAAGATCGATACTGAAGGGTTACTGAGATTCGATGGACGAATTTGGGTTCCAATAGTACAGGATATTAAAGAAGACATCTTGACAGAAGCTCATAGCTCAAGATATTCAATTCATCTGGGAAGTACGAACATGTATCAAGATTTACGGTGACATTTTTGGTGGCCAAATATAAAAAGTGACGTTGCAGAATGCGTTGCAAAGTGCTTGACATGTCAGAGAGTAAAGGAAGAACATCAAAGGCCAAGCGGATTACCTCAACCGTTAGCGATACCGGAATGGAAATGGGAGCATATCACAATGGATTTTGTGGTAGGTCTTCCAACGACTCAGAAAGGATACGATGCGATATGGGTGATAGTAGACAGATTGAAAAAATCTGAACACTTTTTGCCAATAAAGATTAGATTTAATCTTGATCAGCTGGTTAAGCTATACGTTAAAGAAATCGTCTCAAGACATGGAGTTCTAGTGTCAATTGTATCAGACAGAGATCTAAGGTTTACATCAAATTTCTGGAAGAAACTTCAAGAATGCATGGGAACACAATTGAAGATGAGTACGACATATCATCAGCAAACAGATGGCCAAAGTGAACGAACAATCCGGACGTTGGAAGATATGCTTAGAGCATGCATTATGAATTTCAAAGGGAGCTGGGATGAACATTTACCATTGGTGGAATTTGCCTACAACAATAGTTACCACATGAGCATCGGCATCTGCCACCACGAACGAAGCATTATATGACGAGAAAGTGCGAGAACTCCTTTGTCTTTGGGATGAAGTCGATTGAGCGTCAACTGTTAGGACCGAGGCTGATACAACAAAGCTACTGAGGTTGTTAAACTTATCAAAACAAGACTAGTAGTACTTTCAAGATCGATGAAAAGAAATATGTTGATCAACCAGCAGAGCATAATCGTGAATTGGAAGCAGGAAATTTCGTGTTCTTAAAAGTTTCTCCTTGGAAGGGGAAAATTTTTTTTGGTAAAAAGGGTAAACTGAGCCCGAGATTTATCGGACCTTTTGAGGTGCTGCAAAAAGTAGGAGAAGTGGCTTATGAGGTAGTTCTACCTCCAGAGTTGGAACACATTCATAATGTTTTTCATGTTTCGCTATTACGACCGTATAAACCTGATTACAAGCATGTGATAGAAGTCTGACCTTTACGATTCGATAAAGACTTGTCTTATGAAGAGGTTCTATCCGGATAGTTGACGAGAAAAGAACAAGTGCTCGGGAATAAGACTTGTTTTATGGAATAAATATGTCTTATTTGTTTAATCCGGTGTCTTTAATGAATTACCATGACAAAATCTTTGTTACGTGTCTTGATTAGGAATGAGAGGAGGGAAGAATGTGACGAATAATTTATTTGAGTTGTGATTACGGGGCCAGAATCCTTGTAAGAGAGGGAAGGATGTAACAATCAAAAATTTTAAATTGTAATTTTAAATATTTATGGAATTATATAAATATTTAATTAATGTGGTTATTATAGAATAAATATTTGTTTAATTTAATTTGATTTAATTATTTATTTGTTGAATAAATAATTAACGAGTTAAGAAATTGATCATCATGAGATAATATTTTAATATTTAGTTGAATAAATAAAATTATAATTATAAAAAAAATTATAATTATGCTGTATTGATTTATGTGGTGAATTAATTTAATAAATTATTATTAGAATTAATTAATTTGAATATTAAAATTTAATTAATTAAAGTGTGACCATAAACTATATTATAAAGGAATTATTAAAATAAGCTAAGGGAGGTTAATTCAGTTTTTGCCAAACAAGACTTAATGAATGTTAAGTCTTTAATTTAAATCTGTTTTACCAAACAAGGTGTAAGATTTAATGGGTTGATTTTTAGTTAGTTAGCCAAACAAGCCTTATGGCTTTTGAGTTTTAAAAAGAAACTGATGTCAGTTAAAGTTATAATTAGATTATATACTTAATACATATATTATATCTTACACGTTATATTTGGTTTAAATACGTAAGTTAGAGTTTAGAATAAGGAGAAAGACTAGGAGGAAGAAAAAAGAAGAAGAAGAAAAAATTACGAGAGAAAAGTAAGAGAATTGAGAGAAGTCTAGAGAGAGAATTGGGGAAAAAGAAAGCTTCATAATCAAAAGAATAGCCATCATCTTCTAAAATTAAGGTATCCTCTTGCTTGTATTTTGTTCAAAAAGTTGTAGTTATATTCTCTTCTAAAATTCTCTGTAAAAACTTTGTGAAGGTTGAATTGTTTGTTGTATATAGCTTTATATGATAAATTGTTTGTTATAAAATTCTTTTCATAAGTTTATATATGAGTATATTGAATGAATTCATGTTAAGTATGTATTTTGTGAAGGAAATCATATTACAGTGAATTGGTATGAACATATATGAATATGACTTAGTTAAAGTAAAATTATGGTTTAATTAGTTGTATAATATATAAATTGACTATTGAGTTCGAAAGAGGATGAATAAACATAAGCATAGTATGTTGAATTAACTGTTCTAGTTGAAAAACAAAATCACAGTGATGATTTTCGCAGAAACTTTCAAAAAAGTGATGTTTTAGCAAAAATAGTGAAAATTAATGGTTTTAATTTGGATGTTTATGTTGTTTAGATGGCTAGAAATGCGTTAGAAAACATTAGATTATATTTCTGTAAACCTATTACACCTTAGATAGGTTGGTATGGTTGTTAGAAAGGAGTTTGGAGGCCTAATTTGGCTTTCATAGAGTTCTGAGCATAAAATAAAAAAGCATAAGGGACCCACAAAGGGACCCCAAATGAAAATATCCCCCTTGGGGTGAAAGGTAGTTTCTTAAGCCAAATTTTGAAAAACAAATCTGACAGAACATGTTTTACTAAAATGAGCATAATTATTTCATACGAACTCCGATTGATGCGATTCAAGATTATTCGGAACGATGACAAATAGGCCTATAACTTTTATTCTTTAAGTGTTTCAATATGAAATCGTTATAAAGGGTCAAAATGGCCATCTTTAGGACTGTTGTGTATTTAGAGGCAATCAGAGGGCGTCGGGATGCGCGAATGTATGTGCAATCCTTTGTGTATTAGTATAACCTAATGATAACATGTTGGACATGCAATAGGATGTTGTATCAAGTTGTTAATGTGTATGTGATGCAATGACATGCTCACTTAAGTAGTTGTAATAAAGCTAAAAAGTAATGTTCATGAAAAGATGCGATGTTGTTTAAACTTAAAACTTAGTTAGTAGCTATACTAAAAGTGAGAAAGCAACTCATGAAGCTAATGTTAGTGTAAATAATGTGTATTGTATCTAGTTGCTTATGATTTCTAAATCCTATTTTGATATTGAACAAGTTATTCTTGTCTTTAACTTGTTATCTAGCATGCAAGTTTACATATTATGATATACTAATGTTGAACAAGTTTTATCGTTTAAATTACTATTTGTTATGCATGCTTAGTACTCAGTTCTAAATAACCTTGGCTTAATATTGTTCCAGCAAGGCACGTTATGATTATTCAATGTTTATGCTATTAGTTTATTCCTAAAGCATGATCCTAATTTATAATGTCGATTCAGTTATGATTATTCGATAACATGACGTTATCAATATTGTATTCAACTAATCCTTAGTTAATGACCGTTGAATTCTAAATTACCCTTAAAGTGTATCCAAACCAAACTTACTTTAGTGCAGACTTGTACTCTAAATACTAAGATGAACAACCCTATTATCAGGGGATAATTTACGCTTAGCGTTGAAATGTTTGTGCACAATACATTGTACGAAGGGCTGATCCCCCTAAGTACGAGGGGTCCTTATAGTCTTATGACTGTTAAAATTGAAGTTGAAAGATTACTTACAACTGTGGACATAGGTCGTGGTCATATAACCCTCAGATATATATTTCATATTTCTATTCCAGTCTTTCGTTATCATTTATAAAGTACTATTCAGTTTTGATGAGCCTATTCATTGGCAGTTATTATTATCATGTTGATTCATTGCTATATCTAGTGAGCAATTATTTTGCTCACTCTTGTAAATATATACACTCATTGCAGCTAAAGTTGAGAAGATCGACGAACCTACAACTAGCAAAGGAAAGGGAAAAATATACAAGTGATGAAGACTTGTAATTTAATTTTATTATTATAATGATAAACTTTTATTTAATGATGTGATGTAATAATTTATTTTCACATTTGTATGATGTTTAAGGTTAGACAACCTGGGATGTTTTTGGATTTAATGATGTAACCCTATTTAAAGGGAGGATTTATGATTTAAATATTATTTTATTTGGGTAGATAGTATGAATGTATGGATAGTGAAAACCAAATCTTGAGGGAATGAAGTACCTAGATTTAGGGGTGTAACAATCTGTGATCACATGATTCCTAGGCTAACATGAGAAAGCAATATGTACAAAAGCTAGAAAAAGAACTAGATTTGAGTAAATCTAAACCATTCCAGCTTTAACGGTTCTAGTTTAGTCACCATGAACCGATTAAAGTGAGAAATAGCCAAATTTAGGCAAATCTAGCCCACAGGTTGAAAGATTAAATATCTACATTATGAAAGCAGTAAAGAAGATATTTATATAAAAGCGGTATATATATATATATATATGTATATATATATATATATATATATATATATATATATCTTCTCCAACGAACTGGAAGGAGTGAACTAAGAATGAACTGGCAATAGCGACAGTTTTTTCCGTCGCTATAGCATAGAAAGCCGATTTTTTATGCTATAGCGATAAAAAAATTATAAACTTATGCTGGTTAAACTCTTAATTGCTTCCTCCAATTACATTTGAGAGCCGTCCATATATATATATATATATATGAGCTATAAATACACCGGATATTATATCCAACCTCAATCGAACAAAGTTCGATGATATATATATATATATATATAAGTAGTAAATGCATAGAATATTCATATATATATATATAAGCAATAAAAAGTCACGGATCGACGATCCGGGCATACCCACACAATGTGACTCTCAACGTTACTAGATATAAGTATATAAAAGTAATAAAAAGCTTAAAAACATGAAAAATCTTATAGTGGGCTGCAAAGAAGACTTCAGATAGCTTTTGGTGATTGAAAACTCAACTTCTATCAGTTAAGCTTTAGTATTTAGCAAAACACGAGCTTACAAGTGTTTAGAAAGAAGAATCACTCAGTTTAGAGCACTCTAGAAGTGTTTATAGGCTGAAATGGACAGAGTTTTCTCTCTTTTTCTCTTTTAATTTTCAAATGAGCTGCCAAGAGCTTATATTTAAAGACCGAATGGCCGCGAGTCTACCCGCGGCTTCCCGGGTTACCCCGGGCCATACAGCTCCTATCGTCTTGAAGTACGTTTACTTTGGCTACGCGATGTCTGCTTGAACCTTCATAACTTTTAATTCGAGCATCTGATAAAGGCGTGATGTACCTTTTTAGAATGTTGTTGTCAAGATCTACACAATGACATGGGATTAGAGGTTATACGAAGCCGGGAAGATGGGTCCATAACTAGATCTTCAAGTCTTCAAATTCTATCCGGTGTGCTGTCTTGTGTAGTAGTCACTCGGGATTTGAGCTATGGTTCTTATGTGACACCTTGGTATGTAGTGTTGTTTGAAATTTGTTGAGATGAAACAAATGTAGTATTGAGGTGGCAAAATGACGATTTTGCCAATAACCGGGGTTATCTCTGGCTTTGCGTAGATGTAACAGTCGTTGCTCAAGGTTATCTCTGAGATTGAGGCTGCTGTGAATGTTGAATGTCCTCAGGGTTATCTATGAGGTGTGCTTAACCTCCTAGGGTTATCTTCGGGGTTAGAATTGAGTGTCCTGGGGTTGTCTCCGGGGTTTAAACTGACTTTTCCGGGGTTATCTCCAGAACTGGAACTGTTTCCCTCGAGGTTATCTCTAAGGTTAGAACTGAATCTCTTGGGGTTGTCTCTGGGGTTGGAACTGAATCTCTCGGGGTTATCTCTGAAATTTAAATTGAGTATCTCAGGGTTGTCTCCGATATTGAAAGCTGAGGATCCCGGGGTTATCTCCGAGATTTAAAAATTGTACTTCCCGGGGTTATCTCTAGGATTGAAACTGAGATGACTTCCAAGGTTATTTCTGGAAGACGATTTTGCACTCCTGCAGGGTTAGTAACAAGAATGCGAAATTTTGAGTGTCTATAACTTGCTATGCAATTGAATGCTCATACTTGATTTAAATGAAAAATATTTTTAACGTACGAGTAGAAGAACTTAAGAATCCCGTAAAGATCAAGCTGACCGGTATCCAGACGGAGTGCCATTCAGTATATGAATGAGCGTAACGATCAAACCAAGACTTGTAATGTAGAATAGTTTATTTAAACTATATAATACTTTAATGAACTGTTATGTATCCTTGGTGGGTGATAAGTAGTTTTTGTACCTACTTATCCGGTTTTTCTTACTTGAATTAGTTGCTTAAACTTATGTTTCGTCGTTACTTTTCATGCATTTTGTGTTCATTTTGTAGATTATACGCTTGGGAGCTGTGTAAGCGACTATTGGTATGAAATCGCAAAAAATTCGTATGAAATCACAAAGATGCTTTCATGAACATCTTGAATCATTTCAATCGGAGTTCGGATGCAAGAGTTATGATCTTTGTACCAACGGACGTTGAACTTCACTGTTTTTGGTGACCATTTGCATAGAAGTCACTTCCAGCCCAATTTTGACCTTCATCCATCTGTTATTTCTCAATTCTCAAAGAATGAAAGTTGTCGAGCTCTTCGAATGCTTCAATTTGATAGGTTGCAGGCCCCGTAACTCCTCATGGATCAAAAGTTATGGCCATTTTACAAGAGGACACTGTAGTAGAAAAATGATGCCCGCTGGGACGGGCTTTTACTATATCTAAAACCCCGCTTGAGCGAGGTACAAGCTGAAAATAGAACCTAGCCCAAAATTGGGCCCTTTAAACCTATATATCCCCGCCAGGGGGGAGGGGGTATCTTGTGAAAAAAGTCATTTTTTGTCCGAATTTGAGTTTGAGAAGGATTGGTTCGATCTGATTGACTTAAAGACATATAAAGAGACAAATAAAAGGAGGAGAATCACAAGGATTAGGGGATGGAGAGAGGATTCCATTAGATTAGATTAGAGTAGAATAGGAGAAAACACTAGTTTTTATAAGATTTGGAGATTGAAGCACTTGGAAGTTATTGGAGATCCAGATCAAAAGCGAGACGGAGGACGAATTTACCGACAACAGATTCACTTCTTTTCCTTAATCTTATTCTTATCTTTTAATGTGTATTCAAGTGTGGATTCTTAGTTTTAATTCAATGAACTAATTCTTTGTTTGAGATTACAATGGATCTTCTTGTGTAGTTTATTTTAATATGATTCACTATCAATTATTATGTTCTATTATGAGGATTGTCTATTGTGATTTGGAGTTAATTATTTAATTGATTGGTCATCAATTACCGTGATAATCTATATGAACTCGAGAGTTGAAGTTTAGATTTAGATCTGATCATAATAGCATGTGTTTGTGATTTCTGCATAGATGGAATTCATTATTCGTGTTTAGGATAGATATATGCCTTTATGCCAGTTGTAATCTTATAGAGAACTTGTGTTTTAAATCCTTTTTAATTGTAATTCACATAGAGATATAGTGGATTAGTTAATTAGGGTGTCTTGCTCAATTCTATCATCTGTGGATTTAAGTGAGTATGGGTATTATGCATCGAGAGGTGGTTTTATCTTCTTTAGTGTTCTTGATTAACAATTCAGGATAGAGAATAATTGATGAGAAGTGTGCTAACTTAAATAAAGCAATAAGTGAAGTTGTGATCTTAAATCTCCGTAATCTTAATTTAACTAGTGGAATTTAATAGTAGTTTAATTATATAATTTGAAATTCATTCGTTTAAATATGATTGAGTTGGTTATGGGTTAGTACTTGGTGATTTTTATTAAACAATTCCTTGTGGGAACGATAATCTACTTTCACTTTATTACTTTTTGACCACGTATACTTACGTGTTGTGCGTAATTAGATTTTACCCAACAAGTTTTTGGCGTCGTTGCCGGGGAACTATTAGTATAAATTTTAATATTTTATGATATCAGTTTTAATTAATCCAGTTTTACTTAAACATTTTTAATTTTGTTTTGTTCGTCTTATTTCAGGTTTTTTAAGTTGGTTTATGCAAACGCAGTCCAAAAATCCAGACTTGTTTCCTTTTGAGGACGATATTGAGAAACGATTTCAAAGGCTAAGTAAGTGGATCAAGAAAACAAGAGAAGACTTTGCAAACTCTGAAAAAGAAGAAGCAATGTCTGCCGAAGATCAGAAAGCATTGAGGGACTTTGCTACACCCAAGGTGACTGAGCTATAGTTGAGTATCACCAGGCCTGCTATAGTTGCGAACACATTTGAAATCAAGTCTGGGACTATTCAGATGATTCAAAATTTGGTTCAGTTTGGGGGTTTGGAAAATGATGATCCGAACGAACATTTAGTCAGCTTTTTGGAGATTTGTTACACTTTTAGGTATAATGGGGTGTCGGATGACGCAGTTAGGCTTCGCTTTTTTTCATTCACTTTACGGGACAAGGCAAAGAGTTGGTTACATTCTCTACCACCGGGATCAATAACTATGTGGGAAGACCTCGCTCAGAAATTTCTGGCAAAATTTTTCCCACAAGTAAAAACTGCAAAAATGAGGAATGAGATAACTATGTTTGAACAACAGCATGGGGAATCACTGTATGAGGCATGGGAAAGATACAAGGAATTGCTCAGAAATTGCCCGCATCATGGATTGCCTAAGTGGTTGCAGATGAATACATTCTACAATGGGTTGAACAAAAATCTCAAAACTAGTATTGATGCAGCTTTGAGTGGGGCATTTATGGCAAAAAGTTATGAAGAGGCATATCAGTTGATAGAGACAATGGCAACTAACAACTTGTAAAACCCCAACTTTTATGAATAAATATGAATTTTCTATAATTATCATTTCTGAATATTATGGAATAAATTTGATATAATGTTATAGTTGTGGGTAATATTTATAAATTTTGCAAAATACTGTGAAGTTGTTTATAATATTAGATTGGTGGGGGAATATTAAATGCGACGACACAATCATTGGTGGACCCCACAACAAAATTATTGTCGGATTGAGAAAACGACAAAAATATTTTTATAAAAATAACGGCGGAAGTTTTACCATTGATACTATTGAACTACTCGCTAGTAAAAGTACAGTAATACGCGTGGTTGCATACTAGCACACAGTATTGATTATTAATGCTTATGTGAGAAGTCACTCAGTTTGATTCAATTATTGTCGATATTTTATATGTTATTAAATCAATAATTGAGATGATGAAGTTGTTAATATTATTATTTGCATTATTAACGATGTCTAGAAGTTCTGCCAAGGAGAGGTTTGGTCACCTAATTACGCCGCCTAATAGGGAGAAATCCTTATTGAAATCCCCTCTTTCACAGGAGCGACACAGTGGATTAATAGTGTGAATAATAATAATGATGATGACGTTTTGTTTTATTCAGTATTATTAACGTAATAAAATGAAAAACTTTATATAAAGCGTAATACTTTTATAAAGTTATTACGTTTTATTAGGCCAATAGTAAAATCTTTTTATATAAAAGCAGAATACTTTTATAAAGTTATACATTTTATTAGACAATAATTAGAATATATTATATTTTATTATGCATAGTGTTTTGCCTGATTGCTTGCATAGTGTTTGCATAGTAAAATCTTTTTAAAATTATTCGTTTTATTATATTATAAATAGAATATATTATATTTTATTTAAAAGATTTTACTTTAAATATGGACCGTCCGATTAAAGTAAATCAATCTGGACCGTTCATGGATTGGTTACTATTCATTCTATTCTTCTATAAATAGAAGCTCATTCCTTCATTATTTCTTACGAATTCACTGAAACTCTAGAGAGAGAAACTATAGAGAGAAAGAAGAAAAGTATTATGCTACTTCACTACTCCGATATCAAGTTTCTTTTACGGTAAGGGGTATTATTTTTTTTCATATTCATGAAGAAAACTTCTGTTATTCCATTCTTTATTATTCTGTTGGAATAACCTGTATACGCGGTCTACCCTATACTTGGTGAAATTCTTTTGTTATTCCATTATTTATTATTTTGCTGGAATAACCTATCTATCTTAATCTTGCATACATGGTGAAATTCGGTTGTTATTCCATTCTTTATTATTTTGTTGGAATATCCTGCATCAGACATTTTACAGGACTGGTTCCGTCTTTTTATTATTATGTTGGAATATCCTCATGCATGAATTTTACTGTGGGACTGGTTCCGTCTTTATTATTTTGTTGGAATATCACATACTGCATGCGTTTCGTCGGGACTGATTCCGTTATTTATTATTACATTGGAATAACTTTGTCTATCTGAAAGTACCACATGCATGGTGATTTACATTGTTATTTCATTCTTTATTATTACATTTGGAATATCCCGCTTGCATGCGTATTACGCTTTGACTTCGGTTCCGTTATTTATTGTTTTGTTGGAATAACTTTGTCTGTCTGGCAAGTCCGCATGCATGGTGATTTCTTTTGTTATTTCATTCTTTATTATACTCAGCTGGTTAAAGTTTTGACTTCTATACTCCATGAAATTAATGGAATATTTTGATATTTGCGCTTCATCCAGTATCTTTCATGGAAATATTCTTCTTAGCATTCTTAAATTTTATTAACAATTTGGACATTATTAGTTCCTGGATAAATTAATTTTTGAACTTGTTTTATTGAATTATTATATCATTGTCATCATCCTCATGTTTAAATTTTATTGAAATTCATTTCTGGCATGTAGTGCATAGATGGACTTGTTATGATTATGACCAGGGATTATTCGGTATAATCATGACCGTAATGTTACAAATGATGTGGTAAAAGTCCTTATTGGCTCGTAATGCATTGATGGACAGTTGTTGGCATGATCATGACCATTGATGAATACACAAATATCTTTGGCCCGTAGTGCATGGATAATTTGTGGTCGTGACCCTAATGAATATCCTTGGTCGTAGAGCAGGGATGATGTGAATTATTTATTAAGCTGAGTCCTAGTGATAAAAGTGATGAAAATCTTTTAAATCATAAAAGATAGTAGATTTTATTCTCTACTTGACTCTTTTAATGGATTGCATGTTCAGCTGCAGTTAAACTTGATGTCTATTGTATTTTATCAGTTTAACACTGTTGAAGACTAATGATAATTTATTCTGCATTATCTTAGTCATAATATTTCTTACTGGGCTAGTTGAGCTCACCCTTTCTTTCGTTGTTCTCTTCAGGAAATGAGAACGTAGCCGGGACTAGTCGGGGAATGGAGTGATGGAATGAGATGGTGTCTTAGTAGTCCTCACTATTCTGTTAAATAGTGTGATAATAAATGTAATGAGGACTAAATTGAGTGTGGATATTGTCTAGATGTCAATATTTGTATTAAAACTCACAGCATGTATTTTGTCATATTTTAAATGACTATTGTATAATCACATTATATTTGTATTCTGTACCATGTATTTGGCGACTCAGAATAGGTGATGTATACCTATTTTGGGGGCGTCACACAACTACTAGTGGCCCACAGCAAGAATGACACAAGCGAAAGCAGCTGGTGTGTTAGAAGCAGATGGAGTGACGATAATACAAGCACAGATTTTAATACTTTTTAAGAATTTGGATGCTTTGTCAGGGGTACAGACACAACACGTTGCAGTTATTTATGAATTGTGCGTGGGTGAACATCCAATGGATCAATGTGCAATCAACCCAGCGTTAGTACAATTTATGGGTAGCTACAATAGGAATCCACAGAATATGTACCAAAATACATACAATCCGGGGATATAGGAATCACCCAAATTTTCCGTGGAGTAATAATCAGCATCAGCAAGCTCCACGACCATCATTTCCCCCAGGATTTCAGAATCATCAACAATCGACTCAACATCAAGAGAGGAAATCAGATTTAGAGGAGTTGTTATCAAAGTATATAACAAGCAATGAGGCAACTATGAAAAACCAAGCAATGGCCATGAAATCGCAAGAGATAGCCATCAAGAATCTGTAAAATCGGATGGGACAAATTGCCTTAACATTAAACAACAGACCACAAGGGACTCTACCGAGTGACTCCGAAAGAAATCCGAGGGGAAATCATGAACATTTTCAGGCAATCACGTTGAGAAGTGGAAAACATGTAGATGGGAAAAGTGCAGAAAATTTCGTTAAACCAAATGACAACGTGGTTGAGGAGAAACAAGGTGAGGAAAAGAAAATCGAGCAAACAAAGTTAGATGACAAGCCAGTTGTATATCCTCCACCGCCGTTTCAGCAGAGAGTCCAAAAGTAGAAATTAGATAAGCAGTTTGCAAAATTTTTGGAAGTGCTTAAGAAACTTCAGATTAACATCCCTTTTGCAGAAGCCCTAGGGCAAATGCCAAGTTATGCAAAATTTATGAAAGGTATTTTGTCTAGGAAAAAGAAGTTGGAAGATTTTGAAATAGTGGCATTAACAGAGGAGTGTAGTGCAGTCTTACAGTGAAAATTGCCACCACAGTTGAAAGATCCAGGGAGTTTTACCATTCCGTGCACAATTGGGAACATAATGTTCAACAAGTGTTTATGTGATTTAGGAGCAAGTGTAAGCCTTATGCCATTATCGGTGTATATAGAATTAGGTTTACCTGCTCCAAAGCCTACAAATATCTCATTACAGTTAGCAGATAGGTCAGTCACATACCGAGAGGCATTATGGAGGACATATTGGTCAAGGTTGACAAATTAATATTCCCTGCGGATTTTATAATTCTGGATTTTGAGGAAGATAAGAACATCCCGATTGTCCTAGGGAGACCATTTTTGGCTACGGGTAGGACACTCATCGATGTACAAAAAGGTGAACTAACTATGAGGGTTCAAGACCAAGAAGTAAAGTTCAATGTGTTCAAGGCCATTAAATTCCCTACGGATGAAGAGGAGTGTTTTAGGATGGATATCATTGACCAGATAATCAGCGAAGACATGGGTAAAAATTTGGCTAATGATCAATTAGAAACAACATTATTGGGAGATGAAGAGTTGGATGATCCAAAATTTGTGGATTACTTTCAAATGCTAGACTCCCTACCACGAGTTAGCAGATTTAAAACACCATTTGAACCATTGCACATGGAGGAAATAGCCATAACAAGAATGAAACCATCATTGGAGGAGCCACCTGCCCTTGAGCTAAAATAACTACCTAAACACCTCAGGTATGCGTATTTAGGCAATTCTAATACTTTACCTGTTATTATTTCTGCTACGCTTAACGAATTATAGGAAAGTAAGTTATTGAGGGTGCTTAGAGAAAATAAATCGGCGATAGGATGGAAAATCACGGATATCAAGGGAATCAGCCCATCCTTTTGCATGCACAAAATTCTGATAGAAGAGGATGCAAAGCCAACAGTGGAGAAACAGAGACGACTTAACCCAATTATGAAGGAAGTTGTGAAAAAAGAAATACATCAATGTTTGGATGCCGGTTTCATCTACCCAATTTCTGACAGTAAGTGGGTCAGTCTAGTGTAGTGTGTGCTGAAGAAAGGTGGAATAATTGTGGTACAAAATGATGATAATAAGCTAATTCTGATGAGGACAGTGGCTGGTTGGAGGGTTTGCATGGATTACAGGAAATTAAATAAGGCAACCCGAAAAGACCATTTCCTTTTGCTTTTCATCTATCAAATGTTGGATAGATTGGCGGGCCATAAATTTTACTACTTATTGGATGGGTATTCAGGGTATAATCAGATAGTCATTGCTACTGAAGATCAAGAGAAGACAACTTTCACGTGACCATACGACACATTCGCATTCAGGAGAATGTCCTTCGGCTTATGTAATGCACCCGCTACCTTCCAACGGTGTATGATGGCTATCTTCTCGGACATGGTGGAGAAAAATATAGAAGTCTTCATGGATGACTTTTCTGTCTATGGAGACGATTTTGATGAATCTGTGGAGAATTTGGTGATGGTGTTAAAGAGATGCACAAAAACGAATTTGGTACTTAACTAGGAAAGTGCCACTTCATGGTTGAGGAAGGAATAATTTTGGGTCACAAGGTTTCAGCAAAAGGACTAGAGGTTGATAAAGCAAAGCTGGAAATGATTAAAAAGCTTCCCCCACCGACTTCAGTAAAAGGAATCCGAAGCTTTTTGGGACATGCCGGGTTCTACAAGAGATTTATAAAAGACTTCTCTAAAATTGCAAAACCACTATGCAGTCTTTTAGAGAAGGATTCAGTTTTTAAGTTTGATGTGGGTTGTAAATTAGCATTCGAGCTATTGAAGAAGAAATTGACTACAGCTCCAGTTATCGTTGCACCGGATTGGACAATGTCGTTTGAGTTAATGTCGACGCAAGTGATTATCCGGTTGGTGCTGTTTTGGGCCAACGGTGAGAGAAGGTATTTCATGCCATATACTATGCAATAAGACTTAGTATCAGGTCAAACTATTTCAGTCTGACTTGAATCCGACACAATTCTAACATCCCGACGGTCTAGTTAGACAATTATCGAGTTTAAGTTCCATTAAACTCTTTCTAATCACTTCAACAATTATCTTAGATAATTTATTATCAGTCAAAATAATTTTCATAGGCTTGTAATAATTTTGAAATAATTATTACCATTTATCATAATTTTTCAATCATTTATATCGTATTTATATTATATAAATACCACATAATTCCTTAATCATTAATATTTATTTAATATTAAATATTAATGAAAATCATAACATAATATTATAATATATTTAAAATATATCAAAATATTTTTAATACCTTAAAATCATATTTATATGATTTTTAAACATAAATTCATTATTCGATAATTGCTTTTAATATTAAAATATTAATATTTTCATGGCAAAATATCAAAAGTTATATTTTATAACTTAAAATATTTTTGTAACACTTAAATCATTTTATATGATTTTTAAACATTAATTCTATTTTTCCATAATTTATTTAATATGTACACTAAATAAATTAATTACCATTAATAATAAATTATTAATGAAATTTATCACAAAATATCAAAAGTTATGAAAAATAACTTCAAATATTTTCTTATACCATAATATAATTTTCATGATTTTTCAAGTATTAAAATCATTTTAAATAATTTATTTAATTATATTATTAAATAAATTAAATACCTTTTATATTACAAAAATATCAAAGATTTTTGAAATATACTCAAAATAATTAAAAACTATTTTTCAGGCTTTAAAATAATTTTTCATAGTTTATTATGTATTTTTAATAATTTAAAACTATTTTTCTCTAATTTTTAAATAAATAATTAATTTTCTAAATTAAGTGTCGCTAAAGGTATTTTAGGCGACACAACAGTCGCTAAATGTGTTCTTGGTGTTCTTGATGAAAACCTAGAAATTGTTGTTAGTGAACAAGTGAGCATGTTTGACCGGTTCTAATTTCTTGGTTATAAAGTTTCTGGGCTTGTACTATGGTTAGATCTGTAATTCTAATGTAATACTACAATCACCAATTTGTGTTCTAGTAATCCTATCACACAACAGAAAGTTATAAGCCTTTGAACTTCTTGTCAGGCCTGTTCTTTAGTTTCTGGGTTTCCCAGAAATGAAGAACAGCCAAGGTATCCAGTTTGCAAGCCTTGAATCTAGCGTTCTGGAATTCGTCAGTGTTATATTAAGGTTCAATCGTATAGTAGTCATACCAGGGTACAATAATATATCACCAATCTAGTCTAACAACAACATATAAAAGAAATCATGGCTGGTCAAAGTACCTGTCAGGTACATGTTCATGAACAATCTGGGTTTTCCAGATTGTTCTTCAAGCATATCGGTCAACTTAATTTGACCATGATTAATTTGCATTCTGGTCACAATCTAAGTAACATAAAAACATGGATGTGTAGAACGTATGTAGGGATACAAGATTAAATCACTAACACTGACTAAAACACAAACAGTGACAAGATCTGAAGCCCAGAAAATGGTTGTCAGAGTTTCTGGTTAATCATATTTGATTTAAAATATTAATAAATGATTAAAGTATTATTAAATGATTAATAATATTAGATTAAAATATTAATCTTAGATTAAAATATTATTAAAAGATTAATAATATTAAATTAAGTATTATTGGATGATTAAAATATTATTAAGTTAATAATAATATTCGAGATTGAATAAAATGTTATAAATGTAATAACATTAGTAAAAGGAATAAAAATATTATTAAATGATTAATAATATTAGTAAATGAATAAAATATTATTAAATGATTAATAATATTAGTAAATAAATAAAATATTAATACAATTGGTAAATGACTAAAAGTATTATTAATTGATTAATGATACTAAAGCATAAGTAAGATATTATTAAGTAATAATATTAATGCATGATTAAAATATAATTAAGAGGATTAATAATATTAGTAAAGTATTAAAATATTATTAAGATGTTGATAATATTAGTAAGCAGATAAAAGTGTTATTAGTGAACTAGTAATACTAAGAGGGGACTTAAATATTATCAAGATTAATAATATTAAGTGAAATAAAGGTATTTGTAATCTGAAAATTATTGCTAGTCTATAAGAAAAAAATATTTTGACTGCTAAGAAAATTATCTGTGATAATTGTTAAGTGTTTAGGCAGAGTTTAATTGAACTTAAACTCGATATTTGTCCGACTAGACCGTCGGGATGATATAATTGTGTCGGTTTCAAGTCAGACTGAAATAGTTTGACCTGATACTAAGTCTTATGTGTATTATAGACTAATAGGGTTATGTGCTATGTGTTTAGGTTATTCTATGTATATATGTATAATAGTATTATACTGTGATGATATTATTCTAATATTGGAGATCTATATTACTAATATTAGGTCTTCGGATAAAGCGTTATAAATTGCGTAGCGGTAATCAACGGTTCAGGCAAGTTTTTCTTAACTCTACTAAGAGTTATTTTATTCAGATATGCTTATGGTTAATCATTGCTGATTACCATGTAGAATTGTACTCTGTACATATTGCATGTATAAGTCAGGTATGAAAAGCTAATCACCTTCATTACCAGTTGGTCCAGATATATTTGTTCATGTTCAATACTTGTTCAGTCAAAAATTTGTTCGTGCTAGTTCTCAATTATATTATTGAATTATAGCCAGCTCATTATTCAGACTCTTTCAATCATGATATATCCTTAAATTGTATTTAAACTTGCTGGGAAACTTTCATGCTCACCCTTGCTATATGATGATAAACATTGCAGATAAGGCGAATGCGTTTGAATACAAGAAAAAGTATAATGCCAAGTTCAGCTTGGGATAAAATGTGCGGCTAGTTTGTAATAGTATAGTTGGATAATAATGTTATGTGTTAGATAGTTTATGATTTGTGTATAAGTTAAGGTTACTCGATTTTGGGGAAATGTGTGTAAAGTGTATTGTATAAATAATTTATGTTTAAATCTTCCGCAAATAGTTATAGAATGATTGAACCGAATCTGTGGTGATTTGGGACCCGGATTTGGTGATATCACAGTTGGTATCAAAGCTGTTGGTTATGAAGCTTAGGTAGGAATACATGAGACCAATAACCGCAATGATTAGGATAATATCTAACTCACATAGAGTTAGTTGATCGGTAAGATTCAAAGACGAATCTCGGGGAGTTGTTAAGACACAGAGTTTCCTAACTCTGATAATAAAGTGAAACAGTAGTAGTGAATAGATCGAGTCTAAAAGACTGGAAGTACAGGGATAGGAGATCGTAAAACAAAACGATCAAGACATAAAAATAAATTGTAATATATACGATGAGATCACTCCGTGATCTGATAAGGTTATAATATGGAAAAAAGAATCAATTTGATGAATGGAAAGTTTACAGCAAGATTGCTATGTGAATTGGTACAGACTCAGAAAAGGATTATGGATACGGATTAAATGAAATTCGTATTGAGAAGGGAGTTAAGATTAGGTGGGGATTTCAATTGAGGACTCATGTCGGCAGCTAAGTTGTATGATTCCTTGTATGGGCGGGGAATTGTACTTGGTGTAAAAACCACTTAGTTTCTGGCACTGATAATCATTGAAATGTTTGTGTCGCGTTATTTGCTATATGCATGTTAAGAGGGTGATTCCTTTCTCATGTGTATAACAGGTAGATAGGTCATAGATAGAGAATATAAGGTTAAGTACGAGTTCCTAAAACTTATACTTATGTGACATTCTTGACTTATAGTTATATGAAATGTTTATGAACCCCTCAGCGAATGGGCTTCAAAGGTCTGACTAGGACAAGTTCTTAAACTCATATGATTGTGGCAATTTATGAACTCATCAGTGTGGTTTGATGAACTGGGTATAGTTATGTGTGAATGGAGTATTGAGGATAATAGGAACAGATAGATTGTTAAGCAAACGATTGTTAGTGGAGACATAAGTTTTCCAAAACTCCTAGCTATACTAGACTTCAAAATTTTGACATCAAGCTAAATACGCACTATGTGCTTTTAAAAAAAATGTAGACTCGTAATCATTTTTGAAACAGTTTAAAGTATAGTCTATGCTACTTATTTCGGCTAGACGCAAAAGATTTGAAATATCAAAATTTATTTTATTTATCACTCATGTACCATGTAACCTGATGCAGAGATGATAAAAAGGTGATGGAGTTGTAAATACAAGAATACTTAGTGTGAATTTGATCTAAACTCGTTATTCCAATATTGTATGATGTGTTATGACAAAGTCATACAATGACGGCATCCTCAAACGAATTTGTTAATCTGATGCGACATCATGATGTCATTCTTCAAAATATTTTCAAAAATTTAATTTGCCAACGAGTTTTGCTACATAAATAATTCGATTGAATTGAATTATTGATATGAGTCTATGCTTTTCGATTCAGCTAGACTAATGTTTATGAAAACTCTAAGTGTTCATTGAAAGAAATTTCCCGAACCAAATTGTTTTGGGGCGGAATCCTATGATAAGACTGAGGTGAACTATGTTGTTTGGATAAATAATCCAATCTAGTAGCGTAAATATTCGCTAGACATAATTAATATGTTATGCATGACGTAAGAGTACGATAGGCTAATCACCTAAAGTACAAGCTACGGTAGTTTACCTTCTTTGTGATTGTAAACCTACCAAGTAATGTAAAGTATTGCGGTATGAATACCGTTAAAACTAGGTGTTCATGGTCTATATGACCCCTCGGCAATTTGAAAAAATATACTCTTGTGAGTGGTGTATTGGGTAGCATGTGATGATGTGTGAATGGTGTAAGCTGTTTGGTGTAAGGTGTAAGGTGAATTTCAGGTACAAAATTCTTAGAAGAAGGGGTGAATGTGACAACCCGAGAAATTAGACAATTTATTAAAATCTTAAATGATTGATTTAAGGTCAAATAATAGACCTAGACAGAAAATAAGTGTATGTGTTTGATATTTTTGGGATGGAATTTTGAGGATTTCAAAATTCTGTGCAGGATTTTGGAGATTTATTCAGGATTAAGTATATATGTGTACATGTTCTGCGGATATGGTATTATATGTGGTCAGAATATGTGGTTAAGGGTCAAGGGTTAACCAGATAAATTTTATCAGTATCAAACCCTAATATTATTAAGAACGTCAACGTTCAGTTAGAAAACCCTAATGACTGATAAGAAACCCTAAAAGCAGGTTACGAAACCCTAATTTCGGTTTGGAATCAAAACCCTAATTCGAAATTAGAAACCCTAATCTGAGAATTTAAAGGATAATTATAATGCTTAAGTGATATTAATTATAATATTAATTAGGGTAAAGCTTAATTAATTAGCAAACCCTAATTTCAAATTTTTAAACCCTAATTGTTCCGTCAGAAATCCTAATGTACAATTGTTGACTTAATTGCTAAATTAGCATTTTAAATTGGGATAAAATAATCCTAATTAACAAAATTGATTTATGAATGGGAAAGTTTAATTTAATTCGAGAATCCTAATTACAATTTAGAAATATTAATTTTCTATTTTTGAAAACCCTAAGGGTTAATAACCATGAATTTTAAGTCACTATATATGTATGTACATTATTGATATTTAAAACTTTGTGTTATACAGTGATTTAATATGTGACAACATATGTGAAGTGGTGCATGGATCAATAAACATATATACTATAGTTATGGAGATATATATTTATAGATTTCATTAAAAAAAATGAAAGCTTCGTAACCTAATTATACATTAGGTGAGACAATTAAATAACCTAAGGGTTATGGTAACAAGGAGAGATTAGTATTAAATATGTATACTAACTTAAGTGGATAATCTTGTTATTTCAAGTGACTAATGATTTTAAACCTAATTCTTGTAAACCTAATTAGGTTATGAGCTAAAGTCATATGTATACATAATTAAATTTCATAAGATTAGGAATGGAAACCCTAAATAATCAAATTGGGTAACATATATTAAAATTGCTAGACTATGTTTATTACATGGCCCAAAACAATTAAAGGGCAAGCCCAAAAGAAATAAAATGCAAACCAATACTTAGCCTACTTGATTAAGGGTATTTTAGACCTTTGATTAATCAAATTTGTGCATTAAAATAAAAGCAAAATGGAGGAGATAATGGAGCTTAGGGGACCGGCCCCATTAGGCCTTTTAAGGCAACTAATTAAGCTAAACTATGTCCATAATTAGTAACTCTTACACACAAGTACATGGTTGTCAAGCTCTCATTGGTTGCATATCTGTTAAGCACTCTTAATCACATGATTAGGCTAGTTGAAAGGATAAGGCAAAGCCTTTTATCCATGGGTCAAGGAAAGTATGGGGGATAATAATTAATCAACCATTTCATTTGCTAGAACATTTCACTTTTTCTCATCCTTCTTCTTCTATCCTTTTCTCCCAATCTAGCAACTTCAAGAGAGAGAAAAGAGAGAGAGAGTTAGACTATAGCAAGAAAGAGAGAGGAGTGCTAGTTTGTTCATGCATCCTAAGTTTATACTCTACTTTGGTAAATCAAGGAAAGTTGCCACTAAATCAAGGTATAACCTAACCTTCATCTTCTTCTCCTACTTTGTTTAATAGCTTGAGTTTTGTTGGGGTTATGAGAAAATACTCAAGATACCCTAGTTCTACATATTATCATGTATGGAACTAAGTATCTTGAGTGTTAGATCAAAGGTTTAGAGGAACAAAATGAGCATATGTGCTCCAAGGGGTGAAACCTTGTTTTTCTTCCACTAAATCTTATATAACTCAAGTTTTACAACTTGGATTTGTGATCCGTCGAAGGGGGGTGCTAGATACATGAGTTATCTAGTAAACCCAAGTGGTAGAACATAAATCTAGCAAGTTTTGAAACCTTTGGGACTGTTTTCCCCAAAATAGTCTACTTTGAATGTTAAGGGTTCAAAACCATAAAATAGTTACTGTTCCGTTTTTCTTGAGGCTATTTCGGTCAGTTGCATATCTTTTAGAAATCTGGGAAAAATCACAGAGGTACCTTAAGAAGTTATCTACGTGTAGGAAAAAGAACGGACGCGTTTCGATTTATAAGTTGTGCGTAATGGCCATTTCCGTAAAGGACTCCGAAATATGAACCTTTGAATATCTCACTGTGTATACACTGGAAAATTCCGAATGTTTTACAGTAGGTTCATATATGTTATGAGAACATACCCTGAAAATTTCAGATATTTCTGAGCAAAGCTCGATTTATGAAAAATGAAGCAAGATCCGAGTGTTTTGGGCACTTTAAAAATAGTAAATCATTTTCTAAAATTCCAGAAAATTTTTGGGATCATTGTTGGTTCATAATCTGTCAAAATCCAGAAGATGAGAGTTTTTGGAATCAGTTTGTCAATTTTCCTAAAAATGATTACGTTATTAATAAAATAAAATAATTAGTTAAATGATGTCTTAAATAAGAAAAATATGATTTTAATGCTTGAATACTCCTAATATATAATGTTATGACTATTCTAGGGTATTTTGGTAATTTACAATAAGAAATAGTATTTATGACCTTTTATGGATATTAAATAAGGGTTTTAATAAAGGGTGAACAATTAAAATAAATTGTTTATTGATCTAATAAATTATTAAAATGTTATTATGATATTAATAATATTAGAATATGATACTTTATTAAGTAAATAAAAATATTAAGATTAAAACTTCATTAAAATATTATTAAATGGTTAATCATATTTGATTTAAAATATTAATAAATGATTAAAGTATTATTAAATAATTAATAATATTAGATTAAAATATTAATCTTAGATTAGAATATTATTAAAAGATTAATATTATTAAATTAAGTATTATTGGATGATTAAAATATTATTAAGTAAATAATAATATTCGAGATTAAATAAAATGTTATAAATGTAATAACATTAGTAAAGGAATAAAAATATTATTAAATGATTAATAATATTAGTAAATGAATAAAATATTATTAAATGATTAATAATATTAGTAAATAAATAAAATATTAATACAATTGGTAAATGACTAAAAGTATTATTAATTGATTAATGATACTAAAGCATAAGTAAGATATTATTAAGTAATAATATTAATGCATGATTGAGGATTAATAATATTAGTAAAGTATAAAAATATTATTAAGATGTTAATAATATTAGTAAGTGCATAAAAGTGTTATTAGTGAACTAGTAATACTAAGAGGGGACTTAAATATTATCAAGATTAATAATATTAAGTGAAATAAAGGTAGTTGTTATCTGAAAATTATTGCAAGTCTATAAAAAATATATATATTTTGACTGCTAAGAAAATTATCTGTGATAATTGTTAAGTGTTTAGGCAGAGTTTAATTGAACTTAAACTTGATATTTGTCCGACTAGACCATCAGAATGATAGAATTGCGTCGGTTTCAAGTCAGACTGAAATAGTTTGACCTGATACTAAGTCTTATGTGTATTATAGACTAATAGGGTTATGTGCTATATGTTTAGGTTATTCTATGTATATATGTATAATAGTATTATACTGTGATGATATTATTCTAGTATTGGAGATCTATATTACTAATATTAGGTCTTCGGATAAAGCGTTATAAATTGCGTAGCGATAATCAACGGTTCAGGAAAGTTTTTCTTAACTCTACTAAGAGTTATTTTATTCTGATATGCTTATGGTTAATCATTGTTGATTGCCATGTGGAAATTTACTCTGTATATATCGTGCTCAGATAAGTCGTATGAAAGGCTGATCACCTTCATTACCAGTTAGTCCAGATATATTTGTTCATGTTAAATACTTGTTCAGTCAAAAATTTATTCGTGCTAGTTCTCAATTATATTGATGAATTATATTCAGCTCATTATTCAGACTCTTTCAATCATGATATATCCTTAAATTGTATTTAAACTTGCTGGGCAACTTTCATGCTCACCTTTTGCTATATCATGATAAACATTGCGAGATAAAGGCGAATACGTTGGATCACAGTGAAAAGGATAATGCCAAGTTCAGCTTGGGATAAAATGTGCGGCTAGTTTGTAATAGTATAGTTGGATAATAATGTTATGTGTTAGATTGTTTATGATTTGTGTATAAGTTAAGGTTACTCGATTTTGGGGAAATGTGTGTAAAGTGTATTGTATAAAAAATTTATGTGTATATCTTCCGCAAATAGTTATAGAATGATTGAACCGAATCTGTGGTGATTTGGGACCCGGATTTGGGGATATCACATGCTTGATCTTGATTCTGATCCTTATGATCTGATCTTATAAATCTAAAAGCTGATAATTGCTTTATTTCTCACCCACTCTCACTCTCATACACGAATTTTGGAGAGAGAAAAGGTCTTGGCTATTTTGAGAAAGTCAAGTGAACTTTAATCTTTTATATTTATTGATGCATGTATCTAGTTGGTGCAAGGTGGCATGTATTGGCTGATTTGTTCGATATAGATCACATGGGAGATATTTAGTTGTTCAACCACCACATATATGGCAAGATTCACACTCCAACTTAATAAAATACAAAAAGGGCATTAATGTCATTTTACTTCCAATTTTAATGGTAAATTTATCTTTGGTCCAACCCTTAGGGTTTAACCCTTAAGGTTTTACCCTTAGGGTTAAAACCTAAGGTTTTCAAAAATAAAAATTTCTAGGATTTTCAACTTAGATTTTCAAAATAGAAAATTATGATAATTAAATTATAATTAGAGTTTCCTAATTATATTATAATTTCTTAATCATATTAGGACTTAAACAAATTAGGATTAATATTTCTTAATTAAGAATTGAAATTACCTAATTACAAATTAGGGTTTCAAATTTACAAATTTAGGGTTCCTAATAATTAGGGTTTCTAATTATTATAATTTCTAATTAATCAATTAGGGTTATCCCTAATTAAGTTTGTGATTAATACAAAAACCATATACGTTGTATTTAAATCCCCAATTTAGGGTTTCTATATACCGAATTAGGGTTTTAAATTCCCATAACTGAACTTAGGGTTTCAAGAACCGGCTTCTAGGGTTTCTTATCAGTCATTAGGGTTTTCTAATTGAACGTCGATATTCGATAATAATCTTACGGTTTGACACTGATAAAATTTATCTGATCAACCTTTGACCCTTAACCACATATTGTACACATAGATGACCATATACACAGAACATATTCACTCATATACTTAATCCTGAATAATTCACCAAAAATCCTATACAGAATTTTGAAATCTTCAAAATTCCTTCCCAAAAACATCAAACACATACATTTATTTTCTGTCTAAGTCTATTATTTGACCTTAATTCCATCATTTAAGATTTTATTAAATTGTCTAAATTCTCCAGTTATCACACACGCCTTATCAGATGGATTCTTCTTCTATAGGAATTTGACTTGGAGATAAAAGATAGAAAGGGGACAGAGAATCAAGTTGCAGATCATTTATTAAGGCTAGAAAATTAGGGTAAAAATGAAGAGGATAAATGTGTAATTAATGAATCATTTCCAGATGAGCAACTGTTTGGGATCTATACAGAATTTCCATGGTACGCGAATTTCGCTAATTATCTAGTGAGCAACATCCTTCCTTCTGATCTTACACGGCAATAGAAAAAGAAATTCCTACATGATGTCAATTGGTACATGTGGGATGAGCCATACCTATTTAAACAGTGCGTCGACAAGATGATTAGAAGGTGTGTGCCCTATAGCGAGGTGAATAATATATTACATGAATGTCATTCGTCTGCATACGGGGGAAATTACAGAAGTGAGAGAACAACAACAAAAGTTCTTCAAGCCGGGTTTTATTGGCTTACATTATTTAAGGACGCCCGCCAGTTTGTTAAAAGTTGTGATAGATGTCAAAGGGTGGGCAACATATAGAAAGGGAATGAGATGCCACTACAAAAAATCTTAGAAGTTGAGATTTTTAATGTATGGGGCATGGATTTCATGGGACCATTCCCTTCCTCGTTCAATAATCAGTACATATTTCTTGCGGTTGATTATGTATCGAAATGGGTTGAAGCCATTGCACTCCTAACTAACAACACCAAAGTGGTTCTCAAATTCTTGTAGAAGAATATTTTTACGAGATTTGGCATGCCAAGGGCTATTATAAGTGATGAAGGTAGTCACTTATGCAATAGATCATTTACAGCACTCTTGACAAAGTATGGGGTCAACCATAAGGTGGCGACGACATATCATCCCCAAACAAGTGGGCAAGCTGAAGTTTCAAATAGGGAGGTGAAGAAAATCTTAGAAAATGTGGTGAACTCGACTAGAAAGGACTGGTCTCTCAGGTTGGATAATGCACTATGGGCATACCAAACTGCATACAAAACACCAATTGGTATGTCACCATATCAATTGGTTTATGGGAAAACATGTCACTTGCCTGTGGAGTTACAACACAAAGCCTACTGGGCTATTCAGAAAATGAATTTTGATCAAGCAGCTGTGGGTGAAAAGAGACTACTTCAGTTAAATGAGCTAGATGAATTCCAACTTCAAGCTTACGAGAACTCGAAGTTATACAAAGAAAAGGTAAAGAAATGGCACAACCAGAAAATCATGCAAAGAACGTTCGAACCGGGGCAATCAGTACTACTTTTCAACTCAAGGCTGAGGTTATTCCCAGGGAAGCTAAAATCAAGGTGGTCGGGTCCATTTATCATTAAAAGAGTTTTCTCACATGGCGCCATTGAGCTCTATAGTAGGAATCCATTGGAAGCGTTCAAGGTCAACGATAAAAGGCTAAAGCATTATTGGGGTGGCAATTCAAATAGGGATGTCATCACAATCACACTAGCCGACGCACCATAAACAGGGAGTAGTCAGGTTGAACAACTTAAAATCAAGTGTTAATTGGGAGGCAACCCAATCGTACTTTTATTCTTTATATTTTTATTCATAACCATTAAATTATAGTTTAGAATAAGTAGTAATATAGTATACGTTCATTTACTAATTTTTTAAGTTGCATGTTCTTGATAATCTCTCCATCATGTTTAAAATCCCTAAAAATCTACTCACATGTATGTTTCATGGTGTTGCAGAATCTTAAAATATTCATGGTTTGGAGTTGAAGGGAAGAAATAAGCAAACCAGACCCAGTTAACAGAACACACCCTTGCTAGGGTGGGCCCTTACATGCCTAATACCCTAGCCGGGGCGGGGGTCTCTCAAGTCCAATTACAGTGTACATGCCCGCCGGGGCAGGCTTCATAAGCACGATAACCCCCACCGGGGCGGGGGTCCTGAATATGAACCATCATATTTCATCAATTGCAACTTCAATTACCCCACTTCCCCACTACTTCATTCCACTACTACTTCTTCCTAACATACAATTCCCACTCCCATCGAAATTCTCTCACACATTTTGGAAAAGTAAACTCCATCATATCACTTTATCAACACAACACACCACCCCCCCCCCACTAGTACACTCCATTACTTCAGCTTATATCTCTCCATCTCTATAAAACCTCTCCACCATAACCCAATTTCACTACTCAAACTCAGAAAGCTACGAATTAGGATTCTTTGTGGAAGGAAATTATACAACAATTGAGAGTGAGCACTTTTTCTTCCAATTCATCCTCTCCTATCATTATTTGGTAAGCAAAAATAATTAAGTTTGGGGGATAAACCACTGTGCACACCAAATGTTTTATAGATTGTGTGAGTAAGTTTAGGAGGGGGAATAGTGTGATAAGGCATCCAAAATACAATGGCATCTAAACCCACATCGAAGAGGCAACGGGGAGAGAGTTTCGAAATAGCACCACCATCACGAACCTTCGACCGACGCAAATTCATAAGTGTCGCCGCCGCCGACCGCTATGATTACATAGTATCCAAAGCTCTCACACTGGAGCGGGGGTTGGCACCGGACCACGTTGACGGTGAAATGATGCAACAGATATATCAAAAGGGGTGGAATAAATTCACGGAGGAACCCGAGGCCGCCGTTGTAAGTGTAGTCAAAGAGTTTTATGCTAACGCTGAGGACAAGGCCCCTTTTAACGCTTTTGTGTGGGGAAGATTAGTCACTTTTAGTGCCGACACCATCAATACATATTATCAATTACGGGTATCGAGACATTGCAATTATGCTCACTTACATGACAATGATCCCGACTATGAGTCCATTCTGAAGGAAATGACTAAACCGAGCACAAAATGGATTAAGGGTCGAAAAAGGGGCATGGTCTTTCACAGCAAGGATCTCAGCAGATATGGTATGCTTTATTGTGCGCCAAACTATTTCCATCCACTCACACGTTCGACGTGACCAAGGAGAAGGCCGTGCTCTTGTATGCCATATATTGTACAAGATTTCATCATCAATGTCGGGGCAATAATTAGTTTTTCAATCCGACGGTGCTTACACTAACATTTCTCAAGCGGCTTACCACACTCATCACTCATTTGTGGGTTGTGTAAGAAAATGGGAGTTCGATGGTCAGATGATGAGATCACCCAAATACCACTTCAGACACTAGATTCAAGAATGATTGCACGATATGCGGTATAGCCTAAAGGCAAGTCACATCCTCGAGGAGTGGGCTTTATATTTCCATCCGCTTCAAAGGGTGAGGCTGATGCTTCCATCAGTTTGGATGACGAAGAGTTTTAGGAGGCGGCACCAATGGGAGAGGAAGGATCAGGTGAGGCACCACAGTTTGCAGACATATCTAGTCCTCCGTTCCTCAACTTTTAGCGTCATGTGTATGAGCAAAATAAGATAGCACGTAGAGAGATGCGGTGACTCGCAGCGAGGCAGGACCACATGTTCAATGCCATGAACCTATCGTTCGCCTCATTGAATGCGACGCTCCAAAGCTTCAATCCCACTGCTCAATTTTCGTACCAATAACCAGCCCCAATGCCACAATTTCCACCTAGTGACTTCGATGAAGAAGAACACACACCACCACCCCAGGCTTAATGGATTACAGGGAAGTCCTCATATTTTTATTGCTATATCTGTACAATGAGAGCATTGTAACTTTTAAGTTTGGGGGGTTTTAATTTCATGTTTCCATGTTTTCTTTCATTAGTTAAGATTGCATACAGTAGTTCATTGTTAGTTTTAGGATTATCAAATGTTGCATTCATGTAATCATATAGTTGCATAGTAGCTTAGGAGCATAAATAGTGTTTAGTTATTATTGAATAAATAGTTTTTTATTGCACGTTGTTGCATAAATAGTTTTTTATTGCACGTATGTTATGTTACCATACATATAAAAAAGGTTAAATATTGTGTTATTTTTCACATGTCCAAAAGTTGTTGTGTTTCAATTTTATTTTGGCCAGTGATGAGATTAGGATTAAGTAGATAAATGAAGTACCCAGTATTAGAACTATGATGTAATTTTGAGTTATGAATTGAATCTTTTGCATGTTTGACACTGGTATAAAAAGGTTTGCACGTCAATAATACTTATGTGGACTGATTAGTTCAAATTGATACATAAGGATGTTCTAAAGGATAATGTTAGTTTGAATGAAAGAATGACAAAAACAACTAGTGATGGCTAAAGTTAGACAAGAACCTAAGTTTGGGGGAATATTTGGGGTATATAAGCTATCTAAATAAAAAATAAATAAACACTATGGCGTGCTTGTCTAGTTTTGTGGCCTTTGTTACTTGAGTAAGTAAGCCCGAGGGGATTGTCTTTACACCTAGCGCCCTAAGGTCTTAATGGTCTAGGAGTCATTGGTTGAAAGCTCGTTAAGGTAGCATTGAAAAGCCTAAGGGAATAAAACATTGCATAGCTATGTGTATATATAAAAAAAATGAATAAAATGGGAAATAAGAGCAAAAAGCCCCCGAAAATGAAAAAAGAAGAATAAGTATCCTTTGTTGACCCTTGATTTTGGAAACTGTTTTAATTTAGTTGGATCTAGCTTATTTTTGGATTTCTCGAGTTTACACTGTATGATGCCTTCTAAGAGAGTTGTTATGTATTAAATTTGTAATTGCATCAGTTAGCATGAATGTTGAGCACTCACACACTATACCAGTAAAAACGGTTTAAGATTCGAGGATTGATAAGAAGTTATTGATTGGTTTTTATATGACGTGTTGTAGTGTTTGCTTGATTTCTCTGAGGCCGAAAGAATAATTTTGATTCTATGATACGTTTGGATCCGTAGTCATATAGATTGGATATATTACAAATTATTACATTGCAGTGCATAGCATGGTAGTTTGTTTTGTGCTTAAGGACTAGCACGTTTTAAGTTTGGGGGATTTTGATAAGTGGGTTTTATACCCGCGAATCGATTCCTAAGTCAAGCTTAATCGGTGTTAATTCTTTGTTTTCTAGTTTATTTTTACTTGTTAGTTGTTGTTTTATGTGTAGGTTGGTTGGTGTGGCAAGTGATCAAAAAGGAGGCATTTGGGGAAATTTTTTAGCAAGTTTGGAGCTTAATCAAAGTCAGAAGATAGGAGCATAGCCCGCCGGGGTGGGCATATTTTTGACTTACACCCCCACTGGGGCGGGGGGTCTTCAATTCAGTTGACAGTAGCTAAACCCTTCAGGGCGGGCATGTTGCAAGATAATACCCTCGCTGGGGCGGGGGTCCCAAAATAAAGTTGTCTAATGTTGATTCAAACACTGGTGGATTGTGAGATTTAGTATTTGGAATGCTTTGGGACTCTAAATGGCATGGGATTGCAATTAGAATGTGTGTGTAACCATATAATTAACATGAAATAACAAGATAGAGGACACACAAGACAATTAACAGAGATTAAGAATAGATTTTTGGAGCGAGCATTGGCGAGAAGATTTTGAAGGATTTTTCATATCAATTGCAGATTAAGGCAAAAGTGAAGGGTGTTCTGAATTATTCTTCTTTTTTAGTCTTATGTTTGTAATTAGAAGGATGATATCTTTAATTTATTCAGTGTTTATTTCATTTATGATGAGTTAAATTACTTTTTAGGCTTATGATGGATCTTTAAGTGAAACGATGGTTATGTAACCTTGGTTTTTAGTTTAATAAGATATTATCCAGTTTATCTATATTAATTTGCGATTGAATTTATGAATTGCCTGATCAACAATTCTTTGTGGACTTGTATGGATTCGAGAGAGGAAATACGAGTCTATACTTATTTAATATAGCATGTGTTCTTGCATTCTGTGACTGAATAGAATCTTGATGAATGTTAGGATAGAGATATGCTTAACATTGCATGTAATCAGGTAGAGAACTTGAACTTAATCCTTCTTTAATTGTAATTCACATAGAGATATAGTGAGTTAGTTAATTAAGGTGTTTAACGTAATTCTATCTTAATTGTGGATTTGAGTTAATATGGTATTAGTGTAAGACCCCAACTTATTATAAATAAAATTGAATTTCCTCTATTTATTATTTTGAAATAGTAAGGGTTGATTTGATTAATGTGGTTAGTTATGGGTAAATTGTGCAAATATTTCAAATAAGCAAGTGGTTATAAAATATTCATTGTTGTCGAGGAATATTCTTTTGGTCGTGGAATATTCTTCTTGCTTGGGAATATTCGTAGTATGACGAAAGTGTAGTTATTACTGCTAATATCTTGTTAGAATACCCTTATTGTTAAAACAAAGTAGCACATCGGTATTGCACCAATTATTGATTCTTACGTATTTAAGGCACTACTCAATAATTGTTACAGTAATTATTGTTCAATATTTTATTTTATTGATTCAATAATTGCTACGTTGATATTTTATATTATTGTTGTTTTAATAATTGTCACTACATAGTATTTTCCATTATCAGATCAATAATTGATATTATTTGAGTAATATTATTAGATAACATTATTGTCAATGTCTAGAAAGTTCTGTCAAAGGAGAGGTTTGGTCACCTAATCAAGCGCCAGCCAAAGGAGAAAAATCCTTATTGAAAGCCCCTCTTTCTTGGGAACGACACGGTTGCCGATGTTGTGATTCTATAATATTATTTATGAATAATTAATTATTGATTTATATGATAAGGAAAATATTCATTTTATGTGGATATAGATGGAGAAAATTTTAAAGTGACAATTGTTGAAAAATTGATATTTTATCTTTTCTGATAAAATAATTCATTTAAATATATTATTATATTTTAATAATATAATAATGGTGATATTTTTACAATGAATGTGGGATATATGAATATATGAGGAGGAAGAGTATTTTTGTTGTAAAAGTTGTTTAAAACATGTTAAATATGTCAGTGGGCCCATTTGTTGACTGAAATTTGATTATAGCTTGTAAAATCGCCAGTTTGTGGATTTCGGTCAACTTCTATTTCGAATTTGGAAAAACTTTCTTCTGTAAAGTTGTAGAGAATGGAATTTCCTATGAAAAAGACATAAGGTTTGAATTTTTCTGATAAAAGGGCTATTTATTATGAATTATTGAAGTTTCGAAGTTCTAGAATAATTGATTTTTGGAGTTTAAAATAATTATTTTAAGAAAAACGTATTATTTTACACTTGGGTGGGCCCCACATGAATGTTAAGCATGCTGAATTCAATCTTCTTGGTGTGCATAGGAAAATTTTTAGAAAATATTATTATTTTATTAAATTTTCTGCTTTGGTGTTCTAAGCATTTTCCTATAAATAGGGTGCTTAGGTTAGAATTGAAAATCACACCAGAAACTGAAATTTTCTCTCTCTATATTATCGAGCGTATTCTTGTGAGTATTTTGATACTTTGAGTGTTGTTATATGGTGCAAGTTCCCTTCAGCACTATATCCAGTATTCCAGTCAGAAGTACCGTCTTTTCGGGGTAAGGGATATTATTTTTTTAAAATGATATTATTTCTTTTAATATCATTATGCCAGAATATTGGTAAGATTTTTCTTGTGAAATTCTTGTCTTTTAGTGTCAGGTTTACTACTCACGTATACGTTACTATTCACAGAAAAATTAAATTTTCATTTTTTTGTCCAAAATATCTATTATGGATACTAGCTTTGATTGTATCCATGTTTTGATCATTCTTGAATTTTACTTCACTATGATTATTTATGAAGTATTTTTGAACTAGGATTGTTTAAAGTACGAATCCTTAATATTTGTTCTTTTGTTTCACTGGATTTGTTTTCTTTAAAATATTTTTCATCATCCTCAGTCCAAAATGATGGTGTTACTAAATATCTTTGGCTTTTAGTGCAAAGATGGTTGATTTTCTTATGAATATCTTTGGCCCGTAGTGCAAAGATGAACAGCTGTTGAGATGAACATGACCAACTGATGAATATCTTGGCCTGTAGTGAAAAGATGAATATTTGATTCAAGATGTATATTGATTGATGTTACAGGGATAAAATATTGATGATGGACTTTAAATTCATAGATAATAGTAGATTTCATTCTCTACGTAACTCTTCTATAAATTATTATTTTCGTTGCAAATATTGATCTGAAACTTGTTGTCTATTGTATTTTATCAAATTTTTCCCTATTGAAGACTAACAATAATTTGTTCTATATTATCTTAGTCATAATATTCTTTACTGGGCTAGTTTAGCTCACCTTTTTTCCTTTTTGTTCCATTTTTCTTCTCAGGAGACGAGAATGTAGCGAGTACTAGTCGGGGTATGGAATGAAGGTTCTAGAAAGTTGTTTAGTAGTCCTCACCATTTTTGTAAAATAATATACCAATAATTGTAATGAGGACTTATTTGGGTATGAATATTGTCTAGATGGTAATATTTGTATTTAAACTCATAGTTTTTATGTTGTATTAATAAAGTTGTAGTTGTTTCTGTACCATGTTATTAACGACTCAAAATGGGTGATGTATACCTATTTTGGGGGAGTCATAGTTAGTGCATCGAGAGGTGGCTAATTCTACTTTTGTGTTCTTGATTAATAAACTGGATAGTAAATTGAACTGGAACAAAGGATAATAATCAGAGTAAAGCTTAGGGTGAAGTTGTAACCCTAATTCTCCAATACTTGTTAGAAATTCAGTTTTTGCGATTTGTGATTGTTTTGCATTTTTAGTATTTTTAATAATTTAGACTTTATAATTTTAATCATTAATTCAGATAGTTTAATAAGATTGGGATTAATAGGAAACTGGTAATTGTGAGGGTTAAATTCTTACTAAATTTCTCTATGGGAACGATACTCCACTGTCACTTTATTACTTCTTGACCATGTATACTTGCGTGTTGTGCGTAATTAGATTTTACCCAACAAGTTTTTGGCGCCGTTGTCGGGGAATTAGTTTAATATTTTTTACCAATATTAATGTGACGCCCCCAAATTCGGGTATCTTCCAACCTGACATATGGTGCTACACGGTACTCATAATCATACAATCATTCCATTGAAACCACAACACAATGAATGTATTAACTATCTTCTTATTACAATCATAGTAAAATCCTTTCCTAGGTTTATAAACTGATTACATCATTTGTTGTTCATAAGTATAACACATATAATCATACTAATCTATTAAAAGATATTTAACTATCCATCTTAGCCTTGCCTTTATCTCTCTTAGAATTCTCACTACGTTCAGCTTTAGCTGCAATCATATAATTCACGCAAGAAGTGAGCATAACTAGCTCATCAAGTCTAAAAAAGAATAATATCAATACCACATTAGTGAATTATATGATTATCTTACACAACTGAACAAATAGTCATGAAGTACTACGAAACATTAACTAGTACCTATCAATTTATAACATTAATCCCCAAAGTATATAATAGTTTAGGAATTCTGAACCGCTCAAAAGACCATGAACATACTATTTCCATTTTCATACATGAAAAGGACATCACAGCACTAAGGCCATACATCCGACATTTCTTACGAGCACTTCTAGGTGATTGGCCTATAGTACTTTATGTTGATCAACATTCATCCGTTAAACGTATTTACATTTAAGATTTGGCAAACTCGTGTGCCCATCGAATAAACGATGAAAAATACTTTTGTTTGTTCATAGACAAACTTACCTTTGAATCTGTACCAAATACATGGTATAGGATAACGTTATCATTTCTATATAGAAAGACACATACACAAATCAATTTAACTCTTAAGAATAGTCTAGCCGAGTTAAAACTGGCATTGACCCTTTCTTTAAAATTAATTAATGCATCCCATAACATGAATCACTAAAAACCTGACTAACACGAAGGTTAGACAAGCGTTAAGAAAACTTTCCTTCAAGCGTCCTTGGATAAAATATTCAACGGCTCTCAGTCTTTATAGTATCTACATGATATATTCATATAGCACATTGTAATTAGATACTAAACAATCAATCACATTGTTTCTACCAACTTCTTTCTCTTTTATGTCTTAGTTGAAATTATTTCATTAATAATGCCAATACGACTTACTACCCATTTATCTCGGCTTGTTAACGTTCATACCTTACTAACCAAGACTCGATCATTATTGATGAAGTACCAATGTCGAACATCATTCACGGTTTACTTATTTACACTTTGCGTTCTTCATTTACATACTAACAACTTGTGTTCAATTCCTAAGTTCATCATATTATATGTAACATAGGAATGGTTTTAGTATGTTCTTTAAGTATATAAACTTGGATTATAGTGGTCTTGAAACATTTAGGTTCAAACCTAACTTGCTCAATATTTTCCCTATCTTGGCGTCATGGCCTGTCCTCATACATGCAACACTCAACACGCCATGCGGTGCCAATTCTGATAGTGGACCCTCGTCTCTTGGTCTTTGTCATGCTTGAAAATTATATGTGTGAATGGCGCTGCGACGCAAAACTTATATGTGTGAATGGCATTACGGCGCCACTCTTTAGTAGCTCCTATTACTGTGCATGGCGCTGCGGCGCCAGACTTCAGTCCCAGAAATTTTTGACAGTTAACTATTTTGACGAACTTCCCGGCTTCATAACTTTTTTGTTATAAGTCCGAATTGGTCCGTTCAAAAGCCCTCAACTCCCATTGTACATACTTTAAGTGTTCATATAAGAATTTTACATTTTTGAATCCGTTAACTTGGAATTCACTTTTAAGTTCATTATCGAGCGTTCGTTTATCGTTCTTGAGCGTTCAATACTCATTTTCTTCATTCTAAGTCAAAATTCGATGATTCTTGAGTCCACGACTCTTGAATACCTTATCTCATGTGTTAACATTGAAAACCAACGTTTCCAAGTCACACGACAATTTTCGACTACTAATCCGAAATTTCTACGTTTTTGACGTTTAACGTTTAATTTCGTAAAATTCGCCATAACTTCGTTACTCGTGTTCTATATACCAAATCAAATGGAACAACTCCATTGATTCCTTATCTACATCCTAACTAAGCAAGATGCACATATCCTATCAAATATGGTTTTCAATTTGTCCATCAACAACCAAGTTAATGATCAATGATTTCTACAGTTTAAATTTACGTAAACCCTTAAGATTTCTACTTAAACATGAATTATCAATGTTTTAATCATTAAAATCCATCCTTATTCCTCCATGAGAGGCATGCTCCACCAATCTACAATTCTTTACGATTAAGGAATCAAAAATTAGAAAATTTAATGTTCAAGGAATTTTACCTCTTCGTTCTTCACGTTCTTGGTAAAACTTGTTATGGTTTGCTTCAAAATAGGATGATTACCTATTTCTAGATCTTTCTCTCTCTCAATATAAGTTGGAAAATTCTTATAAAACAACAAATGACCAACTTAAGCTTTCTTTTATAGACAAACTAAATGGAAGGCATAATGGTCATTGTGTGACCTCCATACTATTCCCACCTCCACAACAACTTAGCCACCAAGTAACCACTTTACTTGGTGGCCAAGTAGTCGGCCCACATCCTCTATAGGTCATCCCAATGTGTTGCCCCATGGGTTTTGCCCATCCGGTGACCCATTGGTTCGATACGCGGTTCAGTTTCTTGGATCGGACTAAATTAAACTTAATATTGGGCCTTAACTTGGGCTTGGTTACATAATTCATTGGGCTTGATATAATCCAAGTCCAATTGGATTATACAAAGTCCTTAAACTCTACGTCCATTACGAACCAATCGTATTCTACGCGTATAACTCACGTATTCTCTTCGTATAGTCCTCGTACTGTATTTGTATTGTAAGTCGTATTAAATCTTCATACTATACTCGTATACTAAATAGTATCACACTCGTATATCGTACGCATAATCATCTAAATCGTTATACGTATATCATTTCCTTCTCAGAAATCATTTTTCCCAACCCTTAGGTTTTAAGTTCGCAGGCGAAAACTTTGTTTGCCATGACTGAAATATTATTAGATATTTCATCTCATCCTCATATTCTAACATTACGCGTTTCTCAGAATTTCAAACTTAATTCCCAAGCAGAAATGGATGAATAGTGTTTTTACGGAAATTTCTCGAAAAACTTTTATTTTCGTCTTGGAAATTCAAAACAATTAATTCTAGCTCATAGCCAGAATTCTAACCACATCCGCACATCCTAGGTCATAGAACGACCTACACATAACTTACTCACATAAGAATCAATTAAATTCATTTAATTCACATAATCAAATAAAAATTTAATTCTCATATAAATCCAATTTTCTCAGGCGTTACATTCTCCCCCATATAAGGATTCTGTCCCCAGAATCTCGCTATAATTACATAAACAAATGAGGAAAGTTTTCCTTCATTTTACTTTTGAGTTCCCACGTTGCTTCTTCAGCATTGTGGTTTCTCCAAATAACCTTCACCGAAGGTATTATCTTATTTCTCAAAACTTGCTCCTTCCTATCAACAATTTGAATTAGAAGTTCTTCATACGATAAATATTTTTCTATCTGAATATATTCATACTCTACTACGTGTTTATAGTCCGATTTATAGGGACACAACACAGACACGTGAACCACATTCTGAATACGTTCCATTTCTAAAGGTAAGGCTACTTCATAAGCTACCTCTCTTACCCTTCTTAAAATTTCAATAGGTCCTATAAACCTTGGACTTAACTTCCCTTTCTTCCCAAAACTTATATTCCCTTTCCAAGGCAATAATTTTAGGAAAACATAAGACCCTACATCAAATTCCCTCTTTTCTTTTATGAGGATCAGCATACTTCTTCTACCTATCTTGAGCCGCTACCAATCTAGTACGTATTAGCTTTACCATGTCCACCGTCTTTTGTACCATCTCAGGTCCCAACATCTGACGTTCACCTATTTCATCCCAACATAATGGAGTTCTACACTTCCTTTCATACAACGCTTCGTAAGGCGGCATGCATATACTAGTGTGAAAATTATTGTTGTACGCAAATTCTACCAACGGTAGATGTTCGTCCCAACTTCCTTTAAAATCCATAACACAAGATCTTAATATATCTTCAAGCGTTTGAATTGACCGCTCACTTTATCCATCTGTTTGAGGATGATACGCCGTACTCAATCTCAACTGCGTTCCCATTTTCTCTTGCAAACTTCTCCAAGAGTTCGATGTGAATTGTGGATCATGATCTGACATAATCGAAACATGTAGTCCATGTCTTGAAATAATTTTTTTGACATACAGTTTAGCAAATTATTCTAGGTTATACCTAACTCATATTGGTAGAAAGTGAGCCAATTTCGTCAATCGATCCACTATAACCCAATTAGCATCGTATCATTTCCTTGTTGTTGGAAGTCCCACCACAAAGTCTATTGTGATGTGCTCCCATTTCCACTCTAGAATTTCTAATGATTGCAACAACCCAATAGGTCGTTGGTGTTCAGCCTTAACCTTCTGACAAGTTAAGCACTTACTAACATATTCAGCTATCTCCCTTTTCATGTTTGGCCACCAAGAGTTCTAACGAAGGTATTGATATATCTTTGTACTACCGGGATGTATCGAGTACCTCGAACTATGGACCTCACTCATTATCTCCTCTTTTAATTTGGAATTATTCTGAACCCAAATTCTTCCTTCAAAACGAAGTAATCCCTCCTTATCGAGATTATATTTAGTCTTTTCTTCATCTTCCATTCTCTTCTTCATATGTTCACATTCCTCGTTGCTCAATTGCACTTCCTTAACACGTTCCACTATGGTCGGTTGAGTCTCTATTGAAAATAACATTTCCATTGCTTCATTCGGTGATTTAACTTCTAACTCCATTCTCTCCATCTCTGTTACTAACTCATTTTGAGTCATTAACATTGACAGTTTCTCTCTACCCTTCCTACTTAGCGCATCAGCTACTACATTTGCTTTTCCCTGATGATATAAAATATCACAATTGTAATCTTTTATTAATTCTAACCACCTCCTTTGCCTTATATTCAACTCCTTCTGTGTGAAGATATATTTCAGACTTTTATGGTCTGTGTGTTAGGTTTGTAATATTCATGAAGCAATCAAATTGCATAAAAAGTGCGGAAGCGTGGTAAAATCAGAGTTTAAAAAATTTACAAACCATATACCCGGATCATCCTTTATGCATAATTATTAATTAAACGAAAAGATAAAGAATAAATCATACCCTTGAAGATCGAGCTTCCTCAGGTACAAGTTCACCTCCAAATCCTTTCGCGTTCAATCTTGAATCCACCGGGTTTGGTTCCTTCCTTTGATCAACGTTAGCCACCCAAATGTTTGGCCTCTAGAGGTGATCCACCAAGGAAGAAGAAAATTCAAGAAGTAGGGTGGTTGGCTAAACCCTAGTTTTTCTATCTCTATAGAAAAGGGTGTACTCTCCCAACAATTGGAATAACGTATGTTGAAAAATCAACAACCCATACACCCATAATAAGACTCCTCTTATTTATAGATGTGGACAACCCATCTTAACAATTAAGGAATTGGGTTTTAATTAATTAATTCTTTTAATTAATTAAGCTCCCTAATCTTATTAGGGATAATTAATTAAACTCCTTTAATTAATTTTCCTTCCTAATCCAATTAGGAATAATTGAGAGTACTTATATTAAATTAATTCCTAAACTCTTTTAGAAATTAAAATAATAATAATTGTAATAATATTAATAAGACTCCTCTTATTAATTTATATTTAATATTTCTAAAATATTAAATAATAAATATTAAGCTATTTAATTTATTCTATCACCATAGATTAAATTAAATATACATAACATATTATTATTACGATTATGCCATTAACTTCTTAAATAATTATTCTTCCTTTTATGGTGTGACCCTTTAGGTTCTCCATATTAAACCTATTGTGAATAAATCAATTAGAACAATTCTAATCTTATTTAAATAAATAAATTAAACAATTAATTTATTTAAATAATATTTATTCTACAATAGGGATAAGCCTCCTAATGATCAACGACTTTCCGGATAATATAGATTTCAACATTAATCATAAAAGAACCTTTGAGTAAATAGTTACCGTACAATTCAATCCTTCCACCATACAATGTCCCAATTAAATATAAGACATGGAATTCTTGTCAAGTCTTATTTTATTTAATTATATGTATTTCGACTCTTAAATGCATGAACTCCAAATAATGCAAATTAGAAACTCCTTTCTAATTTCATTCGCCTTAACCAAGGACTCTTTGGGTTGTCATTTATCGAATCACATAGGACATTTCTCTTCTTTATTAGAAGTGGTAGATTCTTTATTGATCATACATTATCTCCATGTATAAACTTATTATACCCAAGCATACCCTTTGATATACCCTAAGGGTCTTAAGGAATAAGTCAAAGTATAACTCATCATACACAAGATACTATGATGATCTCAAGTCCAAGGATCACTTGTACTACTATCACTACAGAATTCCTATTGACAGCAAATAAAACTCCATTAGGTATTCCTTAGCGAGCCACGTTCAGGTGAACTTATTCTCTAATAAGCACCTACATACTTGCTTTAGTGTCTCCACATAAATGATCATGAGATCAATCATCCTCATCCAATGAAAGCAAGCAACGTATGTACCAATCTATCCGGATTCACTAATCCCCAATTTAGTAATCCAATGATTGGGAACTATTTTAGTTTTAAGCTTTCTAAGAATTTAGATCTCATTAGAATGATCATCATCATTATTCTAAAAGCATTGCTTAAAACTATGGGTTTATCACATATTATAAAACAGCATCATGTAGATAATTAAAAGCCTTTAATAAATTAATACTTTTTATTAATAAATGAATAAGATTGTTACAAAGTATATGCTTTATCATCAAACATGATTGGCTTGTGTGCATACTACTTTCACTGTGTATATCTCACACTTCTCACCGTATAAATAATGCCTCCATATTTTTAACGCAAAAACTACAGCTGCCAATTCTAGGTCATGAGTAGGATAGGCCTTCTCATAATCTTTTAATTGACGTGACGCATACGCAATGACCTTGCCATGCTGCATGAGCACGCAACCCAGACCCCTATGCGAAGCATCGCTATACACTACAAAATTCCTCGTATTATTTGGCAAAGACAACACAAGTGCCTCACTTAACCTCTTCTTTATTTCCGAAAAACTATTCTCGCATTTATCAGTCCACGCATACTTCACCGACTTCCTCGTCAAATTTGTCAGCGGAGTAGCTATTTTAGAAAAGTCTTGGATGAACCTTCTATAGTATCCCGCTAACCCCAAAAAACTCCAAACTTCAGTTGGCGTTTTTGGTTGTTCCCACTCATTAACTGCTTCTAACTTTGTTGGATCTACAGAAATGCCATCTTTATCAATAACATGCCCCAGAAACTGCACTCGCTCAAGCCAAAATTCACACTTTATGAATTTCGCATACAACTTCTCCTTCCATAGTGTTTCCAACACTATCCTTAAGTGTTCAGCATGATCTTCTGGCATCTTAGAATAGACAAGAATATCATCAATGGACACTACAATGAACTTGTCCAAATACTGTTTGAATACTCTGTTCATCATAACCATGAATGCGGCTGGCGCTTTAGCCAACCCAAACGACATAACCAGAAACTCGTAATGACCATAACGAGTCCTGAACGTCGTCTTAGGTACATCCTCCTTTCTCACTTTTAACTGATGATATCCCGTACGCAAATCTATTTTAGAAAAATACTTTGCCCCTTTCAACTGATCAAATAAATCATCGATCCTGGGCAACGGGTATTTATTCTTAATCATTAATTTGTTCAACTCTCGATAGTCGATACAAAGTCGTAACGACCCATCTATTTTCTTTACAAATAATACAGGTGCTCCCCAAGGAGACACACTCGATTAAATGTACTTCTTGACTAATAGTTCCTGTAATTAAACCATTAACTCCTTCATCTCAACTGGCTCCATCCTATATGGTGCCCTTGAAACTAATCACCGTATCTTGTAATGTATCAATCACAAATTTGACCTCCCTATCCGGCAGAATACCCGGTAATTCCTCCGGAAATACATCCGCGAACTCTTGAATTATAGGTATCTGGTCTAAGGATGCTCCCACTCTTTGGGTATCCACAATATGGCACAGATAACCTACACACCCTTTTCTCAACATCTTCCTAGCTTGTGTCATCGTTAGATAACAAAAGCGTCTCGGTGATTTACTACCGAAGAAAACTACCTTGGTTTTCTTGGAAAGCCGAAGATTCACACTTTTCCTATGGCAATCTATTATAGCCTTATGGTTAATCAATCAATCCATACCAAGAATTACATCGAATTCTTTTAACCTTATCGGTACCAAATCTACCGATAACTTATTACCTCTAATATCTACGCAACAATCCCTATGAATATGTTCAATAGGGATTATTTCCTCATTTTCTACTTTAACGTCTAAAGGTATTGCTAACTTTTTAGGGATTAAACCTAATTATTTAGGAAATCCACATGCTATAAAAGAACAAGTAAGCTTTTTGAGTCAAATAACATATAAGCATTTATTTCATTCACTTTGAATGATACTTGCTACTACATCTGATGATGTAACCGCATATTGGATAGTCATATTAAAAGTACGAGCTGAGGGTCTACCCACCGATGGTGTTGGTCCAGTAATGGCTAACTTACCACTACCAGAACCCTTATTACCATCTAACCTTTTTTTTGGGCAATTTCTTGCCATGTGGTCCAATAATCCACAAACAAAACAGCCATGATTTTTTTTTAGGGTTAGGGCAACAAGTGATAAATTTCCTCTCCCCCACGATTATAACAAACCGATTTTCCTTTAAAATGATTCCTAAATGAGTCTTTTCGCATGTCTTACATGCCTCCATCCCACGCTTAGGATCCTTTGTTTCACCCAGTATTCCCGGGGTTAAAACTTTTCCTCTTTGGTATACTTCCACTCACCACCGGCAACCTCCTCGCCTTATTTCCTCCCTCTCCCTTATTCTTTTTCTTTCTTTCCTTGTGGTACTAAGTCAACGCTTCTACTACCTTTCGGCTATAATTTCCTTTTCCGGAATTATCCCATGGAAGCACTCGGAACACCAAAATCCTACTATAGAGCCGGGGTTTCACGCCCGCGCTCAAACCTCGATCTTTTCTCTCTTTTGTCCACTTTGATGTGGAGCAAATCTTGCCAATTCATTGAATTTGGTCACAGCGTAGTGGAACCATCATGTCCCCTTGTTTAAGTTCAAAGAACTTAATCTCCATTCTCCTTTGCATGCTAGTAGGGAAGTAGTTCTCGAAGAATACCTTCTTGAATTGTTCCCATGTATCCGCCTCCGTTCTAACCCCACCCTGGTGAGCCTCCCACCAATAGTTGGCTTCCCCTTTCATTATGTAAGTTGCAAAAGAAGTCTTTTACGCCTCACCTACGTTTGTGATAAAAAACACCTTCTCTATCTCTTTTACCCATGTCTAGGCCTCTAATGGGTCCGTCGTTCCTTTGAACTCTGGCGGACCAACACTTTTAAATTCTTTAAAGGTAGTTGTTCTAGCTACCCTAGGTGCTGCGGGAGCTCTACCCCCAGCTTGGTTAAATGCTTCCATTAATAAATTAATGAACTATTGCATAGGGTTGTTTGGACCCGCCTGATTATCGTTATGTGACTCAGCCTCTTAATTACGTTGTCTTCTTCTTGGCGGCATTATGCTGATTAAATAAATAAAGTTTCATTATTTTCGATTTACTTACTTAGTTTTCATTCCAAAATAACAACTCATACCACAACAAGCACATTAAATAAAAACTTAATTATATTAGTATGATTTTCATAGTTCAAAACTATTTACACTTTGCTTTCATAGCCCAAAAGCTATTACATTACTATCCTGCGATTGATTTCTACAAAAATTGGGATTTACAAAAAGACTACCCTTTTATACAAAAGAGGGTTTTACGTCACTATGCATATACAAAAAAGATCTAATGATCTACTAACACTGCCTTACGGCATTCTCATGTTTCTAATTTGCTAAAATCGAAATAATATCTCGACTAATCATATGTCAAGTCTGACCTGACTCAATAGAATAACAAGAAATTTTCAGCTTGAAATCCTCATGAGCACAGTTATGGATGTAAGACATTCATGCTATCTTCCGGTCTTTTCAACCGGTTTCTTTTGAAGCTCTCTGACCTCTTCCTTATAATCCCTAGTCAGATCAATCATTAGCACCTTCTCATCGTGCTATAACTCAAAATTTGCCTCTGCAGACTCCTTCACCTCATATAGAGCGATAATCTCTTCATTTTGTGTCTACACCACTGTGCGCAGTTGTACATTCCTATCAAGCACTGCCAGATACAATGATCTCATTGCATCTGGAGGTGTTGACTCCTGAGTAGGTACCACTGTATTAATCGATGTTACCTCCATATCCTCTTCAACGTCTATCATCATATCAAGGTATGATGATATTCCCATAGTTTCCTCGGAGTAATCCTCCTTGGAACTATACTCCTATGGATCTGAATCTTCCAGAATTACTAACGGTACCTCTGCCACCGGCATAGATACTATCTTCACTCTATTCATAGACTCTTCGCTCACCACGTGTATGTCTCTATACATCAAGTTATCGTTCGACATCTACAATAACACATAACATGTTGATTAGTACATAATACACAATAGTATAATCACAAATCATATTTAATTTATTTAGGATTAATTTTTATCTTTTAAATTTGTAGGTACTGAGTTTACTCAATACCTTATTAACTCATTCGACTCAAATTTACTTTCTTCAGACTTTACCTTCCTTACGAGGTTATTAGCCTAAGGTTCTTCCCCCCTTAAGTTTTATAACCTAATGCTTTGATACCAACCTGTGACGCCCCCAAATTTAGGTATCTTCCAACCCGACATATGGTGCTACACGGTACTCATAATCATTCAATCATTCCAATGAATGTATTAACTATCTTCTTATTACAATCATAGTAAAATCCTTTCCCAGGTTCATAAACCGATTATATGATTTGTTGTTCATAAGTATAATACATACAATCATACTAATCTATTACAAGATATTTAACTATCCATCTTAGCCTTGCCTTTATCTCTCTTAGAATTCTCAGTACATTCGGCTTTAGTTGCAATCATATAATTCACATGAAGAAGTGAGCATAACTAGCTCAAAAAAGTCTAACAAAGAATAATATCAATACCACATTCGTGAATTATATGATTATCTTACACAACTGAACAAATAGTCATGAAGTACTACGAAACATTAACTAGTACTTATCAATTTATAACATCAATCCCCAAAGTATATAATAGTTTTGGAATTCTGAACAGGTCAAAAGACCATGAACATGCTTTTTCCATTTTTGTACATGAAAAGGACATCACAGAACTAAGTTCGTACATCTGAAATTTCTTACGAGCACTTTTAGGTGATCAGCCTATAGTACTCTATGTTGATCAACATTCATCCTTTAAATGTATTTACGTTTAAGATTTGGCAAACTCGCGTGCCCATCGAATAAACGATGAAAAATACTTTTGTTTGTTCATAGACAAACTTACCTTTGAATCCGTACCAAATACATGGCATAGGATAGCGTTATCATTTCTATATAGAAAGACACGTACACAAATCAATTTAACTCTTAAGAATAGTCTAGCCGAGTTAAAACTGGCATTGACCCTTTCATTAAAATCAATTCATGCATCTCATAACATGAATCATTGAAACCCTGACTAACACGAAGGTTAGACAAGCGTTAAGAAAACTTACCTTCAAGCGTCTTTGAATAAAATATTCAACAGGTCTCAGTCTTTATAGTGTCTACATGATATATTCACATAGAACACTATAATTAGCTACCAAAGAATCAATCACATTGTTTCTACCAACTTCTTTCTCTTATATGTCTTAGTTGAAATTATTTCATTAATAATGTCAATACGAATTACTACCCATTTATCTCAGCTTGTTAACGTTCGTACCTTACTAACCGAGACTCGATCATTATTGGTGAAGTACTAATGTTGAACATCATTCACGGTTTACTTATTTACACTTCGCATTCTTCGTTTACATACTAACAACTTGTGTTCAATTCCTAAGTTCATCATATTATATGTAACATAGGAATGGTTTTAGTATGTTCTTTAAGTATATAAACTTGGCTTATAGTGGTCTTGAAACATTTAAGTTCAAATCTAACTTTCCCAACATTTTCCCTATCTTGGCGCTGCGGCAAGGCCCTTACATGCAACATTGGTATTGGCGGCACACCAGCCATGATAGAGCTGACCCTGCCGTCCGGCGTTGCGGCATGGAACTTATATGTGTGAATGGTGCTGCGGCGACACTCTTCAGTAGCTCCTATTACTGTGTATGGCGTTGTGGCGCGCTCTAGCAAGCTTTGTCTGGCGCTGTGGCACCAGACTTCAGTTCTAGAAATTTTTGATAGTTAACTTTTTCGACGAACTTCCCGTCTTCATATCTTCTTTGTTATAAGTCCGAATTGGTCCGTTCAAAAGCCCTCAACTCCCATTTTACATACTCTAAGTGTACATATAAGAATTTTACATTTTTGAATCCGTTAACTTGGAATTCACTTTTAAGTTCATTATCGAGTGTTTGTTTATTGTTCTTGAGCGTTCAATACTCATTTTCTTTGTTCTAAGTCGGAATTTGACAATTCTTGAGTCCACAACTCTTTAATACCTTATCTCACGTGTTAACATTGAAAACCAATGTTTCCAAGTCACACGGCAACTTTTGACTACTAATCTGGGATTTTTATGTTTTCGACGTTTAACGTCTAATTTCATAAAATTCGCCATAACTTCGTTACTCGTGTCCTATTTGCCAAATCAAATGGAACAACTCCATTGATTCCTTATCTACATCCTAACCAATCAAGATGGACATATCCTATCAAAGATGCTTTTTAATTTGTCCATCAACAACCAAGTTAATGATCAATAATTTCTACGGTTTAAATTTACGTAAACCCTTAAGATTTCTACTTAAACATGACTTATCAATGTTTTAATCATTAAAAGCCATCATTATTCCTCCATAAGAGTCATGCTCCACCAATCTACGATTCTTTATAATAAAGGAATCGAAAATTTGAAAAATTAACGTTTAAGGAATTTGAGGAATTTGTTCTTCACGTTCTTGGTTAAACTTGTTATGGTTTGCTTCAAAATAGGATGATTACTTATTTCTAGCTCTTTCTCTCTCTCAATATAAGTTTGACAATTCTTGTAAAACAACAAATGACCAACTTAATCTTTCTTTTATAGACAAACTAAATGGAGGGCATAATGGTCATTTCGTGACCTCCATACTATTCCCACCTCCACAACAACTTAGCCACCAAGTAACCACTTTACTTGGTGGCCAAGTGGCCAGCCCACATGCTCCATAGGTCATCCCTATGGGTTTCCCCTTGGGTTTTGCCCATTTGGTGACCCATTGGTTCGATCTGCGGTTCGGTTTCTTGGATCGGACTTAATTAAACTTAATATCGGGTCTTTACTTGGGCTTGATTACATAATTCATTGGGCTTGATATAATCCAAGTCCAATTGGATTATACAAAGTCCTTAAACTCTACGTCCATTACGAACCAATCATATCCTACGCGTATAACTCACGTATTCTCTTCGTATAGTACTCGTATGATATTCGTATTGTAAGTCATATTAAATCTTCATACTATACTTGTATACTAAATAGTATCGACTCAGATATCGTATTTATAATCATCTTAATCATTATACGTGTAAGTCCTCGAATTTTATGAAATAAAATTATTCAATTTTCTTATAATTATTATTTTATTTCATAAATGGTTAAATTGATAAAAGGTTAAATTTAAGAGTGATATGTAAATTTTTTGCAAAGTAAGTAAGTTGTTATAAAATATTCGTTTGGTTTGGTATATTCTTTTTGTCGGAAATATCCGCATTTAATTGGTACAATCATTAGTGGACCCCACAACGGAAGTATTGTCGTAGTAAGAAAATGATGAAATTATCTTTTAATAACGGTGAAAGTGTTACCGTTAAAACCGCTGAACTACCCTTGTACCCTAGTAGTAAAAATACGATGTCTGGCGTGGTTGTATAGTAGCACACGGTATTGATTATTAATGCTTACGTAAGAAGTCATTCGCTTATATACTCAATTATTACTACGATGAATCTACTTTGCATCATATCTCTCATATTATTGATTCAATTATTGTCACAAGATTATCATCAGATAATATGTTATATTATTAAATCAATAATTAAGACGACAAAGTTATTCATATTATTATTTGTAATATTGACAATGTCTAAAAGTTCTGTCAAGGAGAGGTTTGGTCACCTAATTGCACGCCAATAGGGAGAAATCCTTATCGGAAAGCCCCCTCTTTCCTGGGAACGACCTGGTTGTTAAATATTGTGAATTATAATAATAATGATGAATAAGTTCGTGTTGATTAAAGATGAAATTGATAGTTTCATTGTGTTGGAATTATTGGTGTTAGTGGAAATCAACAGTTATTTCGATAATAATTGATGTCTAGAAGTTATCGGGTAATTAATCGGATAAATGGGCAATTAATTGCTATTAATTCACATGCTTATAACTATGTGTTCACATGTGGTTACTATTGATTCACATGATTTACTATTAGTGGAGTTGGTGCAAGATTGATAATACTTACATGACTAAGTTAAAAATGGAGGTATAGATGGAGGTACTATACTATAATTCGCATTTTCACATGTCTACAACTATTGATTCACATGATTTACTATTAGGGGAGGTGGTGCAAGTTTGATAATACTTGGATGACTAAATTAAAAATGAAGAATAAGAGGAAGGTATTATACTGTAATATTTTGAGCCCCAAAATGTGCAATTATCGAAACTATGTTTTCCTATAAATAGAAGCTCATTCTTCCTTCGTTTCTCACCAATTCACTAAAGCTATAAAGCAATTATTATAGAGAAAAAGAAGAAGAGAAGTCTACTACCTCACTATTCCAGTTTTCTTCTAAGGTAAGGGGTATTATTCTTTCGTATTCATGAAGAGATTTATTTTCTTTCAATACTCGTAAGGGTTATTATTCCCTTCTATATTATTATGTTGGAATAACCTGTCTATGCGAAGTACCGCATACATGGTGAAATTCTTCTCTTATTCCATTCTTTATTATTCTATTGGATTAACCTGTCTGTACGGTCTATCGCATGCGTGATGAATTCTGTTGTTATTCCATTCTTTATTATTTTGTTGAAATATCACATGCATGCGATTACGCATGACCAGTTCCGTTTTTATTATTACATTGGAATATCCTATCTGTAAGTGCGGATTACGCATGACCAGTTCCATTCTTTATTATTCTTTTGGAATAACTTTGTTTGTCTTTTGTCTATCGCATGCACGGTGAATTCTTCATTATTCCATTCTTTATTATTACATTGGAATAACTTTGCTCGCATAAGATCTATCGTATGTCGTGGTGAATGATCCTTCATATTCATTCCTTATTAAATTGTGGAAATGATGCATCTATGTGGATTACTGCATGGCGACGAAAATCCATTTGCGCTTTCATATATTCTCTTATACTCGGTTGGTTAAAGCTTTGGCTTCTATACTCCATGAAATTAGTGGAATATCCTTGATATTTGCGCTTCATCCGGTATCTTTTCATGGAAATATTCTTCTGAGCATTCTTGAATTTTACTTTACAAAGTAGTATTATGTTGACAATTTAGACGTTACTGATTTTTAGATAAATTAAATTATAAATCTTTAAAATTTATCCTTGAACTTATTTTATTGAATTATTATGTCATTGTCATCATCCTCATGCTTATATTGTGATTAAAGTCATCTTTGGCTTACATGCATAGATGGACTTGTTATGATTATGACCGAGGATTATTCGATATAATCATGGTAGTAATGTGACGAAACGATGTGGTAAAAGTCCTCATTGGCACGTAGTTCATTGATGGACGATGGTTTGGTATGATTATGACCAGGGATTATTCGGTATAATCATGACCGTTGATGATTACATGAATATCCTTGGCCGTGGTACAGGGATGTCGTGGTTTATTTATTAAGCTAAGTCTCAGTGATAAAAGTGATGAAAACCTTTTAAATCATAGAAGATAGTAGATTTTATTTCTACTGACTCTTCTAATGGATTGCTTATTACGCTACAGTTGTTGATCTAAAACTTGTTGTCTATTATATTCTATCAGTTGTTATACTGTTGAAGGCTAAGGATAGTTTATTCTGCATTATCTTAGTCATAATATTTCTTACTGGGCTAGTTAAGCTCACCCTTTCTTTCACTGTTCTCTTCAGGAAATGAGAATATAACTAGGATGAGTCAGGGAACGGATTGACGGTCCAGATGGTTGTTTTAGTAGTCCTCACTATTCTATAAAATAGTGTGACAATAAATGTAATGAGGACTCCATTGAGTGTGGATATTGTCTAGATGACAATATTCTTATTGAAACTCTTAGATTATGTTTTGTCGTATTTTACCCGACAGTTGTATAATTAAGTTTGTATTTGATTTATGTACCATGTATTTGGTGACTCAAGATGGGTGATGTATACCTGTTTTGGGGGCATCACAATATGTATATCATTTCCTTCTCAGAAATCATTTTTCCCAACCCATAGGTTTTAAGTCCGCATGCGAAAACTTTGTTTGCCATAACTGAAATATTATTAGATATTTCATCTCATCCTTGTATTCTATCATTACGCATTTCTCAGAATTTCAAACTTAATTCCGTTAGCGTAAATGAATGATGAATAGTGTTTTTACGGAAATTTCTCGGAAAACTTTTATTTTCGTCTTGGAAATTCAAAACAATTAATTCTAGCACATAGCAAGAATCCTAACCACATCCGCACATCCTAGGTCATAGAACGACCTACACATAGCTTACTCACATAAGAATTAATTAAATTCATTTAATTCACATAATCAAATAAAAATTTAATTCTCATATAAATCCAATTTTCTCGGGCATTACAATTAATTTCAATCAAATTAATCTTAATTTAAACATTTTTATTTTCATTTTTAATTCTCTTCCTATATTTCTCTCTTTTCAGGTACCATGGATGACTTTGCGTATCAATGGTCATACACGAACATGACTCAACTAAGGTAAACAGGGATTGATGGACTTAATACATTTTCTGTAGAGTCAGTACAAATTGAGGCAAATTCGAAGACGTTGGAGGTTATCACAGCCCAATGGAGTCGAAGGATGGCAAACATGACTCAACTAAGGGAAAAAGGGATTGATGGACTTAATGCATTTTCCGTAATATCAGCACAGATTGAAGAACTTTCGAGGACGTTGGAAAGCACTCCCCAATGGGGCCTGCCACCTATCTAATCGAAGCTCTCGAAGAGCTCTACAATCTGTGTTGATATTGTGGAAAATGCATTAAGTTCATCAATCCCTGTTTCCCTTGGTTGAGTCATGTTTGCCATCCTTCAACTTTGTTGGGCTGTGATAACCTCCAACGTCTTCAAATTTGCCTCAATTTGTACTGACTCTACAGAAAATTTATTAACTCCATCAATCCCTGTTTACCTTGGTTGAGTCATGTTCGTTGTGAAAGCCCCCAAATCCGGGTCCTAAATCACCACGGATCTGGTACACTAGTTCTAACTATTGCGGAAGATATAAACATAAATTGTTTATACATTAAACATTATATACTAATCCCAAGGTCGAGTAACCATAACTTATACATAATTCATTATCATATCTGACATACAAAGATTTTATCATACATTATTGTTACCAATCTATCTACACATGTAAACTAAAGATGGAACTGTCTTTAACCTTTCCTTGTATCCGACGCATTCGCCTTAATCTGCAATGTTTTATCATGATATAGCAAGGGTGAGCATGAAGGTTGCCCAGCAAGTTTAAATTTAATTTAAGGATATATCATGATTGAAAGAGTCTGAATAACAAGCTGGCTATAATTCAACAATGTAGTTATGAATTAGCAGGAACAAACTTTTGACTGAACAAGTATTAAACATGAATAAATATATCTGAACCGAATGGTAATGAAGGTGATCAGCCTTTTATACCTGACTTATATATGCAATATGTACAGAGTACAATTCTACAATGGCAATCAGCAATGATTAACCATAAGCATATCTGAATGAAACAACTCTTAGTAGAGTTAAGAAAAACTTTTCATTATGTTGATTCATTATACACAATAATTTATATCGCTTTATTCGAAGACCTAATATTAGTAATATAGATCTCCAATATTAGAATAATATCATCATAATATAATATTATTTTATATATATACATAGAATAACCTAAACACATAACACATAACCCTATCACCTACTTTCAACACATAAAACTTCGTGATCAAGTCAAACTATTGTAGATCTGAGTTGAACCTGACACAATTCTAACATCCCGACGGTGTAGTCAGACAAATATCGAGTTTAAGTTTAATTAAATTCTGCCTAAATGTAAAATCCCAAATTTTACGAATAAAAATTTATTTTTCTTGAAATATTTTTTAAAATATTATGGTGTGGATTTGAGATATGTTATAGTTGTGAGTAGTATTTATAAATTTTGCAAAGTATGCAAGTTGTTGTATTATATTCGATTGGTCGTAGAATATTCATTTTAGCAGGGAATATTCGTACAACGGCGCATTCATTGGTGGACCCCACAACGGAATTATTGTCGGATTGAGAAAATGACAAAAATATTTTTATGAAAATAACGGCGGAAGTTTTACCGTTAATACTGTTGAACTACTCGGTAATAAAAGTACAGTAATACGTGTGGTTGCATAGTAGCACACGGTATTGATTATTGATTCTTACGTAAGAAGTCACTCAATTTTATTCAATTATTGCAACAGTAATTGTTGTATAGTATCTCACGTTATTTGATTCAATTATTGTCGATATTTTATATATTATTAAATCGATAATTGAGATGACATAGTTATTAATATTTATTATTTGCAATATTAACGATGTCTAGAAGTTCTGCCAAGGAGAGGTTTTGTAAGACCCCAACTTATTATAAATGAAATTGAATTTCCTCTATTTATTATTTTGAAATAGTAAGGGTTGATTTGATTAAATATGGTTAGTTATGGGTAAAATGCGCAAATATTTTAAATAAGCAAGTGGTTATAAAATATTCATTATTGTCGGGGAATATTCGTTTGGTCGTGGAATATTCTTCTTTTTGGGAATATTCAGACGGTAGTAGCAGAACTGTGTGGGCCCCATAACGGAAAGCGATTGGATGAAGAAAACGACAAGTATAAGTTGTTTTTAAATAACGGTGTAGTTTTTACCGATAATACTGTTAGAATACCTGGTGGTTAAAACATAGTAGCACACAGTATTGAACCAATTATTGATTCTTACGTAAGAAGGCACTACTCAATAATTGTTACAGTAATTATTGTTCAATATTTTATTTTATTGATTCAATAATTGCTACGTTGATATTTTATATTATTGTTGTTTTAATAATTGTCACTACATAGTATTTTCCATTATCAGATCAATAATTCATATTATTTGAGTAATATTATTAGATAGTATTATTGGCAATGTCTAGAAAGTTCTGTCTAAGGAGAGGTTTGGTCACCTAATTACGCGCTAGTAAGAAGAAATCCTTATTGGAAAGCCCCCTCTTTCCTGGGAACGACCTGGTTGTCGATATTGTGATTCTGTAATATTATTTGTGAATAATTAATTATTGATTTATATGATAAGGAAAATATTCATTTTATGTGGATATAGATGGAGAAAATTTTAAAGTGACAATTGTTGAAAAATTGATATTTTATCTTTTCTGATAAAATAATTCATTTAAATATATTATTATATTTTAATAATATAATAATGGTGATATTTTTACAATGAATGTGGGATATATGAATATATGAGGAGGAAGAGTATTTTTGTTACTAAAAATATTTAAAACATGTTTTTGCATGTTTGTGGACCTCATTTCTTTGATGAAATTTTGATTATAAGATATAAAATCGTCTGTATGTGAATTTCTTTCCAATTTCATTTGGAATTTGGAAAAACTTAAAACTACAAAGTTGTAGAGAATTGAATTTTCTATGGAATGAAAATAAGGTTCGAATTTTTTTTATTTTGGTGAGGTGAGCCCACTTGGTGGCTGATGTTTTGGGCAAAAGAAGGGTGAGTAGGAAATTTTAAAAATAATATTAATATTTTATTAAATTTTCTACTTTAGTGTTCTAAGTATTTTCCTATAAATATGGTGCTTAGGTTAGAATTGAAAATCACACCAGAAACTAAAGTTTTCTCTCTCTATATTATCGAGCATATTCTTGTGAGTATTTTGAAACTTTGAGTGTTACTATACTCACAGTAAGTTCCCTTCAAAGACTATATCCAAAGATTTTTGATCAAGCATCTGCTTTTTTTTAGGTAAGGGATGTTATTTTTTTAAAATGATATTATTTCTTCTAATATCATTATGCCGGAATATTGGTAAGATTTTTCTTGTGAAATTCTTGTCTTTTAGTGTCGAGGTTACTATTTATGTATACGGCACTATTCACGTATACGACACTATTCACGAATACGACATTATTCACAGAAAAATTAAATTTTCATTTTTGTCCAAGATATCTATTATGGATACTAGCTTTGATTGTATCCATGTCTTGAATTTTACTCCACTATGATTATTTATGAAGTATTTTTGAACTTGGACTGTTTAAAGTACGAATCCTTATTATTTGTTCTTTTGTTTCACTGGATTCGTTTTTTTTTAAATATTTTTCATCATCCTCAGTCCTAAATGATGATATTACTGAATATCTTTGGCCTGTAGTGCAAAGATGGTTGATTTTCTTATGAATATCTTTGGCCCGTAGTGCAAAGATGTACAGGTGTTGAGATGAACATGACCAACTGATGAATATCTTTGGCCCATAGTACAAAGATGAATATTTAGTGACGCCCCCAAAATAGGTATACATCACCCATCTTGAGTCGCCAAATACATGATACAAAATTCAAATACAACTTAATAATATAGCTGTCGTGTAAAATACGACAAAACGTAAACTGAGAGTTTAATAAGAAAATTGTCATCTAGACAATATCCACACTCAATGGACTCCTCATTACATTTATTATTACACAATTTCACAGAATAGTGAGGACTACTAATGCACCATCTAGGACCATCACTCTGTTCCCCGACTAGTCCCAGCTACATTCTCATTTCCTGAAGAGAACAATGAAAGAAAGGGTGAACTCAACTAGCCCAATAAGAAATAATATGATTAAGATAATGCAGAATAAATTATCGTTAGCCTTGAGCAGTGTTAAACTGATACAATATAACAAACATCAAGTTTAACTGCAGTGAAACAAGTAATCCATTATAAGAGTCAAGTAGAGAATAAAATCTACCATCTTCTATGATTTAAAAAGTTTTCATCACTTTTATCATTTGGGACTCAAATAATAAATAATCCAAATCATCCCTGCACTACGGCCAAGGAAATTTTTTTTAGTATCACGACCACAAATTATCCATGAACTACGGGCCAAAAATAATCGTGTTTTCATCAACGGTCCTGATCATGCCATAAAATAATTCATCTTTGCACCCTTGGCCGAAGAGAATCCATAGCCATAATCATACCAAAAATTGACCATCAATGCACTACGGGCCAATGAGGACTTTTTCCACATCATTTGTAACATTACGGTCATGATTATACCGAATAATCTCTAGTCATAATCATACCAAGTCCATCTATGCACTACAGGTCAGAGATGACTTTCAACATAATATAAACATGAGGATGATGACAATGATATAAGAATTCAATAAAACAAGTTGAAGAATTAATTTATCTAGGAACTAATAACCTCCAAATTGTCAACATGATACTTCTTTGTAGAGTAAAATTCAAGAATGCTCAGAAGAATATTTTCATAAAAAGATACTGGATGAAGCGCAAATATCAAGGATATTCTACTAATTTCATGGAGTATAAAAGTCAAAGCTTTAACCAACTGAGTATAATAAAGAATGGAATAACAAAAGAAATCACCATGCATGCGGTACTTCGTATAGATAGGTTATTCCAACAGAATAATAAATAACGAAACCAAGTCAAAGCGTATACATACGCACCGACAAGATATTCCAATGTAATAATAAAGAATGGAATAACAACAAAGAAATCACCATGCATGCGGATTGCATGTGACAGTTATTCCAATAGAATAATAAATAACGGAACTAGGACCCACGTAAAATACATGCATGTGATATATCCAATGTAATAATAAAGACGGAACCGTGTTTCGGTAGAAAACGCATTGCATGACGGGATTTTCTAATGTAATATTAAAGCGTAACCGGTCCCAAGTAAAATGCATGTATGACGAGGATATTCCAAATGTAATAATAAAGAATGGAATAACAAAGAAATTTCACCATGTATGCGGTACTTCTCATAGATAGGTTATTCCAAATAGAATAATAAATAATGGAATAACAAAATAATTTCACCAAGTATAGGGTAGATCATGTATATAGGTTATTCCAATGTAATAATAAAGAATGGAATAATGTAGTTCTCTTCATGAATATGAAAAAAATAATACCCCTTACCTTTGAAAGAAGAGTATTTCGACTGGTAGGGCGAGGATATACTCGAAGAAAACTTGCACTACGCTCAAAGCTTTCTTAAACTCTAAAGAAATACACTCAAGATTATAGAAGAAGAATTCTCTCTAGAGTTTCAGTGAATTCGTAAGAAATAATGAAGGAATGAGCTTCTATTTATAGGAGAATGGACTGCATAGTAAGTAATTCATGAACGGTCTAGATTGATTTACTTTTTAAAAACTACGGTCCATTGATTTAATAAAATATTCTAATAAAACAAAATCTTTAAATAAAATATAATATATTCTATTTATAATCTAATAATCTAATAAAGTATTCTATTTTATATAAAAAGATTTTACTATGCAAACACAATGCAGTACTATGCAAACACTATATGTAATAAAATATAATATATTCTAATTATTGTCTAATAAAATGATAACTTTATAAAAGTATTCGCTTTTTTATATAAAAGATTTTACTATGCAAAATACTATGCATAATAGAATATTATATATTCTATTTATAGTCTAATAAAATGAATAACTTTATAAAAGTATTACATTATATATAAAAAGTTTTTCTTTTTTATTACATTAATAATACTAATAAAACAAAATAATTGAACTTCTCACGTAAGCATTAATAATCAATACCGTGTGTACTACGCAACCACCACAGATATCGATTTTTTTACTACCGAGTAGTTCAACAGTTTTTAACGGTAAAACTTCCGCCGTTATTCTCATAAAAATATTTTTGTCGTTTCTCAATCTAACAATAATTCTGTTGTGGGGTCCACCAATGATTGTACCATCGTACGGATATTCCCCGATAAAAAGAATATTCCCCGACCAATCGAATATTATATAACAACTTACATACATTACAAAATTTATAAATACTACCCACAACTATAACATTATATCAAATCCACACCATAATATTCAAAAAATATTTTGAGAAAATTAAATATTTATTCATAAAATGGGGTCTCACAATCTCCCTCCTTATGGAATTTCTCCTCGAAATTTTACGTGCACGTATACTAGTATCTCAAGAGGTGAGGGTACCTTGACTTCATTTTAGATTCTAACTCTTGGAGGTATAACCTTTGAGTGCCAAATATAATCCTTCTTATCCAAGATTTTAACACGTATCTCCTCATACGTTAAATCATCCGTTATCTCTCGTTCGGTTCTAAATTAATAATATGGTTCGGGTCGTCCACATATTTACGTAATATCGATACGTGAAAAACGTTATGAACACGCAACATACTTGGCGGTAAAACGAGTCTATAAGCCACAATTCCTATTTGATCGAGGATTTCAAAATGGGCCAATTAAATCGAGGGTTAAGATAATGCCTTCTCGAACCTTCTTCTTCACATTCATCACCGGTATGTAGCTTGAGTGGCTTTAACTTTATCGATTAAAGTCGATTCTACTCAGTATATTCAAGTATCTTCACGGGTTTTATATTCATTCGCGCTAGAATCGCATACGATCTTCTACTCAATGCTTCAGCCTACCATGTTCGCTTTTCCTATGATGGTATTGAATGGTATGATTGTAATCTTCAACATCTCGAGTCAACGTCTTTGGCGTATGTTACGTTCATTTTAGTTGAAGAAATATTTTGAGGGTTTAAGAAATGGGTTTTGTACTGGGGTCAATACAAAATTTGATTTCACGCTCTAGGGATAGGCTAGGAAGTCTTCATGAATACGTCAGGAAATTTATTAACGATAGAAATATCATTCAAAATTGTGACCCTCATCCAAGACTTGGATAGTACGTCACATTGATACCTATCAACTTGCCATCTTCATTCACGATGTCGCCTACAGAAAGTCTGGTGCATTCCACATAAGGAAGTCAACAATGAAAGGATTGGGCTCTTTACTTATGGTTTGATATGACAATGATTGACTTTAGTGGTTTGGTTACTTTGAATTCGCATAACAGGTTGGTTAGGAGTATGAAAGCTAACAACCTTACGAAAAGCATGATAAGTAGTTAACCAATCATTACCAAAAATCATATCAAAGGAAAGTATTTTCAAAGAGATAAGATCGACAGGTAACGTGAAAGTGTTGATTTGAACAAGATTTATAAATTGTGGAGGTAACGAAGGTTTCTCCCAACTGAGTTTAAACAGATATATCAAAGTCTAACTTCTCCGGAGTTAACTTCAAACATTGAACACAACTAGGTGAAATAAAAGAGTGAGTAGAACCGGTATCTAACACGGTATAGACTTCACAAGAGTTTATGACTAACATACCCCTGATAATTTTATCCAGGTTCCTCGTCACGAAAAAAAAACGCTCTCTCTTAAACTACTGGCTTTGGCTTATCTGGGACATCCTTTGGCATCACTATCCAAGCTGGACTTGACTTCACCATACGACAAAATCGAGCTAGGTGACCTTCTCTTCCACAATTAAAACACGCTTTGGATTGCTGTGTATAGTTTGGACGGATGTGTCCCTCCTGTCCGCATTTGAAACATACGACCGGTGGTCGTTCTTCTTCCTTTGAAACGCAGGTCGGTGTCGCCATTGTCGAACCTTCTTTCAAATGTCCATTCTTATTGAACCTTCTCTTCTTGAAATGTTCATTCTTATTCCCTCCATGCTTATTGTCACCACTTTGATGACTGTTATCACCTGTATTATCATTTTTCCGGCTACTCTCTTTTGGTTGGGTTGACTCATTATCACGCTCCAATAACTGAGCCCTATTAACAACATCTGAATACAAACACAGTTTATGAGAGATAAGATATTGACGTATCTCAGGTTTCAAACCTCTTAGAAACATTCGCGTCACTCTCTCCTCATTATCAACCAAATGAGACGCAAATCGGGACAACTCGGCAACTTGGCTTCGTACTGCGACACGGTCATGTTGTTTTGCTCCAACTTGATAAACTCCACCTCCTTCATGTGACGAATACTTTCGGGAAAGTACTTGTCATTGAATAGCTCTTGGAACTTCTCCCAAGACATCTTGAGTGCGTTAGGCTGGGTACGTTTTACAGATTCCCACTAGTAATCTGCCTCTTCACGCAACATAAAGATGGCGAATGGAACCTTTTGCTCCTCAGAGCATCCTATGACATCAAATATCTTGGTGATCTGCTTTAACCACGTCTCCGCCTTAAGTGGTTTTGGCTTTCCCAAAAACTCCGGTGGTCCCAGCTCCTTGAATTGCTTAGCGGTGACTAACCGTGGGTTGCCATTATTTTTACTTGCATTATGAATAGGAGTTGCCTTCGCCTGATGTTGCATGAATTCTAAAAAGCTCCTAAACGTACCATCGTTCATCAATTGATCAGTGTTGTTGTTTACAGGAGGATTATCGCCATCCTGTTGCACATTGTCCTGATTATTGATCTGTGGAGACTCAACGGTCTCCTATGCTCTATTGCTTATCTCAACATTTTTAGATGCAATTTTTAAATACTGCCACAAAGTTAATTAACATATCACATATTATCTCTATACTCTGACCGACCAATTAAATACCAAATAAACTTAGGTAGGTCATACTAGCGAAGGAATTCCCCGTCTCTCCCCTCCTAGTTCTTGTCTCACATCTCGATCCAGGGATCATATCCCTAAGCTTTGATACCAACTGTGACGCCCCCAAATTGGGTTTCCTCACCCATCTTGAGTAGCCAAATACATGGGTACAAAATTCAAATACAACTTAATAATACAGCTATCGTGTAAAATACGACAAAATGTAAACTGAGAGTTTAATAAGAATATTGTCATCTAGACAATATCCACACTCAATAGAGTCCTCATTACATTTATTATTACACTATTTCACATAATAGTGAGGACTATTAATGCACCATCTAGGACCATCACTCTGTTCCCCGACTAGTCCCAGCTACGTTCTCATTTCCTGAAGAGAACAATGAAAGAAAGGGTGAGCTCAACTAGCCCAATAAGAAATAATATGACTAAGATAATGCAGAATAAATTATCGTTAGCCTTCAACAGTGTTAAACTGATACAATATAACAAACATCAAGTTTAACTGTAGCGGAACAAGCAATCCATTAGAAGAGTCAAGTAGAGAATAAAATCTACCATCTTCTATGATTTAAAAAGTTTTCATCACTTTTATCATTTGGGACTCGACAATAAATAATCCACATCATTCATGCACTACTACCCAAGGACATTTTTTTTAGTATCACGACCATAAATTATCCATAAACTACGGGCCAAAGATAATCGTGTTTTCATCAACGATCCTGATCATGCCATAAAATAATTCATCTTTGCACCCTTGGCCGAAGAGAATCCATAGCCATAATCATACCAAAAACTGTCCATCAATACACTATGGGCCAATGAGGACTTTTTTCTACTTCATTTGTAACATTACTACCATGATTATACCGAGAATAATCCTCGGTCATAATCATACTAAGTCCATCTATGCACTACACAGCCACGAGATGACTTTCAACATAATATAAACATGAGGATGATGACAATGATATAAGAATTCAATAAAACAAGTTCAAGAATTAATTTATCCAGGAACAAATAACGTCCAAATTGTCAACATGATACTTCTTTGTAGAGTAAAATTCAAGAATGCTCAGAAGAATATTTTCATGAAAAGATACTAGATGAAGCGCAAATATCAAGGATATTCTACTAATTTCATGGAGTATAGAAGTCAAAGCTTTAACCAACTGAGTATAATAAAGAATGGAATAACAAAAGAAATTACCATGCATGCGGTGCCAGATGTATGTGTTATTCAAATGTAATAATAAATAATGAAACTAGAGTCGGGCATAATACGAACCGACATGATATTCCAACAGAATAAAAAATAATGGAATAACAACGAAAATCACCATGCATGCGGTACTTCGCATAGACAGGTTATTCCAATAGAATAATAAATAACGGAACTAGGTCCGGCGTAAAATGCATGCATGATATTCCAAGAATAATAAAAAGACGGAACCGAGTTCGGCGTAAAACGTCTGAGCGGGATTTTTCAACGTAAATAATAAAAATTTTAACCAGTCCCACGTAAAACTCACATGACATAGGATATTCTAACAAAATAATAAATATGGAACCAGTCCGGTAAAATGCTTGAGCATGTGATATTCCAACAGTAATAATAAAGAATGGAATAACAATGAAATTTCACCATGTATGCGGTATTGTGCATGTATAGGTTATTCCAAAGAGAATAATAAATAATGGAATAATGTAAGAATTTCACCAAGTATAGGGTAGATCGCGTATTCAGGTTATTCCAATAGAATAATAAAGAATGGAATAACAGAAGTTCTCTTCATGAATATGAAAAAAAAAATACCCCTTACCTTTGAAAGAAGTGTATTCCGACTGGTAGGGCGAGGATATACTCGAAGAAAACTTGCACTACGCTCAAAGCTTTCTTAAATTCTAAAGAAATACGCTCAAGATTATAGAAGAAGAATTCTCTCTATAGTTTCTCTCTCTAGAGTTTCAGTGAATTCTTAAGAAATAATGAAGGAATGAGCTTCTATTTATAGGAGAATGGACTGCATAGTAACTAATTCATGAACGGTCCAGATTGATTTACTTTTAAATGGACGGTCCGGATTGATTTAATAAAATATTCTAATAAAACAAAATCTTTTAAATAAAATATAATATATTCTATTTATAATCTAATAAAACGAATAACTTTATAAAAGTATTCTATTTTATATAAAAAGATTTTACTATGCAAAACACTATCTGTGCACTACTATATAATAAAATATAATATATTCTAATTATTGTCTTATAAAATGCAAATAACTTTATAAAAGTATTCATTTATATATAAAAAGATTTTACTATGCAAAACACTATGCATAATAGAATATTATATATTCTATTTATAGTCTAATAAAACGAATAACTTTATAAAAGTATTCATTTTATATAAAAAGTTTTTCCTTTTATTACATTAATAATACTAATAAAACAAAAGCGAGTGACTTCTCACGTAAGTATTAATAATCAATCTACCGTTGCTACTATGCAACCACGTATTCATCGCATTTTTACTACCAAGTAGTTCAACAGTTTTAACGGTAAAACTTTCGTCGTTATTCTCATAAAAATATTTTTGTCGTTTTCTCAATCCGATAATAATTTCGTTGTGGAGTCCACCAATGGTTGTACCATCGTACGGATATTCCCCGATAAAAAGAATAATCCCCGACCAATCGAATATTATATAAAGAGTTGCATACATTACAAAATTTATAAATACTACCCACAACTATAACATTATATCAAATACACACCATAATATTCAAAAAAATTATATCAAGAAAATTAAATATTTATTCATAAAATCTAGGGTCTCACATATTTGATTGAAGATGTATATTGATTGATTTTACAGGGATAAAATATTTATGATAAAACTTTTAAATTCATAAAAAAAGTAGATTTCATTCTCTACGTAACTCTTCTAATGAATTATTATTTCCACTGCGAATATTAATTTAAAACTTGTTGTCTATTGTATTCTATCAGATTTTTCCTTGTTGAGGACTAACGATAATTTGTTCTATGTTATCTTAGTCATAATATTCTTTACTGGGCTAGTTGAGCTCACCCTTTTCCTTTTTGTTCCATTTTTTTTCTCAGGAGGCGAGAATGTAGCGAGTACTAGTCGGGGTATGGAATGAAGGTTCTAGAAAGTCCTTTAAGTAGTCCTCACTATTTTGTAAAATAGTATATCAATAATTGTAATGAGGACTTATTTGAGTGTTGATATTGTCTAGAAGACAATATTTATTTTTAAACTCACATTTTATGTGTTATCGTATTTTGCACGACAATTGTATGAATAAAGTTGTAGTTGTTTCTGTACCATGTACTTGGCGACTCAGAATGGGTGTTGTATACCTATTTTGGGGGCGTCATAGTTGGTATCAGAGCTTAGGGATATGATATCTAGCGGAGATCGGGGAATAAAACTAGGAGGGGAGAGACGAGTAAATCCTTCGCTAGTGTGTCTTACCTAAGCTTATTTGTTGGTTGGTCAGTATATAGGGATATTATTTGATATGTTGATTTCTTTAATTAACCCTTGTTTTATGGCAGTATTTGAGAATGACGACTGAGAATGTTAACAGTGGAGTAAATGAGACCGTGGAGACACCTTTACACACCAATGAGGAGAACGTGGAGCAAGCTGGCAATGTTCCTCCTATAAACAACACCACTGATCAGACGATGAACGACAGAATGTTTAGAAGATTTTTGCAGTTCATGCAAAATCAGACGAAGGAGACTCGTATACAAAATACAGGTGGAAATGATAGCAACGCACGGTTTGTCACAGGCAAGCAGTTAAAGAGTTGGGACCACCAGAATTCTGGGGAAGGCCAGATCCGATTAAGGCGGAGACGTGGGTCAAGCAAATTACCAAGATATTCGATTTCTTGGGATGCACGGAGGAACAGAAGGTTCCATTCGCCACCTTTATGTTCCGTAACAAGGCAGATTACTGGTGGGAATCTGTGAAGCGTACCCATCCAGCCGAACTCAGCATGTCTTGGAAGACATTTCAGAAACTATTCAATGACAAGTACTTTTCTAAAAGTATTCGTCACATGAAGGAAGTGGAGTTTATTAGACTAGAACAAAAAAACATGACGGTGTCCCAATATGAGGCGAAGTTTGCAGAGTTATCCATGTTTGCACCTCATTTGGTGGAGAATGAGGAACGTATAACGCGGATGTTTCTAAGAGGTTTGAAACCCGACATACGTCAATATCTCATTTCTCATAAATTTTCTCTCTATTCAGATGTTGTCAACAGGGCTCAATTATTAGAGCGAGATAATGAGTACGTTAAACCGAGGGACCACAACCAGGATCATACCGGTGACAACAGTCATCAGAACAATGATAACCAGCGGAGAAAGAAAAATATGGACAAAAGCGGTAACCACTCTGGTGATAATCATGGCAATAAAAATAGAAAAACGAGTCAGGGGGAGATTTTAAAAAGAGGAGATTCAATAATAACAATGCGAAGACATCAGCACCAGCAACAACTGGTTCTAAGGGAGGAGAACGACCACCGATCGTATGCTATAAATGTTGAAAAGAGGGACATATCAGCCTAAACTGCCCATAACAATTCAAGGTATGTTATAATTGTGGAAAAGAAGGACATATCGCTCGAGATTGTCTTATAAGCGAAACCAAGTCCAATGAGGGATGGTGACTCAAAAGGTCATCCCGGAAAAGTCAAAAGTCAACGGTTCTGGAAGAGCGTTTGTCATGGTAGTAAAATGTGAGGAACCCAAACGAGGTGATCACGGGTAAGCTAATCATAAATTCTTCTGAAGTTTATACCTTACTGAATCTGGGTGCTACCCATTCATTTATCTCTCCCCTTGTGCTCAACGTTTAAACTTGACTCAGGAGAAATTAGACTTTGATTTATCTGTGGAGACTCTGTTAGGAGAAACTTTCATTACATCCACTGTTTATAAATCTTATTTGATCCAAGTTGGAACCATCACATTACCTGTTGACCTTATCTATTTAAAGATACTTGCTTTTTATGTGATTTTAGGGATTGATTGGTTAACTACTCATCATGCCAAAATTGATTGTTTTCGTAAGGTTGTTAGTTTTCATATTCCTAATCAACCTATTATTCGAATTCAAGCAACTAAACCACTAAAATCAATCACTGTCATATCAAGTCATAAAGCTATTCGTTTATTGAAAAACGAATGTCAAGCTTTCTTAGCTCATGTTATGGATTTGAATAAAGACACGTCAGATTTGAATAATATTCCTGTTGTTAGTGACTTTCCTGACATATTTCCTGAAGAACTTCCCGGTCTACCCCTAGAACATGAAGTTAAATTCTTTATTGATCTTGAACTTGGTACAAAGCCCATTTCTAAAACCCCATATCGAATGGCTCCTATTGAACTTCAGGAGTTAAAGGTTCAACTACAGGAGTTGTTGGACATCAGTTTCATTCGTCCTAGTACATCTTCTTGGGGTGCTCCTATTTTATTTGTAAAGAAGAAAGACGGGAGTATGCGACTTTGTATTGACTATCGAGAATTGAACCATTTCACCATCAAGAATAGGTATGCGTTACCTCGCATTGATGACATGTTTGACTAGTTGCAAGGAGCACAATTCTTTTCAAAGATCGATCTTCATTCTAGATATCATCAGCTGAAGTTTAAAACTGAGGATATTCCAAAGACTGCCTTCAGAACTCGGTACGGGTATTATGAATTCCTAGTCATGTCTTTTGGATTGACTAATGCTCCTGTAGCTTTCATGGATATGATGAACCGAGTATTCAAGGAATATTTGGATCAGTTCGTTGTTGTCTTTATTGATGACATCCTCATATATTCCAAAAGCCGTGAAGATCATGAGCACCATTTGAAGCTGGTACTCCAAAGGCTTCGTGAAAACAAACTATATGCCAAGTTAAAGAAATGCAAGACATTGCCAATAATGTTATCCCATAATATTATTCAGATAATATGAATTATTGCTCCGATAATGGAAAATACTGTGTAATGACAATTTATTGAAACAATAGTAATATAAAATATCAATGCAGCAATTATTAAATCAATAAAATAAAATACTTAACAGTAATTACTATAACAATTATTGAGTAGTGCCTTCTTACGTAAGAATCAATAATTGGTGCAATACTGCATGCCTTCTTGTTCAACAACGCGTATTAGTGTGTTTTAACCACAGGGTATTCCAACAAGATAATTGGTAACAACTACGCCAAGTATTTATAAACAACTTATATTTGTCGTTTTCTTCATCCAATCGCTTTCCAAGTTATGGGGCCAACAAAAGGCTGGCTATCGCATTTAATATTCCCACGACGATCATTTAATATTCCACGACCAAACGAATATTCCAGAGCAATAATGAATATTTTATAACCACTTGCTTATTCGAAATATTTGCGTATTTTACCCATAACTATCCACATTAATCAAATAAACCCTTACTATTTCAAAATAATAAATAGAGGAAAATAAATTTTATTTATTAATAATTTGGGGTCTTACAACCTCCCCTCCTTATGAAATTTCGTCCTCGAAATTGACGTACGTACCTGGTGTTTCGAAAAGATGAGAATACCTCGCTTTCATTTCCGTTTCCAACTCCCAGGTCATTTCCACAATAGCATGGTTTCTCAATAAAACTTTAACTTGTGGTATAACCTCGGTACATAGGACATGTTCTTTTCTATCCAAGATCTTGACAGGTACCTCCTCGTACGTTAAGTCTTCGGCTATCTCGTCCGGTTCTAATCTCAATGACGTGGTTCGGGTCGTCCACATCTTTACGTAACATCGATACGTGAAAAACGTTATGAACATGCGTCATACTTGGTGGTAAAACGAGTCTATAGGCCACAGTTCCTATTCGATCGAGAATTTCAAATGGATTAATAAATCGAAGGTTTGAGCTTTCCTCACCTCACCGATTCTCGCTTTTGAAATAATAACTTCTTGCACCTCCTTCTTCAAATTCATCAGCTCCGGTGTGTAGCTTGAACAGCTTTAACTTTATCGATTAAAGTTGATTATACTCGTATATCATCACGTGGGTACCTAGAGTTTTCATCTCCATCTCTATTATTTGTAAATTATACGAAATGAGTCTTTGACAATATTGTACTCGTACTTGTATACGATCTTTAACTCAACACGTCAGGTACCACGTTCGCTTTTCCAGGATGGCATTGTTAGAACATGTGCTGAAATGAGTCTCCTCTTGAGTTCTTTGAAGCTCTTCCCACATTCCTTGCTCCATTCAAATTTTGTATCTCTACGAGTCAGCTGCGTTAATGGAATAGCGATTCGAGAATATCCTTCAACGAATCTCCGATAATAACCAACTAAGCCTGAAAGCTACGTATTTCGATTACCCGACTTAGGTTGTTCTCAATCGTGACTCATATCCCAACCTTGGATAGCACGTTACAATGACACCTATCGGTTTACTATCGCATCGAATATTGTGTCCTCTACGGAGAGTCCGGCTTGGTGCATTCCACAAAGGAAGTCACCGGATAAAGGCTCGGTACCAAATTCTATAGTTGAATTTTAACTCCACGAAGTTCAATAGGAGCCATTCGATATGAGATTGTAGAAATGAGTTTTGTACCGGGTTCAAAGTCAATACAAAATTTAATATCAGTCTTTGGGAGTAAACCAAGAAATTCTTCAGGAAATACGTTAGGAAAAATCAATAACAACAGGAATATTATTCAAATCTGACGTATCTTTATTCAAATCCATAACATGGACTAAGAAAACTTGACATCCATAATAAACGAATGACTTCATGGCTTGATATGAAAATGTTTGACTACAATGGTTTGATTGCTTGAATTCGAATAACAGGTTGCTTAGGAATATGAAAACTAACAACCTTACGAAAGTAATCAATTTCGGCATGATGAGTAGTTAACCTTAAAATCACATCAAAAGCAAATATCTCTATAGAAATAAGGTTAACAGGTAATGTGATAGTGCCAACCTGAATCAAGCAAGATTTTTAAACAACGGATGTAATGAAAGTTTCTCCTAACGGAGTCTCCATAAATTGGTCAAAGTCTAATTTCTCCGTAGTCAAGTTCAAACGTTGAGCACAAGCAAGGGAGATAAAAGAATGGGTAGAACCGGTATCTAGTAAGGTATAAACTTCGCAAGAATTTATAATTAACTAACCTGCTAACCCGTTCGGGTTCCTCGCATTTTGATTGGCCACGACAAACGCTCTTCCGTGAATCGTTGACTTTGACTTTTCTCGGGACATCCTTTTGAGTCACCATTCCCACTGGGATCTGGTTTTCGATACCGCATAAATCTCGGCGATATGTACTTCTTTTCCACAATTATAGCATACCTTAAACTGTTGTGGGCAGTTTGGGCTGATATGTCCCTCTTTCCTGCATTTGTAACATACGACCGGTGGTCTTTCTCCTCCCTTAGAACTAGTTGCTACTGGCACTGACGTCTTCACATGATCGTTGTTGAATCTCCTCTTTTTAAAATCTCCTCCCGACTCGCTTCTTCTATTTTCATGGCCACGATTACCACCAGAGTGGTTACCGCCTTTGTCCGTATTCTTCTTTCTCCGCTGGTTATCGTTATTCTGATGACTGCTATCTTCGGTATGATCCTTGTTATGGTCCCTCGGTTGAACGTATACTCGTTATCTCGCTCTAACAATCGAGCCTCATTGACAACATCTCGAATAGAGAGAAAATTTATGAGAAATGAGATACCGACGTATCTTGGGTTTCAAACCTCTCGAAACATCCGCGTCATCGTACGCTCCTCATTCTCCACAAAATGAGGTGCAAACACGGATAACTCCGCCGAACTTCGCCTCGTCTTCGGGACACCATCATGTTATTCGCTCTGCCTAATAAACTCCACTTCCTTCATATAGACGAATACTTTCGTGGAAGTACTTGTCATTGAACTGCTTCAAATGTCTCCCGTGACATCTTTGAGTGCATTGGATGGAGTACGCTTCACGATTCCCACCGATGTCTCGCCTCGCCATGGAACATAAAGGTGGCGAATGGAACCATCTGTTCTCTCCGTGCATCCCAAGACATCGAATATCTTGGAAATTTGCTTGACCCATGTTTCCGCCATGATCGATCCGGCTTTCCCACTGCGGTGGTCCCAACTCTTTGAATCGCTTGGTCATGACCACCCGTGAATTGCTATCATTTCCTCCTAGATTTTGAACACGAGTCTCCTCATCCGATTTTGCATGAACTGCAAAAGCTTCTAAACATCCCCTCGTTCATCATCTCGCTCGGTGGTGTTGTTCACAGGAGGTACATTGTCGACTGTTGCACGCTTCTCCTCGTTGGTAAGCTGAGCATCTCCACGATCTCATTTACTCCACTATTAATATTCTCAAATGACATTCTCAAATCATCGTATAAAATAAGGGTTAATTAAGGAAATCAATATATCACATAATATCCCTATATACTAACCAACTAACAAATAAGCTTAGGTAGGACACACTAGCGAAGGATTTACTCGTCTCTCCCCTCCTAGTTCTATTCCCCGATCTTCGCCAGAGATCATATCCCTAAGCTCTGATACCAACTGTGACGCCCCCAAAATAGGTCCATTCCATCCAACCCATTTTGAGTCGCCAAATACATTGTACAGAAATAACTACAACTTTATTAATACTTTTGTCGTGCAAAATACGACAACATATATACTATGAGTTTAAATACAATTATTATCTTCTAGACAATATACATACCCAAATAAATCCTCATCACAATTATTTATACATTATTTTATAAAAATGGTGAGGACTACTAAACAACTCTCTATAACCATCATTCCATACCCCGACTCGTACTCGCTACATTCTCGCCTCCCCGAGAAGAAAAATGGAACAAAAGGAAAAGGGTGAGCTCAACTAGCCCGAGAAAAGAATATTATGACTAAGATAATATACAACAAATTATCGTTAGTCTTCAACAGGAAAAATCTAATAGAATACAATAGACAACCGGTTTTAAATCAACAACTGCGCAATGAAACAACAATTCATTAGAAGAGTTAAGTAGAGAATGCAAACTACTATCTTCTACATATGAATTTAAAAGTTCATCGTCGATATTTTATCCTGTAAACATCAATCAATATATATCTGGAATCAAATATTCATCCTTGTACTACGTGCCAAAGATATTCATCACCGATCATGTTCATCTAAACACTGTTCATCTTTGCACTACGGGCCAAAGATATTAATCGATCGGTCGTATTCATCTCAACACTGTTCATCTTTGCACTACTGTGCCAAAGATATTCAAAGATATATCATCATTTAGGACCGAGGATGATGAAAAATATTTAAAGGAAACGAATCCAGTGAAACAAAAGAACAAATATTAAGGATTCGTATTTTAAACAATCCAAGTTCAAAAATACTTCATAAGTAATCAGAGTGGAGTAAAATTCAAGAATGATCAAAACATGGATACAATCAAAGCTAGTATCCATAATAGATATTTTGGACGAAAAATGAAAATTTAATTTTTCTGTGAATAGTGTCGTATTCGTGAATAGTGTCGTATACGTGAATAGTGTCGTATACGTGAATAGTAACTCCGACACCAAAAGATAAAAATTTCACAAAAAACATCATCATGCTTCGTGAATAGTACTCGTGAATAGTAACTCATGAATAGTAACTCGTGAATAGTAACTCATGAATAGTAACTCATTAATAGTAACTCGTAAATAGTAACTCATGAATAGTAACCCCGACATAAAAAAGTTCTAAATTTGATAAAAATTTCCAACCAATATTTTGGCATAATGATATTGAAGAAATAATATCATTTTTGAATAAAATAACATCCTTACCTCGAAAGATCGATTTACTTCTAAATTTGAAACAGGATATAGGCTATGACTTGAACTTGCACCGTATATCAATACTCAAAGTATACTCAAAATACTCACAAGAATAAACTTCGATAATATAGAGAAAAACTTCGGTTTATGGTGTGATTTTCAATTCTAACCTAAACACCCTATTTATAGGAAAATGCTTAGAACACCAAAGTAGAAAATTTAATATAATAATATTATATATATTACAAATTATATACGCACATTTTGACAACTGATTTCAGCTTATCTTGCACATGCTAGGGCTGTCCACAAAACAAAAAAAAACGTTTTTGCTATTTTAAATATTTTAAACTTCCAAAAATCAATTATTTCGGAGCTTCAGAACTTCAATAATTCATAATAAATAGCCCTTTTATCAGAAAATTCGAATCTTGCAATTTTCATAGGAAATTCAATTCTCTACAACTTTGCAGAAGAAAGTTTTTCCAAATTCCAAATAGAAATTGACCGAAATCAATTAAATTCATTTAATTCACATAATCAAATAAAAATTTAATTCTCATATAAATCCAATTTTCTCGGGCGTTACATTCTCCCCCTTATAAGGATTCTGTCCCCAGAATCTCGCTATAATTACATAAATAAATGAGGAAAGTTTTCCTTCATTTTACTTTTGAGTTCCCACGTTGCTTCTTCAGCATTGTGGTTTCTCCAAATAACCTTCACCGAAGGTATTATCTTATTTCTCAAAACTTGCTCCTTCCTATCAACAATTTGAATTAGAAGTTCTTCATACGATAAATATTTTTCTATCTGAATATATTCATACTCTACTACGTGTTTATAGTCCGACTTATAGGGACACAACACAGACACGTGAACCACATTCTGAATACGTTCCATTTCTAAAGGTAAGGCTACTTCATAAGCTACCTCTCTTACCCTTCTTAAAATTTCAATAGGTCCTATAAACCTTGGACTTAACTTCCCTTTCTTCCCAAAACTTATATTCCCTTTCCAAGGCGATAATTTTAGGAAAACATAAGACCCTACATCAAATTCCCTCTTTTCTTTTATGAGGATCAGCATACTTCTTCTACCTATCTTGAGCCGCTACCAATCTAGTACGTATTAGCTTTACCATGTCCACCGTCTTTTGTACCATCTCAGGTCCCAACATCCGACGTTCACCTACTTCATCCCAACATAATGGAGTTCTACACTTCCTTCCATACAACGCTTCGTAAGGCGGCATGCATATACTAGTGTGAAAATTATTGTTGTACGCAAATTCTACCAACGGTAGATGTTCGTCCCAACTTCCTTTAAAATCCATAACACAAGATCTTAACATATCTTCAAGCGTTTGAATTGACCGCTCACTTTATCCATCTGTTTGAGGATGATACGCCGTACTCAATCTCAACTGCGTTCCCATTTTCTCTTGCAAACTTCTCCAAGAGTTCGATGTGAATTGTGGATCATGATCTGACATAATCGAAACATGTAGTTCATGTCTTGAAATAATTTTTTTGACATACAGTTTAGCAAATTATTCTAGGTTATACCTAACTCATATTGGTAGAAAGTGAGCCAATTTCGTCAATCGATCCACTATCACCCAATTAGCATCGTATCCTTTCCTTGTTGTTGGAAGTCCCACCACAAAGTCCATTATGATGTGCTCCCATTTCCACTCTAGAATTTCTAATGATTGCAACAACCCACTAGGTCGTTGGTGTTCAGCCTTAACCTTCTGACAAGTTAAGCACTTACTAACATATTCAGCTATCTCCCTTTTCATGTTTGGCCACCAAGAGTTCTAACGAAGGTATTGATATATCTTTGTACTATCGGGATGTATCGAGTACCTCGAACTATGGACCTCACTCATTATCTCCTCTTTTAATTTGGAATTATTTGGAACCCAAATTCTTCCTTCAAAACGAAGTAATCCCTCCTTATCGAGATTATATTTAGTCTTTTCTTCATCTTCCATTCTCTTCTTCATATATTCACATTCCTCGTTGCTCAATTGCACTTCCTTAACACGTTCCACTATGGTCGGTTGAGTCTCTATTGAAAATAACATTTCCATTGCTTCATTTGGTGATTTAACTTCTAACTCCATTCTCTCCATCTCTATTACTAACTCATTCTGAGTCGTTAACATTGACAGTTTCTCTATACCCTTCCTACTTAGCGCATCAGCTACTACATTTGCTTTTCCCTGATGATATAAAATATCACAATCGTAATCTTTTATTAATTCTAACCACCTCCTTTGCCTCATTTTCAACTCCTTCTGTGTGAAAATATATTTCAGACTTTTATGGTCCGTGTATATCTCACACTTCTCACCGTATAAATAATGCCTCCATATTTTTAACGCAAAAACTACAGCTGCCAATTCTAGGTCATGAGTAGGATAGGCCTTCTCATAATCTTTTAATTGGCGTGACGCATACGCAATGACCTTGCCATGCTGCATGAGCACGCAACCCAGACCCCTATGCGAAGCATCGCTATACACTACAAAATTCCTCGTATTAATTGGCAAAGACAACACAAGTGCCTCACTTAACCTCTTCTTTATTTCCTGAAAACTATTCTCGCATTTATCAGTCCACGCATACTTCACCGACTTCCTCGTCAAATTTGTCAGCGGAGTAGCTATTTTAGAAAAGTCTTGGATGAACCTTCTATAGTATCCCGCTAACCCCAGAAAACTCCAAACTTCAGTTGGCGTTTTTGGTTGTTCCCACTCATTAACTGCTTCTAACTTTGTTGGATCTACAGAAATGCCATCTTTATCAATAACATGCCCCAGAAACTGCACTCGCTCAAGCCAAAATTCACACTTTATGAATTTCGCATACAACTTCTCCTTCCATAGTGTTTCCAACACTATCCTTAAGTGTTCAGCATGATCTTCTGGCATCTTAGAATAGACAAGAATATCATCAATGAACACTGCAACGAACTTGTCCAAATACTGTTTGAATACTCTGTTCATCATATCCATGAATGCGGCTGGTGCTTTAGCCAACCCAAACGACATAACCAGAAACTCGTAATGACCATAACGAGTCCTGAACGTCGTCTTAGGTACATCCTCCTTTCTTACTTTTAACTGATGATATCCCGTATGCAAATCTATTTTAGAAAAATACTTTGCCCCTTTCAACTGATCAAATAAATCATCGATCCTGAGCAACGGGTATTTATTCTTAATCATTAATTTGTTCAACTCTCGATAGTCGATACAAAGTCGTAACGACCCATCTTTTTTCTTTACAAATAATACAGGTGCTCCCCAAGGAGACACACTCGGTTAAATGTACTTCTTGTCTAATAGTTCCTGTAATTAAACCATTAACTCCTTCATCTCAACTGGCTCCATCCTATACGGTGCCCTTGAAACTAGTACCGTACCCGGTAATAGATCAATCACAAATTTGACCTCCCTATCCGGCAGAATACCCGGTAATTCCTCCGGAAATACATCCGCAAACTCTTGAATTATAGGTATCTGGTCTAAGGATGCTCCCACTCTTTGGGTATCCACAATATGACACAGATAACCTACACACCCATTTCTCAACATCTTCCTAGCTTGTGTCATCGTTAGACAACAAAAGCGTCTCGGTGATTTACTACCGAAGAAAACTACCTTGGTTTTCTTGGAAAGCCGAAGGTTCACACTTTTCCTATGGCAATCTATTATAGCCTTATGGTTAATCAATCAATCAATACCAAGAATTACATCGAATTCTTTTAACCTTATCGGTACCAAATCTACCGATAACTTATTACCTCTAATATCTACGTAACAATCCCTATGAATATGTTCAATAGCGATTATTTCCTCATTTTCTACTTTAACGTCTAAAGGTATTGCTAACTTTTTAGGGATTAAACCTAATTATTTAGCAAATCCACATGCTATAAAAGAACAAGTAGCACCCGAGTCAAATAACATATAAGCATTTATTTCATTCACTGGAATGATACTTGCTACTACATCTGATGATGTAACCACATATTGGATAGTCATATCAAAAGTACGAGCTGAGGGTCTACCCACCGATGGTGTTGGTCCAGTAATGGCTAACTTACCACTACCAGAAACCTTATTACCATCTAACCTTTTTTTTGGGCAATTTCTTGCCATGTGGTCCAATAATCCACAAACAAAACAGCCATGATTTTTTTTAGGGTTAGGACAGTTGGGTGATAAATTTCCCTCCTGCCCACTGTTATAACAAACTGATTTTCCCTTTAAACAGATTCCTAAATGAGTCTTTCCGCATGTCTTACATGCCTCCATCCTACGTTTAGGATCCCCTTGTTTCACCCCAGTATTCCCGAGGTTAAAACTTTTCCTCTTTGGTATACTTCCACTACCGTTGGCAACCTCTGCCTTATTTCCTCCCTCTCCCTTATTCTTATTCTTTCTTTCCTTGTGGTACTGAGTCAACGCTTCACTACCACCTTCGGCTATAATTTCCTTTTCCAGAATTATCCCATAGGAAGCACTCTGGAACACCAAAATCCTACTATAGAGCCAAGGTTTCAGGCCCTGCTCAAACCTACGATCTTTTCTCTCTTTTGTGTCCACTTGATGTGGAGCAAATCTTGCCAATTCATTGAATTTGGCTGCGTAGTGGGGAACCATCATGTCCCCTTGTTTAAGTTCAAAGAACTTAATCTCCATTCTCCCTTGCATGCTAGTAGGGAAGTAGTTCTCGAAGAATACCTTCTTGAATTGTTCCCATGTATCCGCCTCCGTTCTAACCCCACCCTGGTGAGCCTCCCACCAATAGTTGGCTTCCCCTTTCATCATGTAAGTCGCAAAAGAAGTCTTTTACGCCTCACCTACATTTGTGATAAAAAACACCTTCTCTATCTCTTTTACCCATGTCTAGGCCTCTAATGGGTCCGTCGTTCCTTTGAACTCCGGCGGACCAACACTTTTAAATTCTTTAAAGGTAGTTGTTCTAGCTACCCTAGGTGCTGCGGGAGCTCTACCCCCAGCTTGGTTAAATGCTTCCATTAATAAATTAATGAACTCTTGCATAGGGTTGTTTGGACCCCCCTAATTATCATTATGTGACTCAGCCTCTTAATTACGTTGTCTTCTTCTTGGCGGCATTATGCTGATTAAATAAATAAAGTTTCATTATTTTCTATTTACTTACTTAGTTTTCATTCCAAAATAACAACTCATACCACAACAAGCACATTAAATAAAAACTTAATTATATTAGTATGATTTTCATAGTTCAAAACTATTTACACTTTGCTTTCATAGCCCAAAAGCTATTACATTACTATCCTGCGATTGATTTCTACAAAAATTGGGATTTACAAAAAGACTACCCTTTTATACAAAAGAGGGTTTTACGTCACTATGCATATACAAAAAAGATATAATGATCTACTAACACTGCCTTACGGCATTCTCATGTTTCTGATTTGCTAAAATCGAAATAATATCTCGACTAATCATATGTCAAGTCTGACCTGACTCAATAGAATAACAAGAAATTTTCAGCTTGAAATCCTCATGAGCACAGTTATGGATGTAAGACATTCATGCTATCTTCTGGTCTTTTTCAACCAGTTTCTTTTGAAGCTCTACGACCTCTTCCTTATAATCCCTAGCTGTATCAATCATTAGCACCTTCTCATCGTGCTATAACTCAAAATTTGTCTCTGCAGACTCCTTCACCTCATATAGAGCGGTAATATCTTCATTTTGTGTCTACACCACTGTGCGCAGTTGTACATTCCTATCAAGCACTGCCAGATACAATGATCTCATTGCATCTGGAGGTGTTGACTCCTGAGTAGGTACCACTGTATTAATCGATGTTACCTCCATATCCTCTTCTACGTCTATCATCATATCAAGGTATGATGTTATTCCCATAGTTTCCTCGGAGTAATCCTCCTTGGAACTATACTCCTATGGATCTGAATCTTCCAGAATTACTAACAGTACCTCTGCCACCGGCATAGATACTATCTTTACTCTATTCATAGACTCTTCACTCACCACGTGTATGTCTCTATACATCAAGCTATCGTTCGACATCTACAATAACACATAACATGTTGATTAGTACATAATACACAATAGTATAATCACAAATCGTATTTAATTTATTTAGGATTAATTTTTATCTTTTAAATCTGTCGGTACTGAGTTTTCTCAATACCTTATTAACTCATTCGACTCAAATTTACTTTCTTCAGACTTTACCTTCCTTACGAGGTTATTAGCCTAAGGTTCTTCCTCCCTTAAGTTTTATAACCTAATGCTTTGATACCAACCTGTGACGCCCCCAAATTTAGGTATCTTCCAACCCGACATATGGTGCTGCACGGTACTCATAATCATACAATCATTCCAATGAAATCACAACACAATGAATGTATTAACTATCTTCTTATTACAATCATAGTAAAATCCTTTCCCAGGTTCATAAACAGATTATATCATTTGTTGTTCATAAGTATAATACATACAATCATACTAATCTATTACAAGACATTTAACTATCCATCTTAGCCTTGCCTTTATCTCTCTTAGAATTCTCAGTACATTCGGCTTTAGTTGCAATCATATAATTCACGCAAGAAGTGAGCATAACTAGCTCAGCAAGTCTAACAAAGAATAATATCAATACCACATTCGTGAATTATATGATTATCTTACACAACTGAACAAATAGTCATGAAGTACTACGAAACATTAACTAGTACTTATCAATTTATAACATCAATCCCCAAAGTATATAATAGTTTAGGAATTCTGAACCGGTCAAAAGACCATGAACATACTCTTTCCATTTTCATACATGAAAAGGACATCACAGCACTAAGTTCGTACATCTGAAATTTCTTACGAGCACTTTTAGGTGATCAGCCTATAGTACTCTATGTTGATCAACATTCATCCTTTAAATGTATTTACATTTAAGATTTGGCAAACTCGCGTGCCCATCGAATAAACGATGAAAAATACTTTTGTTTGTTCATAGACAAACTTACCTTTGAATCCGTACCAAATACATGGCATAGGATAGCATTATACTTTCTATATAGAAAGACACGTACACAAATCAATTTAACTCTTAAGAATAGTCTAGCCGAGTTAAAACTGGCATTGACCCTTTCATTAAAATCAATTCATGCATCTCATAACATGAATCATTAAAACCCTGACTAACACGAAGGTTAGACAAGCGTTAAGAAAATTTGCCTTCAAGCGTCTTTGAATAAAATATTCAACAGGTCTCAGTCTTTACAGTGTCTACATGATATATTCACATAGAACACTATAATTAGCTACCAAAGAATCAATCACATTGTTTCTACCAACTTCTTTCTCTTATGTCTTAGTTGAAATTATTTCATTAATAATGTCAATACGAATTACTACCCATTTATCTCAGCTTGTTAACGTTCGTACCTTACTAACCGAGACTCGATCATTATTGGTGAAGTACTAATGTTGAACATCGTTCACGGTTTACTTATTTACACTTCGCGTTCTTCGTTTACATACTAACAACTTGTGTTCAATTCCTAAGTTCATCATATTATATGTAACATAGGAATGGTTTTAGTATGTTCTTTAAGTATATAAACTTGGCTTATAGTGGTCTTGAAACATTTAAGTTCAAATCTAACTTTCCCAACATTTTCCCTATCTTGGCACTGTGGCACCAGACTTCAGTCCTAGAAATTTTTGATAGTTAACTTTTTTGACGAACTTCCCGTCTTCATATCTTCTTTGTTATAAGTTCGAATTGGTCCGTTCAAAAGCCCTCAACTCCCATTTTACATACTCTAAGTGTACATATAAGAATTTTACATTTTTGAATCCGTTAACTTGGAATTCACTTTTAAGTTCATTATCGAGTGTTTGTTTATCGTTCTTGAGCGTTCAATACTCATTTTCTTTGTTCTAAGTCGGAATTCAACAATTCTTGAGTCCACAACTCTTTAATACCTTATCTCACGTGTTAACAATGAAAACCAATGTTTCCAAGTCACATGGCAACTTTCGACTACTAATCTGGGATTTCTATGTTTTCGACGTTTAACGTCTAATTTCATAAAATTCGCCATAACTTCGTTACTCGTGTCCTATTTGCCAAATCAAATGGAACAACTCCATTGATTCCTTATCTACATCCTAACCAATCAAGATGGACATATCCTATCAATGATGCTTTTTAATTTGTCCATCAACAACCAAGTTAATGATCAATAATTTCTACGGTTTAAATTTACGTAAACCCTTAAGATTTCTACTTAAACATGACTTATCAATGTTTTAATCATTAAAAGCCATCATTATTCCTCCATAAGAGTCATGCTCCACCAATCTACGATTCTTTATAATAAAGGAATCGAAAATTTGAAAAATTAACGTTTAAGGAATTTGAGGAATTTGTTCTTCACGTTCTTGGTAAAACTTGTTATGGTTTGCTTCAAAATAGGATGATTACTTGTTTCTAGCTCTTTCTCTCTCTCAATATAAGTTTGACAATTCTTGTAAAACAACAAATGACCAACTTAATCTTTCTTTTATAGACAAACTAAATGGAGGGCATAATGGTCATTTCGTGACCTCCATACTATTCCCACCTCCACAACAACTTAGCCACCAAGTAACCACTTTACTTGGTGGCCAAGTGGCCAGCCCACATGCTCCATAGGTCATCCCCATGGGTTTCCCCTTGGGTTTTGCCCATTTGGTGACACATTGGTTCGATCTGCGGTTCGGTTTCTTGGATCGGACTTAATTAAACTTAATATCGGGTCTTAACTTGGGCTTGATTACATAATTCATTGGGCTTGATATAATCCAAGTCCAATTGGATTATACAAAGTCCTTAAACTCTACGTCCATTACGAACCAATCATATCCTACGCGTATAACTCACGTATTCTCTTCGTATAGTACTCGTATGATATTCGTATTGTAAGTCATATTAAATCTTCATACTATACTTGTATACTAAATAGTATCACACTCGTATATCGTACGCATAATCATCTTAATCATTATACGTGTAAGTCCTCGAATTTTATGAAATAAAATTATTCAATTTTCTTATAATTATTATTTTATTTCATAAATGGTTAAATTGATAAAAGGTTAAATTTAAGAGTGATATGTGAATTTTTTTTGCAAAGTAAGTAAGTTGTTATAAAATATTCGTTTGGTCGGGGAATATTCTTTTTATCGGGAAATATCCGTACGACGGCACAATCATTGGTGGACCCCACAACGGAAGTATTGTCGTAGTAAGAAAATGACAGAATTATCTTTTAATAACGGTGAAAGTGTTACCGTTAAAACTGTTGAACTACCCTAGTAGTAAAGTACGATGTCTACGCGTGGTTGCATAGTAGCACACGGTATTGATTATTAATGCTTACGTAAGAAGTCATTCAGTTATACTCAATTATTACTACAGTAATTGTTGCATCATATCTCTCATATTATTGATTCAATTATTGTCACAGTATCATCTGCATAATATGTTATATTATTAAATCAATAATTGAGACGACAAAGTTATTCATATTATTATTTGTAATATTGACAATGTCTAAAAGTTCTGTCAAGGAGAGGTTTGGTCACCTAATTGCACGCCAATAGGGAGAAATCCTTATCGGAAATCCCCCTCTTTCCTGGGAACGACCTGGTTGTTAAATATTGTGAATTATAATAATAATGATGAATAAGTTCGTGTTGATTAAAGATGAAATTGATAGTTTCATTGTGTTGGAATTATTGGTGTTAGTGGAAAATAACAGTTATTTCGATAATAATTGATGTCTGGAAGTTATCGGGTAATTAACTGGATAAATGAGAAATTAATTGCTATTAATTCACATGCTTATAACTATGTGTTCACATGTGGTTACTATTGATTCACATGATTTACTATTAGGGAAGTTGGTGCAAGATTGATAATACTTACATGATTAAGTTAAAAATGGAGGTATAGATGGAGGTACTATACTATAATTCGTATTTTCACATGTCTACAACTATTGATTCACATGATTTACTATTAGGGGAGATGGTGCAAGTTTGATAATACTTGGATGACTAAATTTAAAATGAAGAATAAGCGGAAGGTATTATACTGTAATATTTTGAGCCCCAAAATGTGCAATTATCGAAACTATGTTTTCCTATAAATAGAAGCTCATTCTTCCTTCGTTTCTCACCAATTCACTAAAGCTATAAAGCAATTATTATAGAGAGAAAGAAGAAGAGAAGTCTACTACCTCACTATTCCAGTTTTCTTCTAAGGTAAGGGGTATTATTCTTTCGTATTCATGAAGAGATTTATTTTCTTTCAATACTCGTAAGGGTTATTATTCCCTTCTTAATTATTATGTTGGAATAACCTGTCTATGCGAAGTACCGCATACATGGTGAAATTCTTCTGTTATTCCATTCTTTATTATTCTATTGGATTAACCTGTCTGTGCGGTCTATCGCATGCCTGATGAATTCTGTTGTTATTCCATTCTTTATTATTTTGTTGGAATATCCTGTCTGTGCGGATTACGCATGACCTAGTTCCGTTCTTTATTATTCTGTTGGAATATCCTATCTGTGCGGATTACGCATGACCTGGTTCCATTCTTTATTATTCTTTTGGAATAACCTGTTTGTGTTGTCTATCGCATGCCTGGTGAATTCTTCTGTTATTCCATTCTTTATTATTCTGTTGGAATAACCTGTCTGTGCGGTCTATCGTATGCATGGTGAATGATCCTTCGTATTCATTCCTTATTAAATTATGGAAATGATCTGTCTATGTGGATTACCGCATGGCGGGCGAAAATCCATTTGCAGTTTCATATATTCTCTTATACTCAGTTGGTTAAAGCTTTGGCTTCTATACTCCATGAAATTAGTGGAATATCCTTGATATTTGCGCTTCATCTGGTATCTTTTCATGGAAATATTCTTCTGAGCATTCTTGAATTTTACTTTACAAAGTAGTATCATGTTGACAATTTAGACGTTACTGATTTCTAGATAAATTAAATTATAAATCTTTAAAATTTATCCTTGAACTTATTTTATTGAATTATTATGTCATTGTCATCATCCTCATGCTTATATTGTGATTAAAGTCATCTTTGGCTTACATGCATAGATGGACTTGTTATGATTATGACCAGGGATTATTCGATATAATCATGACCGCAATGTGACGAACGATGTGGTAAAAGTCCTCATTGGCCTGTAGTTCATTGATGGACAGTAGCTGGTATGATTATGACCAGGGATTATTCGGTATAATCATGACCATTGATGATTACATGAATATCCTTGGCCGTGGTATAGGGATGTCGTGGTTTATCTATTAAGCTAAGTCTCAGCGATAAAAGTGATGAAAAACCTTTTAAATCATAGAAGATAGTAGATTTTATGTTCTACTTGACTCTTCTAATGGATTGCTTATTACGCTACAGTTGTTGATCTAAAACTTGTTGTCTATTATATTCTATCAGTTGTTATACTGTTGAAGGCTAATGATAGTTTATTCTGCATTATCTTAGTCATAATATTTCTTACTGGGCTAGTTAATCTCACCCTTTCTTTCACTGTTCTCTTCAGGAAATGAGAATATAACTGGGATGAGTCAGGGAACGGATTGACGGTCCAGATGGTTGTTTTAGTAGTCCTCACTATTCTATAAAATAGTGTGACAATAAATGTAATGAGGACTCCATTGAGTGTGGATATTGTCTAGATGACAATATTCTTATTGAAACTCTTAGATTATGTTTTATCGTATTTTACCCGACAATTGTATAATTAAGTTTGTATTTGATTTATGTACCATGTATTTGGTGACTCAAGATGGGTGATGTATACCTGTTTTGGGGGCATCACAATATGTATATCATTTCCTTCTCAGAAATCATTTTTCCCAAACCATAGGTTTTAAGTCCGCATACGAAAACTTTGTATGCCATAACTGAAATATTATTAGATATTTCATCTCATCCTTGTATTCTATCATTACTCATTTCTCAGAATTTCAAACTTAATTCCCGAGCAGAAACAGATGAATAGTGTTTTTACGGAAATTTCTCGAAAAACTTTTATTTTCGTCTTGGAAATTCAAAACAATTAATTCTAGCACATAGCAAGAATCCTAACCACATCCGCACATCCTAGGTCATAGAACGACCTACACATAGCTTACTCACATAAGAATTAATTAAATTCATTTAATTCACATAATCAAATAAATATTTAATTCTCATATAAATCCAATTTTCTCGGGCATTACAATTAATTTCAATCAAATTAGTCTTAATTTAAACATTTTTATTTTTATTTTTAATTCTCTTCCTATATTTCTTTCTTTTCAGGTACCATGGATGACTTTGCGTATCAATGGTCATACGAACATATTTCAACCAAAATAAGCAGGGATTGATGGACTTAATACATTTTACGTGAAGTCGGTACAAATTGAGGCAAATTCGAAGACGTTGGAGGTTATCACAGCCCAATGGAGTCGAAGGATGGCAAACATGGTTCAACTAAGGGAAAAAGGGATTGATGGACTTAATGCATTTTCCGTAATATCAGCACAGATTGAAGAACTTTCGAGGACGTTGGAAAGCACTCCCCAATGGGGCCTGCCACCTATCAAATCGAAGCTCTCGAAGAGCTCTACAATCTGTGTTGATATTGTGGAAAATGCATTAAGTTCATCAATCCCTGTTTCCCATGGTTGAGTCATGTTTGCCATCCTTCAACTTTGTTGGGCTGTGATAAGCTCCAACGTCTTCAAATTTGCCTCAATTTGTACTGACTCTACAGAAAATTTATTAACTCCATCAATCCCTGTTTACCTTGGTTGAGGCATGTTCATTGTGAAAGCCCCCAAATCCGGGTCCTAAATCACCATGGATCTGGTATACTAGTTCTAACTATTGCGGAAGATATAAACATAAATTGTTTATACATTAAACATTATATACTAATCCCAAGGTCGAGTAACCATAACTTATACACAATTCATTATCATATCTGACATACAAAGATTTTATCATACATTATTGTTACCAATCTATCTACACATGTAAACTAAAGATGGAACTGTCTTTAACCTTTCCTTGTATCTGACGCATTCGCCTTAATCTGCAATGTTTTATCATGATATAGCAAGGGTGAGCATGAAGGTTGCCCAACAAGTTTAAATTTAATTTAAGGATATATCATGATTGAAAGAGTCTGAATAACAAGCTGGCTATAATTCAACAATGTAGTTGTGAATTAGCAGGAACAAACTTTTGACTGAACAAGTATTAAACATAAATAAATATATCTGAACCGAATGGTAATGAAGGTGATCAACCTTTTATACCTGACTTATATATGCAATATGTACAGAGTACAATTCTACAATGGCAATCAGCAATGATTAACCATAAGCATATCTGAATGAAACAACTCTTAGTAGAGTTAAGAAAAACTTGCCTGTTATGTTGATTACCGTTACACAATTTATATCGCTTTATTCGAAGACCTAATATTAGTAATATAGATCTCCAATATTTGAATAATATCATCATAATATAATATTATTATATATATACATAGAATAACCTAAACACATAACACATAACCCTATCAGTCTATTCAACACATAAAACTCGGTATCAAGTCAAACTATTGTAGTCTGAGTTGAACCTGACACAATTCTAACATCCCGACGGTGTAGTCAGACAAATATCGAGTTTAAGTTTAATTAAACTCTGCCTAAATGTAAAATCCCAAATTTTATGAATAAATATTTAATTTTCTTGAAATATTTTTTTAAATATTATGGTGTGGATTTGAGATATGTTATAGTTGTGGGTAGTATTTATAAATTTTGCAAAGTATGCAAGTTGTTGTATTATATTCGATTGGTCGTGGAATATTCATTTTAGCGAGGGAATATTAAATAACCAGCGCATTCATTGGTGGACCCTACAACGGAATTATTGTTTGATTGAGAAAATGACAAAAATATTTTATGAAAATAACGGCGGAAGTTTTACCGTTAATCTTTGTTGAACTACTCGGTAATAAAAAGTACAAGATGTACGTGTGGTTGCATAGTAGCACACGGTATTGATTATTGATTCTTACTTAAGAAGTCACTCAATTTTATTCAATTATTGCAACATGGAATTGTTGTATAGTATCTCACGTTATTTGATTCAATTATTGTCGATATTTTATATATTATTAAATCGATAATTGAGATGACAGAGTTATTAATATTTATTATTTGCAATATTAACGATGTCTAGAAGTTCTGCCAAGGAGAGGTTTTGTAAGACCCCAACTTATTATAAATGAAATTGAATTTCCTCTATTTATTATTTTGAAATAGTAAGGGTTGATTTGATTAAATATGGTTAGTTATGGGTAAAATGCACAAATATTTTAAATAAGCAAGTGGTTATAAAATATTCATTATTGTCGGAGAATATTCGTTTGGTCGTGGAATATTCTTGTTGTCGGGGAATATTCGTGCGGCGGCGCAGCCTTGTGTGGGCCCCATAACGGAAAGCGATTGGATGAAGAAAACGACAAGTATAAGTTGTTTTTTAAATAACGGTGTAGTTTTTACCGATAATACTGTAAGAATACCCGGTGGTTAAAACATAGTAGCACGCAGTATTGAACCAATTATTGATTCTTACGTAAGAAGGCACTACTTAATAATTGTTACAGTAATTATTGTTCAATATTTTATTTTATTGATTCAATAATTGCTACGTTGATATTTTATATTATTGTTGTTTTAATAATTATCACTACATAGTATTTTCCATTATCAGATCAATAATTCATATTATTTGAGTAATATTATTAGATAGTATTATTGGCAATGTCTAGAAAGTTACGTCTGGGAGAGGTTTGGTCACCTAATTACGCTATTAGTAAGAAGAAATCCTTATTGAAAGCCCCTCTTTCACAGGAACGACACACTGTTGTCGATATTGTGATTCTCAATATTATTTGTGAATAATTAATTATTGATTTATATGATAAGGAAAATATTCATTTTATGTGGATATAGATGGAGAAAATTTTAAAGTGACAATTGTTGAAAAATTGATATTTTATCTTTTCTGATAAAATAATTCATTTAAATATATTATTATATTTTAATAATATAATAATGGTGATATTTTTACAATGAATGTGGGATATATGAATATATGAGGAGGAAGAGTATTTTTGTTACTAAAAATATTTAAAACATGTTTTTGCATGTTTGTGGACCTCATTTCTTGACTGAAATTTGATTATAGCATATAAAATCGCCCGTATGTGAATTTCGGTCAATTTCTGTTTGGAATTTGGAAAAACTTAAAACTACAAAGTTGTAGAGAATTGAATTTTCTATGGAATGAAAATAAGGTTCGAATTTTTCTAATAAAAGGGCTATTTATTATGAATTATTGAAGTTCTGAAGTTCCGAAATAATTGATTTTTAGAGTTTTAAATAATTCTAATAACAAAAACGTTTTTTTTTTATTTTGGTGAGGTGAGCCCACTTGGTGGCTGATGTTTTGGGCAAAAGAAGGGTGAGTAGGAAATTTTAAAAATTATATTAATATTTTATTAAATTTTCTACTTTGGTGTTCTAAGTATTTTCCTATAAATATGGTGCTTAGGTTAGAATTGAAAATCACACCAGAAACTAAAGTTTTCTCTCTCTATATTATCGAGCATATTCTTGTGAGTATTTTGAAACTTTGAGTGTTACTATACGGTACAAGTTCCCTTCAAAGACTATATCCAATATTCGGTCCAAATCTTGTCTTTTCGAGGTAAGAGATATTTTTTTTTTAAAATGATATTATTTCTTCTAATATCATTATGCCGGAATATTGGTAAGATTTTTCTTATGAAATTCTTGTCTTTTAGTGTCGAGGTTACTATTTACGTATACGGCACTATTCACGTATACGACACTATTCACGAATACGACACTATTCACAGAAAAATTAAATTTTCATTTTTGTCCAAGATATCAATTATGGATACTAGCTTTGATTGTATCCATGTCTTGAATTTTACTCCACTATGATTATTTATGATGTATTTTTAAACTTGGACTGTTTAAAGTATGAATCCTTATTATTTGTTCTTTTGTTTCACTGGATTCATTTTTTTTAAAATATTTTTCATCATCCTCAGTCCTAAATGATGATATTACTGAATATCTTTGACCTGTAGTGCAAAGATGGTTGATTTTCTTATGAATATCTTTGGCCCATAGTGCAAAGATGTACAGGTGTTGAGATAAACATGACCAACTGATGAATATCTTTGGCCCATAGTACAAAGATGAATATTTAGTGACGCCCCCAAAATAGGTATACATCACCCATCTTGAGTCGCCAAATACATAATACAAAATTCAAATACAACTTAATAATATAGCTGTCGTGTAAAATACGACAAAACGTAAACTGAGAGTTTAATAAGAAAATTGTCATCTAGACAATATCCACACTCAATGGACTCCTCATTACATTTATTATTACACTATTTCACAGAATAGTGAGGAGTACTAATGCACCATCTAGGACCATCACTCTGTTCCCCGACTAGTCCCAGCTACATTCTCATTTCCTGAAGAGAACAATGAAAGAAAGGGTGAGCTCAACTAGCCCAATAAGAAATACTATGATTAAGATAATGCAGAATAAATTATCGTTAGCCTTGAACAGTGTTAAACTGATACAATATAACAAACATCAAGTTTAACTGCAGTGAAACAAGCAATCCATTATAAGAGTCAAGTAGAGAATAAAATCTACCATCTTCTATGATTTAAAAAGTTTTTCATCACTTTTATCGTTGGGACTCAGCATAATAAATAATCCAAATCATCCCTGCACTACGGCCAAGGAAATTTTTTTTAGTATCACGACCACAAATTATCCACGAACTACGGGCCAAAAATAATCGTGTTTTCATCAACGGTCCTGATCATGCCATAAAATAATTCATCTTTGCACCCTTGGTCGAAGAGAATCCATAGCCATAATCATACCAAAAATTGTCCATCAATGCACTACGGGCCAATGAGGACTTTTTCCACATCATTTGTAACATTACGGTCATGATTATACCGAATAATCTCTGGTCATAATCATACCAAGTCCATCTATGCACTACAGGTCACAGATGACTTTCAACATAATATAAACATGAGGATGATGACAATGATATAAGAATTCAATAAAATAAGTTGAAGAATTAATTTATCCAGGAACTAATAACCTCCAAATTATCAACATGATACTTCTTTGTAGAGTAAAATTCAAGAATGCTCAGAAGAATATTTTCATAAAAAGATACTGGATGAAGCGCAAATATCAAGGATATTCTACTAATTTCATGGAGTATAAAAGTCAAAGCTTTAACCAACTGAGTATAATAAAGAATGGAATAACAAAAGAAATCACCATGCATGCGGTACTTCGCATAGATAGGTTATTCCATGTAATAATAAATAATAGAAACCAAGTCAAAGCGTAATGTCATAATGCAAGCGGGATATTCTAACAGAATAATAAAGAATGGAATAACAACAGAAATCACCATGCATGCGGTACTTCGCATAGACAGGTTATTCCAATAGAATAATAAATAACGGAACTAGGACCGACGTAAAATGCACAGACAGGATATTCCAACAGAATAATAAAGACGGAACTAGGTTAGGCGTAAAACGCACAGATAGGATATTCCAACAGAATATTAAAGACAGAACCAGGTCCGGCATAAAATGCACCGACAGGATATTCCAACAGAATAATAAAGAATGGAATAACAACAGAATTTCACCATGTATGCGGTACTTCTCATAGATAGGTTATTCCAGCAGAATAATAAATAATGGAATAACAAAATAATTTCACCAAGTATAGGGTAGATCGCGTATACAGGTTATTCCAACAGAATAATAAAGAATGGAATAACATAAGTTCTCTTCATGAATATGAAAAAAAAAATACCCCTTACCTTTGAAAGAAGAGTATTTCGACTGGTAGGGCGAGGATATACTCGAAGAAAACTTGCACTACGCTCAAAGCTTTCTTAAACTCAAAAGAAATACACTCAAGATTATAGAAGAAGAATTCTCTCTAGAGTTTCAATGAATTCGTAAGAAATAATGAAGGAATGAGCATCTATTTATAGAAGAATGGACTGCATAGTAACTAATTCATGAATGGTCTAGATTGATTTACTTTTAAACGGACGGTCCAGATTGATTTAATAAAATATTCTAATAGAACAAAATCTTTTAAATAAAATATAATATATTCTATTTATAATCTAATAAAACGAATAACTTTATAAAAGTATTCTATTTTATATAAAAAGATTTTACTATGCAAACACAATGCAGCACAATGCAAACACTATGCATAATAAAATATAATATATTCTAATTATTGTCTAATAAAATGTATAACTTTATAAAAGTATTACATTTTTTATATAAAAAGATTTTACTATGCAAAATACTATGCATAATAGAATATTATATATTCTATTTATAGTCTAATAAAATGAATAACTTTATAAAAGTATTACATTATATATAAAAAGTTTTTTTTTTATAATATTAATAAAACTAATAAAACAAAACTGAGTGACTTCTCACGTAAGCATTAATAATCAATACCGTGTGCTACTATGCAACCACGCGTATTACTGTACTTTTACAACCGAGTAGTTCAACAGTTTTAATGGTAAAACTTCCGCTGTTACTCTCATAAAAATATTTTTGTCGTTTTCTCAATCTAACAATAATTCTGTTGTGGGGTCCACCAATGATTGTACCATCGTACGGATATTCCCCGATAAAAAGAATATTCCCCGACCAATCGAATATTATATAACAACTTACATACATTACAAAATTTATAAATACTACCCACAACTATAACATTATATCAAATCCACAACATAATATTCAAAAAAATTATTTTGAGAAAATTAAATATTTATTCATAAAATCTGGGGTCTCACAATCTCCCCTCCTTATGGAATTTCGCCCTCAAAATTTACGTACGTACCTGGTATGCTGAAGAGGTGAGGGTACCTTGACTTCATTTTAGATTCTAACTCTTGAGGTATAACCTTTGAGTGCCAAATATAATCCTTCTTATCCAAGATTTTAACACGTATCTCCTCATACGTTAAATCATCCGTTATCTCGTTCGGTTCTAAATTAATAATGTGGTTCGGGTCGTCCACATATTTACGTAATATCGATACGTGAAAAATGTTATGAACACGCAACATACTTGGCGGTAAAACGAGTCTATAAGCCACAATTCCTATTTGATCGAGGATTTCAAAATGGGCCAATTAAATTGAGGGTTAAGATAATGCCTTCTTGAACCTTCTTCTTCACATTCATCAGCTCTGAGTATGTAGCTTGAGTGGCTTTAACTTTATCGATTAAAGTCGATTCTACTCGTATATTCGTTATCTTCACGTGGGTTCGTATATTCGCACTTGTAATCGCATACGATCTTCTACTCAATGCGTCAGCTACCATGTTCGCTTTTCCTACGATGGTATTGAATGGTATGATTATAATCTTCAACATCTCGAGTCAACGTCTGTGGCGTATGTTACGTTCATTTTAGTTAAAGAAATATTTTGAGGGTTTAAGAAATGGGTTTTGTACTGGGGTCAATACAAAATTCGATTTCACGCTCTAGGGATAGGCTAGGAAGTCTTCATGAATACGTCAGGAAATTTATTAACGATAGAAATATCATTCAAAATTTTGACCCTCATCCAAGACTTGGATAGTACGTCACATTGATACCTATCAACTTGCCATCTTCATTCACGATGTCGCCTACAGAAAGTCTGGTGCATTCCACATAAGGAAGTCAATAATTAAAGGATCGGGCTCTTTACTTATGGCTTGATATGACAATGATTGACTTTAGTGGTTTGGTTACTTTGAATTCGCATAACAGGTTGGTTAGGAATATGAAAGCTAACAACCTTACGAAAAGCATGATAAGTAGTTAACCAATCATTTCCAAAAATCACATCAAAGGAAAGTATTTTCAAAGAGATAAGATCGACAGGTAACGTGAAAGTGTTGATTTGAACAAGATTTATAAATTGTGGAGGTAACGAAGGTTTCTCCCAACTGAGTTTAAACAGATATATCAAAGTCTAACTTCTCCGGAGTTAACTTCAAACATTGAACACAACTAGGTGAAATAAAAGAGTGAGTAGAACCGGTATCTAACACGGTATAGACTTCACAAGAGTTTATGACTAACATACCCCTGATAATTTTATCCAGGTTCCTCGTCACAAAAAAAAACGCTCTCTCTTAAACTACCAGCTTTGGCTTGTCTGGGACATCCTTTGGCATCACTATCCAAGCTGGACTTGACTTCACCATACGACAAAATCGAGCTAGGTGACCTTCTCTTCCACAATTAAAACACGCATTGGATTGCTGTGTATAGTTTGGACGGATGTGTCCCTCCTGTCCGCATTTGAAACATACGACCGGTGGTCGTTCTTCTTCCTTTGAAACAGGTGCTGGTGTCGATGTCTTCACGTCATTGTTGAACCTTCTCTTCTTGAAATATCCATTCTTATTGTTTTGGCCATGATTACCACCGAAGTGGTTACCATTTCTGGCATGTTAATTCCCTCCAAGCTTATTGTCACCACTTTGATGACTGTTATCATCGGTATTATCATTTTAACGGCTACTCTCTTTTGGTTGGGTTGACTCATTATCGCGCTCCAATAACTGAGCCGTATTAACAACATCTAAATACAAACACAGTTTATGAGAGATAAGATATTGACGTATCTCAGGTTTCAAACCTCTTAGAAACATTCGCGTCACTCTCTCCTCATTATCAACCAAATGAGACGCAAATTGGGACAACTCGGCAAACTTGGCTTCGTACTGCGACACGGTCATGTTGTTTTGCTCCAACTTGACAAACTCCATCTCCTTCATGTGACGAGTACTTTCGGGAAAGTATTTGTCATTGAATAGCTCTTGGAACTTCTCCCAAGACATCTTGAGTGCGTCAGGCTGGGTACGTTTTACAGATCCCCACTAGTAATCTACCTCTTCACGCAACATAAAGTTGGCGAATGGAACCTTTTGCTCCTCAGAGCATCCTATGACATCAAATATCTTGGTGATCTGCTTTAACCACGTCTCCGCCTTAAGTGGTTTTGGCTTTCCCAAAAACTCCGGTGGTCCCAGCTCCTTGAATTGCTTAGCGGTGACTGACCGTGGGTTGCCATTATTTTTACTTGCATTATGAACAGGAGTCGCCTTCGCCTGATGTTGCATGAATTCTAAAAAGCTCCTAAACGTACCATTGTTCATCAATTGATCAGTGTTGTTGTTTACAGGAGGATTATCGCCATCCTGTTGCACATTGTCCTGATTATTGATCTGTGGAGACTCAACGGTCTCCTGTGCTCCATTGCTTATCTCAACATTTTTAGATGCCATTTTTAAATACTGCCACAAAGTTAATTAACATATCACATATTATCTCTATACTCTGACCGACCAATTAAATACCAAATAAACTTAGGTAGGTCATACTAGCGAAAGAATTCCCCGTCTCTCCCCTCCTAGTTCTTGTCTCACATCTCAGCCAGGGATCATATCCCTAAGCTTTGATACCAACTGTGACGCCCCCAAAATAGGTATACATCACCCATCTTGAGTAGCCAAATACATGGTACAAAATTCAAATACAACTTAATAATACAGCTATCGTGTAAAATACGACAAAATGTAAACTGAGAGTTTAATAAGAATATTGTCATCTAGACAATATCCACACTCAATAGAGTCCTCATTACATTTATTATTACACTATTTCACATAATAGTGATGACTATTAATGCACCATCTAGGACCATCACTCTGTTCCCCGACTAGTCCCAGCAACGTTCTCATTTCCTGAAGAGAACAATGAAAGAAAGGGTGAGCTCAACTAGCCCAGTAAGAAATATTATGACTAAGATAATGCAGAATAAATTATCGTTAGCCTTCAACAGTGTTAAACTGATACAATATAACAAACATCAAGTTTAACTGCAGCGGAACAAGCAATCCATTAGAAGAGTCAAGTAGAGAATAAAATCTACCATCTTCTATGATTTAAAAAGTTTTTCATCACTTTTATCGCTGGGACTCAGCTTAATAAATAATCCACATCATTCATGCACTACGGCCAATGACATTTTTTTTAGTATCACGACCATAAATTATCCATGAACTACGGGCCAAAGATAATCGTGTTTTCATCAACGGTCCTGATCATGCCATAAAATAATTCATCTTTGCACCCTTGGCCGAAGAGAATCCATAGCCATAATCATACCAAAAACTGTCCATCAATGCACTATGGGCCAATGAGGACTTTTTCTACTTCATTTGTAACATTACGGTCATGATTATACCGAATAATCCCTGGTCATAATCGTACTAAGTTCATCTATGCACTACAGGCCACAAATGACTTTCAACATAATATAAACATGAGGATGATGACAATGATATAAGAATTCAATAAAACAAGTTCAAGAATTAATTTATCCAGAACTAAATAACGTCCAAATTGTCAACATGATACTTCTTTGTAGAGTAAAATTCAAGAATGCTCAGAAGAATATTTCCATGAAAAGATACTGGATAAAGCACAAATATCAAGGATATTCTACTAATTTCATGGAGTATAGAAGTCAAAGCTTTAACCAACTGAGTATAATAAAGAATGGAATAACAAAAGAAATTACCATGCATGCGGTATTGCGATGACGGGTTATTCCAATGAATAATAAATAATGAAACTAGGTCGTGCATAATACGAAACCAAGCGTGATATTCCAATGTAATAATAAAGAATGGAATAACAACGAAAATCACCATGCATGCGGTACTTGGCATAGACGAAGTTATTCTAATAGAATAATAAATAATGAACTAGGTCCGGCGTAAAATGCATGCATGTGATATTCCAATGTAATAATAAAGAAATCCAAAACCAGGTTCAACGAAAACGCATGATCGGATATTCCAAATAATAATAAAGACGGAACTAGGTCCCAAAGAAAACTCACATGATGTGATATTCCAACAAAATAATAAAGATGGAACCAGTCCCACAGAAATGCATGCATGTGATATTCCAATGTAATAATAAAGAATGGAATAACAACAGAAATTTCACCATGTATGTGGTACTTAGATGATATGAAAGTTATTCCAAATGAGAATAATAAATAATGGAATAACGTAAGAATTTCACCAAGTATAGGGTAGATCACGTATCACAAAGTTATTCCAATGTAATAATAAAGAATGGAATAACAGAAGTTCTCTTCATGAATATGAAAAAAAAAATACCCCTTACCTTTGAAAGAAGAGTATTTCGACTGGTAGGGCGAGGATATACTCGAAGAAAACTTGCACTACGCTCAAAGCTTTCTTAAATTCTAAAGAAATACGCTCAAGATTATAGAAGAAGAATTCTCTCTATAGTTTCTCTCTCTAGAGTTTCAGTGAATTCTTAAGAAATAATGAAGGAATGAGCTTCTATTTATAGGAGAATAGACTGCATAGTAACTAATTCATGAACGGTCCAGATTGATTTACTTTTAAACGGACGGTCCAGATTGATTTAATAAAATATTCTAATAAAACAAAATCATTTAAATAAAATATAATATATTCTATTTATAATCTAATAAAACGAATAACTTTATAAAAGTATTCTATTTTATATAAAAAGATTTTACTATGCAAACACTATGCATGCGGCACTATGCATAATAAAATATAATATATTCTAATTATTGTCTAATAAAATGTATAACTTTATAAAAGTATTCTGCTTTATATAAAAAAGATTTTACTATGCAAAACACTATGCATAATAGAATATTATATATTCTATTTATAGTCTAATAAAACGAATAACTTTATAAAAGTATTCTGTTTTATATAAAAAGTTTTTCTGTTTTATTACATTAATAATACTAATAAAACAAAACTGAGTGACTTCTCACGTAAGTATTAATAATCAATACCGTATGCTACTTTGCAACCACGCGTATTACTGTACTTTTACTACCAAGTAGTTCAACAATTTTAATGGTAAAACTTTCGTCGTTATTCTCATAAAAATATTTTTGTCGTTTTCTCAATCCGATAATAATTCCGTTGTGGAGTCCACCAATGATTGTACCATCGTACGGATATTCCCCGATAAAAAGAATAATCCCCGACCAATCGAATATTATATAAAAAGTTGCATACATTAAAAAATTTATAAATACTACCCACAACTATAACATTATATCAAATACACACCATAATATTCAAAAAAATTATATCGAGAAAATTAAATATTTATTCATAAAATCTAGGGTCTCACATATTTGATTGAAGATGTATATTGATTGATTTTACAGGGATAAAATATTGATGATAAAACTTTTAAATTCATAAAAAAAAGTAGATTTCATTCTCTACGTAACTCTTCTAATGAATTATTATTTCCGCTACGAATATTAATTTAAAACTTGTTGTCTATTATATTCTATCAGATTTTTCCCTGTTAGATTTTTCCCTGTTGAGGACTAACGATAATTTGTTCTATGTTATCTTAGTCATAATATTCTTTACTGGGCTAGTTGAGCTCACCCTTTTCCTTTTTGTTCCATTTTTTTTCTCAGGAGGCGAGAATGTAGCGAGTACTAGTCGGGGTATGGAATGAAGGTTCTAGAAAGTACTTTAAGTAGTCCTCACTATTTTGTAAAATATTATATCAATAATTGTAATGAGGACTTATTTGAGTGTTGATATTGTCTAGAAGACAATATTTGTTTTTAAACTCACATTTTATGTGTTATCGTATTTTGCACGACAATTGTATGAATAAAGTTGTAGTTGTTTCTGTACCATGTACTTGGCGACTCAGAATGGGTGTTGTATACCTATTTTGGGGGCGTCACAGTTGGTATCAGAGCTTAGGGATATGATTTCTGGCGGAGATCGGGGAATAAAACTAAGAGGTGAGAGACGAGTAAATTCTTCGCAAGTGTGTCTTACCTAAGCTTATTTGTTGGTTGGTTAGTATATAGGGATATTATGTGATATGTTGATTTCTTTAATTAACCCTTGTTTTATGGCAGTATTTGAGAATGACGACTGAGAATGTTAACAGTGGAGTAAATGAGACCGTGGAGACACCTTTACACACCAATGAGGAAAACGTGCAGCAGGCCGGCAATGTTCCTCCTATAAACAACACCACTGATCAGACGATGAATGACAGAATGTTTAGAAGATTTTTGCAGTTCATGCAAAATCAGATGAAGGAGACTCGTATACAAAATATAGGTGGAAATGATAGCAACGCACGGTTTGTCACAAAAAGCGCTTAAAGAGTCAGACCACCGCACTGCAGGGAAAGACAGATCTGATTAAGTCGGAGACGTGGGTCAAGCAAATTACCAAGATATTCAATTTCTTGGGATGCACGGAGAGAATGTAAGGTTCCATTCGCCACCTTTATGTTCTCAGAATAAGGTAAATTATCGGGTGGGAATCATGAAGCGTACCCATCCAAACAAGACTCAAAGATGTCTTGGAAGACATTTCAGAAACTGTTCAATGACAAGTACTTTTCTAAAAGTATTCGTCACATGAAGGAAGTGGAGTTTATTAGACTAGAACAAAACAACATGACGGTGTCCCAATACGAGGCGAAGTTTACAGAGTTATCCATGTTTGCACCTCATTTGGTGGAGAATGAGGAACCTATAACGCGGATGTTTCTAAGAGGTTTGAAACCCGACATACGTCAATATCTCATTTCTCATAAATTTTCTCTCTATTCAGATGTTGTCAACAGGGCTCAATTATTAGAGCGAGATAACGAGTACGTTCAACCGAGGGACCACAACCAGGATCATACCGGTGACAACAGTTATCAGAACAATGATAACCAGCGGAGAAAGAAAAATATGGACAAAAGCGGTAACCACTCTGGTGATAATCATGGCCATAAAAATAGAAAAACGAGTCAGGGGGAGATTTTAAAAAGAGGAGATTCAATAATGACAATGCGAAGACATCAGCACCAGCAACAACTGGTTCTAAGGGAGGAGAACGACCACCGATCGTATGCTATAAATGTTGAAAAGAGGGACATATCAGCCTAAACTGCCCACAACAGTTCAAGGTATGTTATAATTATGGAAAAGAAGGACATATCGCTCGAGATTGTACTGTAGCGAAACCAAGTCCAGCAGGGATGGTGACTCAAAAGGCTGTCCCAGAAAAGTCAAAGTCAACGATTCCTGAAAGAGCGTTTGTCATGACTGGTAAAAATGTGAGGAACCCAAACGAGGTGATCACGGATAAGCTAATCATAAATTCTTACGAAGTTTATACCTTACTAGATACCGGTGCTACCCATTCATTTATCTCTCGCTTACTTGTGCTCAACGCTTAAACTTGACTCGGAGAAATTAGACTTTGATTTATCTGTAGAGACTCTGCTAGAGAGGAGAAACTTTCATTACATCCAATCGCTTATAAATCGATTTGATCCAAGTTGGCACCATCACATTACCTTGACCTTATCTCTTTAAAGATACTTTCTTTTTATGTGATTTTAGGGATTGATTGGTTAACTACTCATCATGCCAAAATTGATTGTTTTCGTAAGGTTGTTAGTTTTATATTCCTAATCAACTCATATTCAATTCAAGCAACTAAACCACTAAAATCAATCACCGCTCATATCAAGTCATAAAGTTATTCATTTATTGAAAAATGAATGTCAAGCTTTCTTAGCTCATGTTATGGATTTGAATAAAGACACGCCGATTTGAATAATATTCCTGCTTGTTAGTGACTTTCCGACGTATTTCTCAAGAACTTCCTTGGCCTACCCCGTAACATGAAGTTGAATTCTTTATTGATCTTGAACCTGGTACAAAGCCCATTTCTAAAACCCCATATCGAATGGCTCCTATTGAACTTCAGGAGTTAAAGGTCCAACTACAGGAGTTGTTGGACATCAGTTTCATTCGTCCTAGTACATCTCCTTGGGGTGCTCCTATTTTATTTGTAAAAAAGAAAGACGGGAGTATGCGACTTTATATTGACTATCGAGAATTGAACCATTTCACAATCAAGAATAGGTATGTGTTACCTCGCATTGATGACATGTTTGACTAGTTGCAAGGAGCACAATTCTTTTCAAAGATCGATCTTCGTTCTAGATATCATCTGCTGAAGATTAGAACTGAGGATATTCCAAAGACTGCCTTCAGAACTCGGTACGGGTATTATGAATTCCTAGTCATGTCTTCTGGATTGACTAATGCTCCTGCGGCTTTCATGGATATGATGAACCGAATATTCAAGGAATATTTTGATCAGTTCGTTGTTGTCTTTATTGATGACATCCTCATATATTCCAAAAGCCGTGAAGATCATGAGCACCATTTGAAGCTGGTACTCCAAAGGCTTCGTGAAAACAAGATATATGCCAAGTTGAAGAAATGCAAGACATTGCCAATAATGTTATCCCATAATATTATTCAGATAATATGAATTATTGCTCCGATAATGGAAAATACTGTGTAATGACAATTTATTGAAACAACAGTAATATAAAATATCCATGCAAAGAATTATTAAATCAATAAAATAAAATATCGAATAAAGAATTACTATAACAATTATTGAGTAGTGCCTTCACGTAAGAATCAATAATTGGTGCAATACCGCGAAGTCATCTTGCTCAACAACGCCAGATTAGTGTGTTTTAACCACCGGGTATTCCAACAAGATTAATCTGTAATAACTACATCGTTATTTATAAACAACTTATATTTGTCGCTTTCTTCATCCAATCGCTTTTACGTTATGGGGCCCACAAAAGATCCATACCATTGTATGAATATTCCCGACAAAGATTTAATATTCCACGACCAAACGAATATTCCCCACAATAATGAATATTTTATAACCACTTGCTTATTCAAATATTTATGTATTTTACCCATAACTATCCACATTAATCAAATCAACCCTTACTATTTCAAAATAATAAATAGAGAAAAATAAATTTTATTTATTAATAATTTGGGGTCTTACAACCTCCCTCCTTATGAAATTTCGTCCTCGAAATTGACGTACGATACTGTGTTTCAAAAAGATGAGAATACCTCGCTTTCATTTCGGTTTCCAACTCCCGTGTCATTTCCTCAATAAAGCATGGTTTCTCCATAAAACTTTAACTTGTGGTATAACCTCAGACATAGGACATGTTCTTTCCTATCCAAGATCTTGACAGTACCTCCTCGTCACGTTAAGTCTTCTATATCTCGTCCTGGTTCTAATCTCAATGACGTGGTTCGAATCGCCTACATATTTACGTAACATCGACACGTGAAAAACGCGCTATGAACACGCGTCCATACTTGGCGGTAAAAACGAGTCTATAGGCCACGCCTCCTATTCGATCGAGAATTTTAAATGGATTAATAAATCGAAGGTTTGAGCTTTCCTCACCTCACCGATTCTCGCTTTTGAAATAACAACTACTTGCACCTCCTTCTTCAAATTCATCACCTCGATGTAGCTTTGAATACCTTTTTAACTTTATCGATTAAAGTTGATTATACTCAGATATCATCACGTGGGTACCTAGAGTTTTCATCTCCATCTCTATTATTTGTAAATTATACTGAAATGAGTCTTTGACAATATCATACTCGTACTTGTATACAATCTTCTACTCAACACGTCAGGTACCACGTCCGCTTTTCCAGGATGGCATTGTCAGAACATGTGCTGAAATGAGTCTCCTCTTGAGTTCTTCGAAGCACTTCCCACATTCCTTGCTCCATTCGAATTTTGTATCTCTACGAGTCAGCTGCGTTAATGGAATAGCGATTCGAGAATATCCTTCAACGAATCTCCGATAATAACCAACCAAGCCTAGAAAGCTATGTATTTCGATTACCGACTTAGGTTGTTCTCAACTGTGACTTATATCCCAACCTTGGATAGCACGTTACAATGACACCTATCAGTTTACTATCGCACGAATATTGTGTCCCCTACACGGAGAGTCCGCTTTGCATTCCACAAAGGAAGTCACCAGATAAAGGCTCGGTACCAAATTCTATAGTTGAATTTTTAACTCCGAAGTTCAATAGAGCCATTCGATATGAGATTTTAGAAATGAGTTTTGTACCGGGTTCAAAGTCAATACAAAATTTAATATCAGTCTTTGGGAGTAAACCAAGAAATTCTTCAGGAAATACGTTAGGAAAAATCAATAACAACAGGAATATTATTCAAATCTGACGTGTCTTTATTCAAATCCATAACATGGACTAAGAAAACTTGACATCCATAATAAATGAATGACTTCATGGCTTGATATGAAAATGTTTGACTACAATGGTTTGATTGCTTGAATTGAATAACAAAGTTGCTTAGGAATATGAAAACTAACAACCTTACGAAAGTAATCAATTTTTAGCATGATGAGTAGTTAACCTTAAAATCACATCAAAAGCAAATATCTCTATAGAAATAAGGTTAACAGTAATGTGATAGTGCCAACTGAATCAAGCAAGATTTCTAAACAACGGATGTAATGAAAGTTTCTCCTAACTGAGTCTCCATAAATAGGTCAAAGTTTAATTTCTCCGTAGTCAAGTTCAAACGTTGAGCACAAGCAAGAGAGATAAAAGAATGGGTAGAACCTGGGATCTAGTAAGGTATAAACTTCTTAAGAATTTATAATTAACTAACCTGTGCTAACTTCGTTCGGGTTCCTCGCATTTTGACCTGGCCACGACAAACGCCTCTTCGTGAATCATTGACTTTGACTTTTTTGGGACATTCTTTTGAGTCACCATTCCACTGGATCTGGTTTCGATACCGTCTAATCTCGAGCGATATGTATTCTTTTTTCACAATTATAGCATACCTTAAACCGTGTGTAGGGCGGTTTGGGCGATATGTCCCTCTTTCCGCATTTTGTAACATACGACCGGTGGTCTTTCTCCTCCCTTAGAACAGGCCACTACTAGCCCCGACGCCTTCACATGATCGTTGTTGAATCTCCTCTTTTTAAAATCTCCTCCCGACTCGCTTCTTCTATTTTCATGGCCCACGATTACCACCAGAGTGGTTACCGCCTTTGTCCGTATTCTTCTTTCTCCACCGGTTATCGTTATTCGATGATCGCTATCTTCTAGATGATCCTCGGTTATGGTCCCTCGGTTGAACGTATTTCGTTATCTCGCTCTAACAACCGAGCCCCTATTGACAACATCCGAATAGAGAGAAAATTTATGAGAAATGAGATACCGACGACGCCGTGTTTCAAACCTCTCAAAAACATCCGCGTCATTCGCTCCTCATTCTCCACCAAATGAGGTGCAACTCGATAACTCCGCTAACTTCGCCTCGTCTTTGACACCATCATGTTATTATCGCGCTCCTGCCTAATAAACTCCACTTCCTTCATACGATTTAATACTTTCGTGAAGTACTTGTCATTGAACTATTTCAAATGTCTCCCATGACATGCCGAAAGTGCAACCGATGGGTACGCTTCACGATTCCCACCAAGAATCCTGCGCCACGGAACATAAAGGTGGCGAATGGAACCATCTATTCTTCTGTGCATCCCAAGACATCGAATATCTTGGTAATTTGTTTGACCCATGTTTCGCCTTATGATCGATCCGGCTTTCCCTGCAATTCGTGGTCCCAACTCTTTGAATCGCTTGCATTTGTGACCACCCGTGAATTGCTATCATTTCCTCCCGTATTTTGAACATGAGTCTCCTCATCCGATTTTGCATGAACTGCAAAAAGCTTCTAAACATCCCCTCGCTCATCATCTCGCCAAGGTGTGTTGTTCACGGAGGTACATTGCCACTGTTGCACGCTCTCCTCGTTGGTAAATATGAGGCATCTCCACGATCTCATTTACTCCACTATTAATATTCTCGGTTGACATTCTCAAATCATCGCTATAAAATAAGGGTTAATTAAGGAAATCAATATATCACATAATATCCCTATATACTAACCAACTAATAAATAAGCTTAGGTAGACACACTAAATAAGGATTTACTACTCTCCTCCCTCCTAGTTCTATTCCCCGATCTTCGCCAGAGATCATATCCCTAAGCTCTGATACCAACTGTGACGCCCCCAAAATAGGTCCATTCCATCCAACCCATTTTGAGTCGCCAAATACATGGTACAGAAATAACTACAACTTTATTAATACTTTTGTCGTGCAAAATACGACAACATATATACTATGATTTTAAATACAATTATTGTCTTCTAGACAATATACATACCCAAATAAATCCTCATCAAAATTATTTATACATTATTTTATAAAAATGGTGAGGACTACTAAACAACTCTCTCTATAACCGTCATTTTATACCCCGACTCGTACTCGCTACATTCTCGCCTCCTGAGAAGAAAAATGGAACAAAAAGGAAAAGGGTGAGCTCAACTAGCCCAATAAAGAATATTATGACTAAGATAATATACAACAAATTATCGTTAGTCTTCAACAGGGAAAAATCTAATAGAATACAATAGACAACCAGCTTTTAAATCAACAATCGCAATGAAAACAACAATTCATTAGAAGAGTTAAGTAGAGAATGCAAACTACTATCTTCTACATATGAATTTAAAAGTTCATCGTCGATATTTTATCCTCGTAACATCAATCAATATATATCTCTCGAATCAAATATTCATCTTTGTACTACAGCCAAAGATATTCATCATTGATCATGTTCATCTAAACACATGTTCATCTTTGCACTACGCCAAAGATATTAATCACGCCTATTATATTCATCTCAACACCTATTCATCTTTGCACTTTCTAGCCAAAGATATTCAAGAATATCATCATTTAGGACCGAGGATGATGAAAATATTTTAAAGGAAACGAATCCAGTGAAACAAAAGAACAAATATTAAGGATTCGTATTTTAAACAATCCAAGTTCAAAAATACTTCATAAGTAATCAGAGTGGAGTAAAATTCAAGAATGATCAAAACATGGATACAATCAAAGCTAGTATCCATAATAGATATTTTGGACGAAAAATGAAAATTTAATTTTTCTGTGAATAGTGTCGTATTCGTGAATAGTGTCGTATACGTGAATAGTAACTCCGACACCAAAAGATAGAAATTTCACAAAAAACATCATCATGCTTCGTGAATAGTACTCGTGAATAGTAACTCATGAATAGTAACTCGTGAATAGTAACTCATGAATAGTAACTCATGAATAGTAACTCGTGAATGGTAACTCATGAATAGTAACCCCGACATAAAAAAGTTCCAAATTTGATAAAAATTTCCAACCAATATTTTGGCATAATGATATTGAAGAAATAATATCATTTTCGAATAAAATAACATCCCTTACCTCGAAAGATCAAGATTTCTATTTGAAACACCTTGGATATAAAGGCTATGACTTGAACTTGCAATCAGATAGCAATACTCAAAGTATACTCAAAATACTCACAAGAATACGCCGATAATATAGAGAGAGAAAACTTCAGCTTTACAATGTGATTTTTAATTCTACCCCAAGCACCCTATTTATAGAAAAATGCTTAGAACACCAAAGTAGAAAAATTTAATATAATAATATTATATATATTACAAATTCTATACGCATTTTTGACAACTGATTTCAAATTTTATCTTGCACATGCTAGGGGCATCCACAAAACAAAAAAACGTTTTTCCTATTTTAAATATTTTAAACTTCCAAAATCAATTATTTTGAGCTTCGAACTTCAATAATTCATAATAAATAGCCCTTTTATCGTAAAAATTTGAATCACAAGAATTGTTATAGGAAATTCAATTCTCACGACTTTGCGTAAGAAAGTTTTTCCAAATTCCAAATAGAAATTGACCAAATCCACAAACCAAGCGATTTTACAAAAGCTATAATCAAATTTCTATTAATAATTGTGGTCCACCAACACACAAAATATGTGTTAAACATTTATTGCCACAAAAATACTCTTCCTCCTTATATACTCATATATCCCACATTCATTATAAAATATCACTGCTAATATATTATTTAAATAATATATTTAAATGAATTATTTTATCGTAAAAGATAAAATATTAATTTTCAACAATTGTCACATTAAAAATTTTCTCCATCTATATCCACATAAAATCAATATTTTCCTCATCATATAAATCAATAATTAATTATTCACAAATAATATTACGAATCACAAGATCGCAACCAGTAGCTCTAGGAAAGAGGGGGCTTTCCAATAAGGATCTCTCCTTATCAAGCATAATTTAGTGACCAAACCTCTCCTTAGATGTAACTTTCTAGACATTGCTAATAATGTTATCCAATCATATTATTCAGATAATATGAATTATTGCTCGATAATAATGGAAAATATCGTGTAATGACAATTTATTAAAATAACAAGAATATAAAATATCAATGCAACAATTATTGAATCAATAAAATAAAATATCGAATAAAATTACTATAACAATTATCGAGTAGTGCCTTCTTACGTAAGAATCAATAATTGGTGCAATACTGCAATGCTACTTGCTCAACAACGCCAGACATTAGTGTGTTTTTTAACCACCGGGTATTCCAACAAGATAAACGATAACAACTACGCCTGCTATTTATAAACAACTTATATTTGTCGCTTTCTTCATCCAATCTCTTTTCGTTATGGGCCCATTAAAGACTGCTACCGTCAAATTTAATATTCCTCGACAAAGATCGAATATTCCACGACCAAACGAATATTCTCCGACAATAATGAATATTTTATAACCACTTGCTTATTCAAAATATATGCGTATTTTACCCATAACTATCCACTTAATCAAATCAACCCTTACTATTTCAAAATAATAAATAGAGGAAAATAAATTTCATTTATTAATAATTTGGGGTCTTACAAAGTCGGTGGTTTCAGGAAGGGCATTTTTCGTGACTTCTCGAAAAGCGAGTAACCCGAATGAAGTTATCACGGGTAAGTTAATCATAAACTCTTGCGAAGTCTATACCTTATTCGATACCGGTTCTACCCACTCTTGTATTTCACCTAGTTGTGTTCAACGTTTAAATTTGACTCCAGAGAAGTTAGACTTTAACTTATTGGTTGAAACTTCATTAGTAGAAACCTTCGTTACCTCCACTGTTTATAAATCTTGTTGATTCAAATCAACACTTTCACGTTACTTGTTGATCTTATCTCTTTGAGAATACTTTCCTTTGACGTGATTTTTGAAATCGACTAGTTAACTACTCATCGTGCTAAAATTGATTATTTTCGTAAGGTTATTAGCTTTTATATTCCTAACCAACCTGTTATACGAATTCAAGCAACCAAACCACTAAAGTCAGTTACTGTTATATCAAGCCATAAGTAAAGAGCCCCGAGCCTTTATCTGGTGATTTCCTTGTGTGGAATGCACCGAAGCCAGACTTTCTGTAGGCGACGCCGTGAATAACGATGGCAAGTTGACAGGTATCAATGTGACGTACTATCCAAGTCTTGGATGAGAGTCACAGTTTTTAAACGATATTTTTCTTGTTAATAAATTTCCTGACGTATTCTCGGAAGAACTTCTTAGCCTACCCCTAGAGCGTGAATTTGAATTTTGTATTGACCCCAGTACAAAACCCATTTCTAAAACCCTCAAGTATTTCTTCACCCAAAACGAACGTATAATGCGCCAATGACGTTGGCTCGAGCTGTTGAAGATTACGATCATACCATTCAATATCATTGTGGAAGAGCGAACGTGTAGCTGACGCATTGAGTAGAAGATCATATGCGTTTACAAGTGCGAATATACGAACCTACGTGAAGATAACGAATATATGATTAGAACCGACTTTAGTCGATAATGTTAAAGCTGCTAAAGCTACATACCCGGAGCTGATGAATACGAAGAAGAAGGTTAAAGAGGGCGTTATTTTAAAAGCAAGAGTTCCTGAAGAAAGGAAATATCAACCCTCGATTTAATTGGCCCATTTGAAATCCTCGATCGAGTAGGAACTGTGGCCTATAGACTCGTTTTACCGCCAAGTATGTCGCGTATTCATAATATTTTTAACGTATCGATGTTATGTAAATATGTGGATGACCCGAACCACATTATTAAATTAGAACTAGATGATATAGCAGAAGATTTAACGTATGAGGAGATACATGTTAAAATCTTGGATAAGAAGGATCGTATTCAACACTCAAATGTTATACCTCAAGAGTTAGAATTTGAAATGAAGTCAAGGTATCCTCACCTCTTCTAAGATACCGAAAATGTACGTAAAATTTTGAGGGAGAAATTTCATAAGGAGGGGAGATTGTAAAATCCCAAATTTTATGAATAAAGATTTAATTTTCTTGAAATATTTTTTTAAATATTATGGTGTGGATTTGAGATAATGTTATAGTTGTGGGTAGTATTTATAAATTTTGCAACGTATGCAAGTTATTGTATTATATTCGATTGTTCTAGGAATATTCATTTTAGCGAGGAATATTCGCATAACTGCAAGTAAATCATTGGTGGACCCTACAATGTAATTATCATTTGATTGAGAAAACGACAAAAATATTTTTATGAAAATAATGGCGGAAGTTTTATCGTTAATACCGTTGAACTAGTCGGTAGTAAAAATACAGTAATACGGGTGGTTGCATAGTAGCACACTGTATGGATTATTGATTCTTACGTAAGAAGTCACTCAGTTTTATTCAATTATTGCTACAGTAATTGTTGCATAGTATCTCACGTTATTTGATTCAATTATTGTCGATATTTTATATTTTATTAAATCAATAATTGAGATGACAGAGTTATTAATATTATTATTTGCAATATTAACGATGTCTAGAAGTTCTGCCAAGGAGAGGTTTGGTCACCTAATTGCGCGCCAATAATGAGAAATCCTTATTGGAAAGCCCCCTCTTTCCTGGAACGACCTGATCGATTAATATTGTGAATTATAATAATGATGATAAATGTTGTTAAATATATTGAGGTGTCTTTTTATGAAGTCACTTTAAGTTTATATATATATATATATATATATATATATATAAATTTTGTTTTATTAGTATTATTAATGTAATAAAATAGAAAAACTTTTTATATAAAATAGAATACTTTTATAAAGTTATTTGTTTTATTAGACTATAAATAGAATATATTATATTCAATTATGCGATAGTGTTTTGCATAGTAAAATCTTTTATATAAAATGTAATACTTTTATAAAGTTATTTATTTTATTAGATAATAATTAGAATATATTATATTTTATTATGCATAAGTTTTTGCATAGTGCTCGTATATAGTGTTTGCATAGTAAAATCTTTTTATATAAAATAGAATACTTTTATAAAGTTTTTTATTTTATTAGACAATAAATAGAATATATTATATTTTATTTAAAAGATTTTTTTATTAGAATATTTTATTAATAAAACATAGTAAATCAATATGGACCGTCCGTTTAAAAATAAATCAATCTGGACCATTCATGAATTAGTTACTATTCAGTCCATTCTCCTATAAATAGAAGCTCATTCCTTTATTATTTCTTACGAATTCACTAAAACTCTAGAGAAAGAAACTATAGAGAGAAAGAAGAAAAGTATTCTACTACTTCACTACTCCTATATCCAGTTTCTTCTAAGGTAAGGGATATTATTTGTTATACTCGTAAGGGGTATTATTTCTTTTGTATTCATGAAGAGAACTTCTGTTATTCCATTCTTTATTATTCTGTTGGAATAACCTGTATACGCGGGCTACCCTATACTTGGGTGAAATTATTATGTTATTCCATTCTTTATTATTATGTCGGAATAACCTGTATATGCGAAGTACCACATACATAGTGAAATTCTTCTGTTATTCCATTCTTTATAATTATGTTGGAATAACCTGTATATACGAAGTACCGCATACATGGGGAAATTCTTCTGTTATTCCATTCTTTATTATTCTGTTGGAATATCTTGTTTGTGCGTATTACGCATGACGTGGTTCCATTATTTATTATTCTGTTGGAATAACTTGTTTGTGCGGTCTATCGCATGCTTGGTGAAGTCTTGTGTTATTTCATTCATTATTATTCTGTTGAAATATCATGTCTGTGCATTTACGCATTACCTGGTTCCATTATTTATTATTCTGTTGCAATAATCTGTCTGTACGGTCTATCGCATGCATGGTGAATTCTTCTGTTATTCCATTCTTTATTATTCTATTGGAATATCCTATCTATGTGGATTACCACATGCATGGTGAATGACCCTTCGTATTCATTTCTTATTAATTTGTGGAAATGATCTGTCTACGTGGATTACCGCATGGCGGGCGAAAATCTATTTGCAGTTTCATATATTCTGTTATACTCAGTTGGTTAAAGCTTTGACTTCTATACTCCATGAAATTAGTGGAATATCCTTGATATTTGCGCTTCATCCATTTTCTTTTCATGGAAATATTCTTCTGAGCATTCTTGAATTTTACTCTACAAAGTAGTATCATGTTGACAATTTGGACGTTATTGAATTCTGGATAAATTAATTCTTGAACTTGTTTTATTGGATTCTTATATTATTGTCATCATCCTCATGCTTATATTATGTTGAAAGTCATATGTGGCCTGTTGTGCATAAATGGACTTGGTATGATTATGACTGTGGATTTATCTAAGATAATCATGACCGTAACGTTACAAATGATGTGGTAAAAAGTCCTCATTGGCCCGTAGTGCATAGATGGACAGTTGTTGGCATGATCACGACCATTGATGAATACACGAATATCCTTGACCCGTAGAGCATGGATAATTTGTGGTTGTGATACTAATGAATATCCTTGGCCGTAATGCAGGGATGATATGGATTATTTATGAAACTGAGTTCCAGCGATAAAAGTGATAAAAAATCTTTTAAATCATAAAAGATAATAGATTTTATTCTCTACTTGACTCTTTTTATGGATTACTTGTTCCGCTGCCGTTAAACTTGATGTCTATTATATATTATCAGTTTAACATTGTTGAAGACTAATGATAATTTATTTTACATTATCTTAGTCATAATATTTCTTACTGGGCTAGTTGAGCTCTCCCCTTTCTTTCACTGTTTTCTTCAGGAAATGAGAACGTAGCCGGGACTAATCGGGGAACGGAGTGACGGTCCAGATGATAGTATTAGTATTCCTCACTATTCTGTTAAATAGTGTGACAATAAATGTAATGAGGACTCCTTTGAGTGTGGATATTGTCTAGATGACAATATTCTTCTTAAAACTCTCAGCTACGTTTTTTCATATTTTTACACGACATTTATATAATTAAGTTGTATTTGTATTTTGTACCATGTATTTGACGACTCAAGATGGGTGATGTATACCTATTTTGGGGGAGTCACACTAAACACTTAACAATTATCTTGGATAATGTTATTATAAGTCAAAATAATTTTCATAGGCTTGTAATAATTTTCAGATAATTATTACCATTTATCATGATTTTTCAATCATTTATATCTATATATATAATATAAATACCACAATATTCTAATATCATTAATATTTAATGAAAATTATAACATAATATTATAATATATTTATAATATATCAAAGTATTTTAATACTTTAAAATTATATTTATATGATTTTTAAGCACTTAAATCCATTATCCGATAATTATTTTTAATATTAAAATATTAATATTTTCATGACAAAATATCAAAAGTTATATTTTATAACTCAAAATATTTTTCTAACCCTTAAATCATTTTTATATGATTTTAAAGTATTATTTATTTTTTCATAATTTATTTAATATATTTATTAAATAAAATAATTACCATTAATATAAATTAATTAATGAAATTCTTCACAAAATATCAAAAGTTATTAAAAATAACTTAAAATATTTTCTAATACCATAATATAATTTTTATGTATTAAAATCATTTTAAATAATTTATTTAATATTATAATTATATAAATTAAATACCTTTTAAATTCCAAAAATATTAAATATTTTTGAAATATACTCAAAATAATTAAAAACTAATTTTCGGACTTTAAAATAATTTTTCATAATTTATTATGTATTTTTAATAATTAAAAACTATTTATTTCAATTTATTTAATAAAAATAATTATTTTTCTAAGAAATTGTCGCTAAAGGGGCCCTATAGCGACAGAACCATCGCTATAGGTGTTCTTGAATTTTCTTGAGCCTGCCCAGATCTTCATAGCCAGATTACCGGGTACCTACTTTGACCAATTCTAAAACTTTGTTGTTTATGATTCTGGCCGATTTGATGTGTTACACATGCAGTATCAACGTAATACTACACTAACAAATAAATTTCAGGTCCAAATAACAACACATCACTGAGATATTAGTCGATTAAAACCTTTTCAAAAGTTGTTCTTCATTTCTGGGTTTTCCAGAAATGAAGAACAGTTCAAGAGGGGTACTTTGAATCCTTGCCATTTGCATCCTGGGTCTAGTTTGTGAGATCTAATGGTTCCTACATGTAGTCCTGATGTCAGAGTACAAGTATACAACCTTATATCAGTCTACAAACAACACATGTGCAAGATCAAGGCTGGTCAAACTAGGGGTCAAGAAACGGTTCTTGAAGATCTGGGTTTCCCAGAAATCATCATCCGGTCAGTTGGTCAACGGTGGTTTGACCAAAAATAATTTTGATTCTGAGCAAGATCTGAGTGATCTAATGGTTTGGATGTGTAGTTCTTATACCATTCTACAAGGTCAAAACAATAACATGACCTAACAATAAAAGAGAAGCAAGATCAAGGACCTGCAAATACACTGTCAGACAAGATCTGGGTTTTTGGGTTGCCCAGAAACCAATTCCTATGATCGGTCAACGCAGTTTGACTGCTCATATCTCTCAACCTTTTCATGATCTGGCCCTATTTCTAGTTTCAATTCATAGTCCACATGTCATAGAACACATCTATAACTTAAAACACAACAAAACATTAACAGTGTAGAATCTAAAGCCTCTGACATATGGTTGTTAGGACAAAAATTTTTAGTTTTTCCATATTTCTAAAAACTCAAATTTCTAGCACTTTGATGTTATGGATCTGGGATTTAACAACCCAGATCACTAAATGACATCTTTTTAATCAACTTTAAACAATAAATTACAACATATAACACAAGATCACAAGTTGTCTAAAATTTAGTGTTTTATACCTTTTCTAGCTTTGATCTAGATTCTGACTTTGTGATCTAATCTTGGCTTGATAATACTTGATCATGGCTCATCTTTTCTCTCTCTCTCTCACTCCAAATTTTTGAAATTTTAGAGAGAGAAGGCTTTGGTGAATTTGCTAAGTAAAGTAGATCTTTCTCTCTCTCCAATCTATATATAATTTGGTTCAATGTATTTGCTAGCAATAGATGGCTGATTTTGGACACATGGCTAGGGCTAGGGCTAGTCACCAACCCAAGATCATGGTAAGATTTGCAAGCTACCAATTAAAGAATATGACATAAGGGCATTCTAGTCGTTTTGCATACCATTTTAATTCTAAAATTGTCATTTGATGTAACCCTTAGGGTTTAACCCTTAGGGTTTAAACCTAAGGTTTACAAAAATCACATTTAGGATTTCTAAATTAGGTTTTAAAAATGAAAAATTATGTTTACTAATTTTAAAATTAGTATTTCCTAATTACATTAAACTTTACTAATCACATTCAAACTCAATGATTAGGATTAATATTTCCTAATTAAAATTTGCTAATTTAGCAATTAACTCCACAATTGTAGATTATGGTTTTTGACGGAACAATTAGGGTTTAAAAAAATTTTAAATTAGGGTTTGCTAATCAATTAAGCTTTACCCTAATTAATATTATAATTAATATCACTTAAGCATTATAATTATCCTTTAAATTCCCATATTAGGATTTCCAGTTTATTAATTAGGGTTTTAAATTTTCGGAACTGAACTTAGGGTTTCTAGAACCGATATCTAGGGTTTCTTATCAGACGTTAGGGTTTTCTAACAGAATGTTGAAGTTCTTTATATAATACTTGGCCCTTGACCCTTAACCACATACTGTACACATATAATATCATAATCACAGAACATATACACATATACACTTAATCCTGAATAATTCACCAAAATCCTTCACAGAATTTTGAAATCCTCAAAATTCCGTCCCAAAACTATCAAATACTTACACTTATTTTCTGTCTAGGTCTATTATTTGACCTTAAATTTATCATTTAAGATTTTAATAATTTGCCTAATTTCTTGGGTTGTCACATTCACCCCTTCTTCTAAGATTTTTTTCCCCGAAATTCACCTTACACCATTCATACACATCATCACATTCTACCTAATACACCACTCACAAGAGTAAAAATTTTCAAATTGTGCTAAGGAGTCATATAGACTATTTGTTTGTCATTTTCGCAAAGGTTTTATCGAAATTCATCCGCAAACCATCATAACTTACGGACACAAAGGGTGATTAGCCTGGTATGCCCTGTACTGGCCAAGTACTGATTTTATCTGTTCCTCGTCACTGCCATAGGCACAAAATTTTACCTCAGTCTTATTAGATTCTGCACCAAAACAATTTGGTTTGGGAAATTTCTTTCAATGAATACTTAGAGTTTTCATAAACATTAGTCTAGCTGAATCGAATAACATAGACTCATATCAATAATTCAGTTCAATCGAATTATTTAGGTGTAGCCAATTCCCGTTGGCAAATTAAATTCTTGAAAATATTTTTGAGAATGACGTCATGATGTCGTACTGTATTAACAGCACGTTTGAGGATCCCGTCATTGTATTACTTTGTCATAACACATCATACAATAGTGGAACAATGATTTTTAGATCGAATTCACACTAAGTATTCATGTATTTACAACTCCATCAACTTTTTATCATCTCTACACCAGGTTACATGGTACATGAGTGATAAATAAAATATATTTTGATATTTCAAATCATTTGCGTCTAGCCAAAATAAGTAGCATAGACTATGCTTTAAACCGTTTCAAAAATGATTACGAGTCTACATTTTTTTTAAAAGCACATAGTGCGTATTTAGCTTGATGTCAAAATTTTAAAGTCTAGCATAGCTATGAGTTTTGAAAAACTTATATCTCCACTAATAATCATTTTCTTAAACAATCTATTTATTCCTATTATCCTCAATACTCCATTCACACTTAGTTCTACCCAGTTCGTCAAACTTACCACACATATGAGTTCAGGAACTTTCCACAATCATATGAGTTTAAGAACTTGTCCTAGTCAGACTTTTGACGTCCATTCGCTGAGGGGTTCATAAACATTTCATATAACCATGAGTCACGAACGTAACATAAGTATGAGTTTTAAGAACTCGTACTTAACCTTGTATCCTCTACCTATAACCTATCTATCTGTTATACACATGAGAAAGGAATCACCCTCTTAACATGCATATAACAAATAGCGCGACTCAAACATTTCAATGATTATCAGGGCCATAAACTAAGTGGTTTTTACACCAAGTACAACTCCCCGACCATACAAGGAATTATATAAATCAGCTACTAACATGAGTCCTCAATTGAAATCCCCACCTAATACTAACTCCCTTCACAATACGAATTTCATTTAATCCGTATTCATAATCTTTTCTTGAATCTGTACCAATTCATAGTACAACTGACACACAACAATCTTGCTGTAAACTTTCCAATCATCAGATTGATTCTTCTCCCTGCTATTACCTTGTCAGATCACGTGGTGATCTCATCATATATATTACGATTCATTTCTATATCTTGATCGTTTTGTTTTGCGATCTCATATCCCTTGACGTTTAGTCTTTTAGACTCTATCTATTCATTAATACTGTTCACCTTTATTATCAGAGTTAGGGAACTCCGTATCTTTATAACTCGCCGAGATTCGTCTTTAAATCTTACCGACACACTAACTCTATGTTAGTTAGATCTTATCCTAATCACTGCGGTTATTAGTCTAAGGTAACTCTACCCTAGGTTTATAACAAACAGCTTTGATACCAAATGTGAAAGCCCCCAAATCTGGGTCTTAAATCACCACAGATCTGGTACACTAGTTCTAACTATTGCGGAAGATATAAATATAAATTTTTTATACATTAAACATTATATACTAATCCCAAGGTCGAGTAACCATAACTTCTACACAATTCATTATCCTATCTGACATACAAAGATTTTATCATACATTATTGTTACCAACCTATCTACACATGTAAACTAAAGATGGAACTGTCTTTAACCATTCCTTGTAGCCGACGCATTTTCCTTAATCTGCAATGTTTTATCATGATATAGCAAGGGTGAGCATGAAGGTTGCCCAACAAGTTTAAATTTTATTTAAGGATATATCATGATTGAAAGAGTCGGAATAATATGCTGGCTATAATTCAACAATGAAGTTGTGAATTAGCACGACCAAACTTTTGACTGAACAAGTATTAAACATGAACAAATATATCTGAACCGAACGGTAATGAAGGTGATCAGCCTTTCATACCTGACTTATACATGCAATATGTACAGAGTACAATTCTACAATGGCAATCAACAATGATTAACCATAAGCATATCTGAATGAAACAACTCTTAGTAGAGTTAAGAAAAACTTGCCTATTTCGTTGATTACCGTTACACAATTTATATCGCTTTATCCGAAGACCTAATATTAGTAATATAGATCTCCAATATTAGAATAATATCATCATAATATAATAATATTATATATATATATATATATACATAGATAGAATAACCTAAACACATAACCCTATCAGTCTATTCAACACATAAAACTCGGTATCAAGTCAAACTATTGCAGTCTGAGTTGAACCCGACACAATTCTAACATCCCGACGGTCTAGTTCGACAAATATCGAGTTTAAGTTCAATTAAACTCTGCCTAAACATTTAACATTATCTTGGATAATTTTATTATCAGTCAAAATAATTTTCATAGGCTTGTAATAATTTTCAGATAATTATTACCATTTATCATGATTTTTCAATCATTTATATAATATAAATACCACAATATTCTAATATCATTAATATTTATTTAATATTAAATATTAATGAAAATTATAACATAATATTATAATATATTTATAATATATCAAAGTATTTTAATACTTTAAAATCATATTTATATAATTTTAAACACTTAAATCCATTATCCGATAATTGTTTTTAATATTAAAATATTAATATTTTCATGACAAAATATCAAAAGTTATATTTTATAACTCAAAATATTTTCTAACCTTTAAATCATTTTTATATAATTTTTAAAAATTATTTAGTTTTCCATAATTTATTTAATATATTTATTAAATAAACTAATCACCATTAATATAAATTAATTAATGAAATTCATAACAAAATATCAAAAGTTATTAAAAATAACTTAAAATATTTTCTAATACCATAATATAATTTTTTATGATTTTTCATGTAATAAAATCATTTTAAAATAATTTATTTAATTTTATAATTAAATAAATTAAATACCTTTATATTCCAAAAATATTAAATATTTTCAAATTTACTCAAAATAATTAAAAACAAATTTTTGGACTTTAAAATAATTTTTCATAATTTAATATGTATTTTTAATAATTAAAAACTATTTATTTCAATTTATTAAATAAAAATAATTATTTTTTCTAAGAAATCTTCATCCGGTCAGTTGGTCAATGGTGTTTTGACCACAAATAATTTTGATTCTGAGCAAGATCTGAGTGATCTAATGGTTTGGATGTGTAGTTCTTATACCATTCTACAAGGTCAAAACAATAACATGACCTAACAATAAAAGAGAAGCAAGATCAAGGACCTGCAAATACACTGTCAGACAAGATCTGGGTTTTTGGGTTGCCCAGAAACCAATTCCTGTGATAGGTCAACGCAGTTTGACTGCTCATATCTCTCAACCTTTTCATGATCTGGCCCTATTTCTAGTTTCAATTCATAGTCCACATGTCATAGAACACATCTATAACTTAAAACACAACAAAACATTAACAGTGTAGAATCTAAAGCCTCTGACATATGGCTGTTAGGACAAAAATTTCTAGTTTTTCCATATTTCTAAAAACTCAAATTTCTAGCACTTTGATGTTATGGATCTGGGATTTAACAACCCAGATCACTAAATGACATCTTTTTAATCAACTTTAAACAATAAATTACAACATATAACATAAGATCACAAGTTGTCTAAAATTTAGGGTTTTATACCTTTTCTAGCTTTGATCTAGATTCTAACTTTGTGATCTGATCTTGGCTTGATAATACTTGATCATGGCTCATCTTTTCTCACTCTCTCACTCCAAATTTTAGAATTTTTAGAGAGAGAAGGCTTTGGTGAATTTGCTAAGTAAAGTAGATCTTTCTCTCTCTCTAATCTATATATAATTTGGTTTAATGTATTTGCTAGCAATAGATGGCTGATTTTGGACACATGGCTAGGGCTAGGGCTAGGGCTAGTCATCAACCCAAGATCATGGTAAGATTTGCAAGCTACCAATTAAAGAATGTGACATAAGTGCATTCTAGTCATTTTTCATACCATTTTAATTCTAAAATTATCATTTGATGCAACCCTTGGGGTTAAAACCTAAGGGTTACAAAAATCGCATTTAGGATTTCTAAATTAGGTTTTAAAAATAAAAAATTAAGTTTACTAATTTTAAAATTAGTATTTCCTAATTACATTAAACTTTACGAATCACATTCAAACTCAATGATTATGATTAATATTTCCTAATTAAAATTTGCTAATTTAGCAATTAAATCCACAATTGTACATAAGGGTTTTTGACAGAACAATTAGGGTTTAGAAAATTTGAAATTAGGGTTTGCTAATCAATTAAGCTTTGCCCTAATTAATATTATAATTAATATCACTTAAGCATTATAATTATCCTTTAAATTTCCAGATTATGGTTTCCAATTTTCGAATTAGGGTTTTGAATTCCCAGAACTGAACTTAGGGTTTCCAGAACTGGTTTCTAGGGTTTTTATCAGACGTTAGGGCTTTCTGACAAAACATTGAAGTTCTTAATATAATACTTGGGTTTGACACTGATAAAATTTATCTGGTCAACCCTTGACCCTTAACCACATACTGTATGTGACGCCCCCAAAATTAAGTATACGTCACCCATCTTGGGTCGCCACTTACATGGTACATAAATTCAAATACAACTTACTAACCTAACTGTCGGTATAAATACGACATAAATCGTGAGTTTGAATACAAATATTGTCTACTACTAGATATTATACAAACTCAAAAGGAGCCCTCATTACAACTATTATCACACTATTTCACGTAATAGTGAGGACTACTAATGCTATCCTCTCGACCATTACTTCGTTCCCCGACTCGTCCCGGCTATGTTCTCATTTCTTGAAGAGAATCGGTGAAAGAAAGGGTGAGCTCAACTAGCCCAAAGAAGAAATATTATGACTAAGATAATGCGTAATAAATTATCATTAGCCTTCAACAATGTTAAACCGATAAAATACAATAGACAACCAGTTTAATCTGCAATGAATAAACAATCTATTAAAAGAGTCAAGTAGAGAATAAAGTCTACTATCTTTTAGGTTTTAAAAGGTTTTCATCAATTTTTATCACCGAGACTCGACAATAAATAAACCACCACATCTAATCATCCCCGTATCCACTTCCAAGGATTTTCATCAAATTATCAATAGTCATGACTATACCGAATCACCCCTCGTCATAATCATACCAAAACTATCCATCATCGCATTACAGTGCCACCGAGGACTTTTGTCACATCATTTATATCAAGTCATGATTATACCGAATGATCCTCGGTCATAATCATACTAAGTTCATCTATGCACGTAAGCCAAAGATAACATAATATAACATGAGGATGATGACAATGACATAATAATTCAATAAAACAAGTTCAAGAATTATTTAATCCATGAATTATTAACGCCTAAAATTGTCAACATGATCTTTGTTTTCAGTGAGAGTAAAATTCAAGAATGATCGGAAGAATATTTCCATGAAAGATATTTGGATGAAACGCAAATATCAAGGATATTCTACTAATTTCATGGAGTATAGAAGTCAAAGTTTTAACCAACCGGGTATAATAAAGAATGGAATAACAAAAGAAATCACCACGCATGCGGTATTGTGATGACAAAGTTATTCCAATGTAATAATAATAATAACGGAACTGTGTCGTGAAATTCACAAAGCGGATGTTCCAACAGTAATAATAAAGATGGAACCGGATCCTGTAAAACACACAGATAGGATATTCCAAATGTAATGATAAAGATTTTAACCAGTCCTAAAACACATGCATGTGATGTTTCAACAGAATAATAAAAAAGCGAACCAGTCCTGTAAAACACATGCACGTGATGTTCCAAATGAATAATAGAAGAATGTCACCAAGTATAGGGTAAATCATGCGTATACAAAGTTATTCCAAATGTAATAATAAGCAATGGAATAACATAAGGATTTCACCAAGTATAGGGTATGCTGCAGCGTGATACAAAAGTTATGTATAGGGTATGCCACTTTTTACAAAGTTATTCCAATGTAATGATAATGAATGGAATAATGTAAGTTCTCTTCAAGAAGAAAGAATAACACCCCTCACCGTAAAAAGAACCTAATATAGAAGTAGTGAAGTAGCGGTAATACTCTTCTTCTTTCTATAATTTTCTCTCTATAGCTTCTCTCTATAATTTCTCTCTCTGAGTTTCAATGAATTCGTAAGAAAATAATGAAGGAATGAGCTTCTATTTATAGGAAAATGGAATGCATAAGTAACTAATCCATGAACGGTCCAGATTGATTTACTTTAATCTGACGGTCCATATTTAAAGAAAAATCTTTAAATAAAATATAATATATTCTATTTATATAAAAATATTTTACTATGCAAACACTATGCAATACTATGCAAAACACTATGCAACACTATGCATAATAAAATATAATATATTCTATTTATAGAATAACTTTAATAAAGTATTCTATTTTATATAAAAGATATTTCGCTTTTATTACGTTAATAATACTGAATAAAACAAAACGTCATTATCGCTATAATAATTCATATTATTAATCGACAATAATGGAATCAAACCGAGTGACTTCTCACATAAGAATCAATAATCAATACCGTGCTACTATGCAACCACACGACATCGTATTTTTTTACTACCGAGTAGTTCAACAAGATCAACCAGTAAAACTTTCGTCGTTATTTCAATAAAATATTTTTGTCGTTTTCTTAATCCGACCATAATTCTGTTGTGGGGTCCACCAACGATTGAGCCGTTGTACGAATATTCCCTGCTAAACCGAATATTCCCCGACCAATCGAATATAATATAACCACTTGCATACTTTGTAAAATTTATAAATACTACCCACAACTATAATATTATCTCAAATTTACACCATAATATTAAAAATTATTTCGACAAAATTTAAATCTTTATTGATAAAATCTGGGGTCTCACACTGTACACATATAATATCATAATCACAGAACATATATACATATACACTTAATCCTGAATAATTCACCAAAATCCTTCACAAAATTTTGAAATCCTCAAAATTCCTACCCAAAACTATCAAATACATACACTTATTTTCTGTCTAGGTCTATTATTTGACCTTAAATTCATCATTTAAGATTTTAATAATTTGTCTAATTTCTCGGGTTGTCACATTCGTGTATGGCCATTGATACGCAAAGTCATCCATGGTACCTGAAAAGAGAGAAATATAGGAAGAGAATTAAAAATAAAAATAAAAATGTTTAAATTAAGACTAATTTGATTGAAATTAATATTGGTAAAAAATATTAATCTAATTCCCCGACAACGACGCCAAAAACTTGTTGGGTAAAATCTAATTACGCACAACACGCAAGTATATGTGGTCAACAAGCAATAAAGTGAAAGTAGAGTATCGTTCCCATAGAGAAATTTAGTAAGAATTTAACCCTCATAATTACTAGTTTCCTATTAATCCCAATCTTATTAAACTATCCGAATTAATGATTAAAATTATAAAGTCTCAATTATTAAAAATACTAAAAATGCAAAACAATCACAAATCGCAAAAACTGAATTTCTAACAAGTATTGGAGAATTAGGCTTACAACTTCACCCGAAGCTTAACTCTGATTATTATCCTTTGTTCCAGTTCAATTTACTATCCCAGTTTGTTAATCAAGAACACAAAAGTAGAATTATCCACCTCTCGATGCACTAACACCATATTAACTCAAATCCATAATTAAGATAGAATTACGTTAAACACCTTAATTAACTAACTCACTATATCTCTATGTGAATTACAATTAAAGAAGGTTTAAGTTCAAGTTCTCTACCCGATTACATGCGATGTTAAGCATATCTCTACCCTAACATTCATTAAGATTCTATTCAGTCACAGAATGCAAGAACACATGCTATATTAAATAAGTCTAGACTCGTATTTCCTCTCTCGAATCCATACAAGTCCACAAAGAATTATTGATCAGGCAATTCATAAATTCAATCGCAAATTAATATAGATGGACTAGATAATAGCTTATTAAACTGATAACCAAAGTTACATAACCATTGTTTCACTCAAAGATCCATCATATGCCTAAAAAGTAAGTTAACTCATCATAAATGAAATAAACATTGAATAAATTAAAGATATCATCCTTCCAATTACAAACATAAGACTAAAGAAGAAGAATAATTTAGAACACCCTTCACTTTTGCGTTAATCTGCAATTGATATGAAAAATCCTTCAAAATCTTCTCGCCAATGCTCGCTCCAAAAATCTATTCTTAATCTCTGTTAATTGTCTTGCGTGTCCTCTATCTTGTTATTTCATGTTAATTATATGGTTACACACACATTCTGATTGCAATCCCACACCATTTAGAGTCCCAAAGCATTCCAAATAGTAAAGCTCACAATCCAGCAATGTTTGAATCAACATTGGACTACTTTATTTTGGGACACTCCCCAGCCTCAGTGGGGGTATTAGATTGCAACATGCCCGCCCCGACGGGCTTAGCTACTGTCAACTAAATTGAACACCCCCCGCCCCAGCGGGCTATGCTCCTGTCTTCTAACTTTGATTAAGCTCCAAACTTGTTAAAATTTTGTCCCAAATGCCTCCTTTTTGATCGCTTGCCACACCAACCAACCTACACATAAAACAACAACAAACAAGTAAAAATAAACTAGAAAACAAAGAATTAACACAGATTAAGCTTGACTTAGGAACCGATTCGAGGGTACAAAACCCACTTATCAGTGGGGGATGAAAGTCACTCTTGTAAGATGTGAAGAATAATGTAATTATTATTATTTGTAATGAATGAGTTTATAAGGTATTTGAACCTGGGATTCGAGAGTGTATGTTGTTATATTTAGCAATATAATGATGTATGTTTGGAATGAGATGTAATCGTGATCTATGAAATCCGGGTGTGAAGATAGACAAGATTTTGGGAAGTTACAAATTGGTATCAGAGTTGATAAGTTATAAACCTTAGGTATGAGTACCTAAGGCTATAACCATAGAGAGAAGGATAAGAAGATCGTTGAGTTAAACGATTTTGGAAGAAGATCATTACGTGATCATATTGAATCGTAATAACAGATGTTCTGTTAAACTATGGATGATTTATAGCTAATTCTATAAATGAATGGTACTATGAAGTAGTACAAGAAGAAAACTCAGAAGAGCTGTAGAGGATGAAAAACGAATTAAAGAAAATTCGTATTAAGTAAGAATTTATAAGATTTTGATTGAGGACTCATGTGATAGCTGAGTGGTATGAATTTTGAATGGGATAGGGTTTGTGATTACTTACTTATTACAGTGATAATAATTGGAATAGTAATGTCGCGCTATCAATATGTATATGGTGAGAAGGTGAATTTTTTCTCATGTATATATTTGATAGGTAGAGAATGAAAAGATAGGTACGAGTTCTTGAAACTTATACTTATGAAAAGTCTATGACTCATAATTATATGCTATGTTTCTGAGCCCTAAGCATATGGATAGTCCTTGATTTATTCATGGATTACATATTGTGAAGATAAGTTCTTGAACACATATGATTGTGGAAAGTTCCTAAACACATAAAGTGTGGTATGTTGATGGACTATACTAAGGTATAAGAATGTCAAGAACTTACATAAGTCCAAATGGAAAAAGAATCCACATACATACACAAGCATGCATCATGCTAGATGTTATGTATGTCATAAAATTGGTCATAAGGCTACAGTATGCTACAATAACTCTTTACATATCAAACCTAAAGTCAAACAGATTTGGGTTCCCAAGGGTACTAACAAGGTAGGACCTATGTAATCATGGGTACCAAAATGAGAGTTTAGTCTTGCCACAAGAACATAGCTCCACGATCACAACTTGGTATCTGGACAGTGGATGCTCAAGGCACATGACCGGGAACAAAGCTCTCCTGTCTAACTTCATAGAGAAGAAGGGTCCAACAGTCATCTTTGGAGACAACGGCTCTGGCAAGACAAGAGGATATGGCTCAGCTGAGAATGGTGCAGTATCTTTCAATAAAGTAGCCTATGTTGAAGGACTAAAACATAATCTTCTGAGCATAAGCCAACTCTGCGACAAAGGTCGTCAAGTTACTTTCCTCAATAATCAATGTCAAGTCAGAGATCTAAAGACCTCTTCCATAAAGCTGACCGAAAAAAGAGAAGGGAACGTTTACACTGTTAATCTTTGTCAACTGAGTTCTGACGAGACAATATGCTTTCTAGCTAAAGCTTCTGAAGAAATGAGCTGGCTATGGCATAGAAGATTGGCTCATCTCAACTTTAAAAGCATGTCAAAACTGGCATCCAAGGATCTAGTAGCAGGCTTACCCAAGCTCAGCTTTGTTAAAGAAAGGCCATGTAATGCTTGTCAGCTTTGAAAGCAGACTAGAAGCTCATTCAAGAGAAAAATTGTCAACTCAATTGATAAGCCTCTATAGTTACTTCACATGGATCTATTTGGGCCAATTGTAACAACAAGCCTTGGAGGGAAAAGATATTCATTGGTCGTAGTGGATGACTATACCAGATTTACATGGGTATCCTTTCTTAACTCAAAAGATGAAACAAGTTCCTAACTCATCCAGATATTCCGACTTCTGATGAACGAGAAAAGAGAGAAAATCAAGGCTATAAGGAGCGATCATGGTAGAGAATTCGACTTCTCAGAGATAGACCAGTTCTGCAAAGATAATGGCATCAATCACAACTTCTCAACTCCACGAACTCCACAGCAAAACGGAGTAGCTAAAAGAAAGAACAAAACGTTGATTGAGGCTGGAAGAACTTTACTAGCAGCAGCCCGTCTGCCTGGATACTTCTGAGCAGAAGCTATCAACACTGCATGCTACACTCAGAAAAGATCTCTCATGCACTCTACGTTAAAGAAGACTCCTTACGAGCTGTGGAGAAGAAGAAAGTCAAGTGTCAGCTACTTTCATGTATTCGGTTGTGCGGGCTATATTCTCAACAATGGAAAATAGTATCTGACTAAGTTTCAACCCAATTCAGACAAAGGAATCTTTCTTGGATATGCCACAGACAGTAATGCTTATAGAGTGTTCAACAAAAAGACACTAAGTGTTGAAGTCTCTATTCACATCATATTCGATGAAACAGACTTGGACAAAAAAATTTCTCATGACACTAGGAATGACAACTCAGACACTACGAACGACAACTCAAACACTATGAACAAGGTAGTCGAGCCCAACATGACGATCGTAGTCCCAAAAAATGAAATCGTCGAGCCTGAAGAGGAGATCGCAGGAAGAACTACGCCAGACAACGAACCTCCACATCAAGAAGAAGAGGTTGATCTTGAAGAATTCAGATAAGAGGGGATCAGGTTAGATGTTACAACAGGAAATAGATGGGCAAGAGATCACACTCAAGACCTGATCATCTGAGATCCAAATGCTAGAGTCAAGACAAGATCTGCCACCCAAAATGAGTGCTTCTATCTAAGCTTTCTGTCATAAATGGAACCCAAAAAAATAAAAGATGCTATGGAAGACTCAAGTTAGATCGAAGCCATGCAAGAGGAACTAAATCAGTTTGAGAGAAGTAGAGTATGGAGATTAGTTCAAAGACCGAGAAACCACCCAGTCATTGGCACCAAGTGGGTATTCAGAAATAAGATGGATGAAGATGGGGTCATAACAAGGAACAAGGCAAGACTAGTAGCCAAAGGTTACTCTCAAGAAGAAGGCATCGACTACGATGAGAACTTCGCACATGTTGCTCGATTAGAAGCCATCAGGATATTCCCTGCCTTTGTTGCACATATGAAGTTCAAAGTCTTTCAAATGGATGTCAAAAGTGCATTTCTGAATGGAGAACTTTAAGAAGAAGTATATGTGGAGCAACCTCCAGGTTTCATTGATCCAACTCTCTCTAATTATGTCTATAGATTAGACAAATCCTTATATGGACTTAAACAAGCACTTAGAGCATGGTATGAAACATTAACTAACTTTCTTATTGAAAATGGTTTCACTAGAGGTAGAATAGACACCACATTATTCCTTAGAAAGCACAAAAACAAAATCCTATTAGTTCAAATATATGTTGATGACATTATCTTTAGTTCTACTGACCAAAAACTGTGCAAGAGATTTGCCAAGCTTATGCAGAGCAAGTTTGAAATGAGTATGATGGGTGAGCTAAATTTCTTCCTTGGATTACAAGTAAAGCAGACTGATGAAGGTATCTTCATTAACCAAGCCAAGTACATAAAAGTCTTACTTAAAAAGTATGGCATAGAATCAGCCTCTCCCATGAAAACACCAATTGCTCTAGCAACCAAGCTTGACAAAGATGAGAAAGGTAAAAGTATTGACATAACTCAATACAGAGGTATGATAGGCTCTTTTCTATATTTAACTGCCAGTAGACCAGACATAATGTTTGCAACATGCATATGTGCTAGATTTCAAGTTAATCCTAAGGAATCACACTTAAGTGCTGTAAAAAGTATTTTTAGGTATCTCAAAGGCACACCTCACTTGGGACTTTGGTATCCCAAAGAGTCCTCCTTTGAACTGACAGGATATATAGATGTTGATTTTGTAGGCTGGAAGATCGATAAAAAAAGTACAAGTGACACTTATCGGTTGCTAGGAAACAGAATTGTGTCCTGGTTTAGCAAGAAGGAAAACTCAGTATCAACCTCAACAGCAAAAGTTAAATACATTACCGCTGGCAGCTGTTGTGCTCAAATCCTATGGATGAAAAATCAGCTAGCAGACTATGGGTTTGATTTCAAATCTATACTTATAAATTATGATAACACAAGTGCAATAGCAATAACACATAATCATGTCATGCACTCTAAGACTAAGCATATAGAAATAAGATATCATTTCATTAGGGACCATGTTCAAAATAGAACTATATCCCTACAATATATCCCTACTGAAAATCAACTTGCTGATATCTTTACAAAGCCTCTAGATGAATCCAGATTTAATAAATTGATAAGTGAGCTAGGTATGCTAAATCTGCAACCATAAACTCTATGCTCTAGTTTGTGCTAACCCTACAGATCATAGAGCTGCCTCGTCATAACAAAGAAGCATCCTGTGGTGACATCATTCCTAACAAATCCAAGCAACTCCTCTGATAAGCGCCTCAGGGACAAACCTGATCCTTAGTTCACTCTAAGAGGTTGGCCCTTCCCTAGCTACCTTAACCTAGAAGGAATGCTAACTCAAAGTTCACCAAAAGGACCAGGACAGACAACGATCGTAGAGTAGATTCAACAGTGAACTCAACATCGTAGTGCAACCTCGATGATTGTAGTCCTCTCAAAGGACACACTAGCTTAGGGGGAGCTAAGGGCAAATCAGTATTTTCAACATCATTTAAAATCGTGGAGACTGGAAGAACTCGACACGTGCCCCACTATGCAAAACGAGTGGAGGGAAGTCACAAGTACAGGATGAAAAGGTTTTTAAAAATTCATCTCAGAATTTCAAAGAGCTCATTTCTCTCTCTATCTCTCTACCAATAGAAACCCTAGCTTTTAGAATGAACGCTCAATCAACCTCAGTTCAAGAAAATTAATTATTGTCTCCAATGTTATCTCTGGTGACCAACTCTGCTTTGACGAGTTCAAGATGGTTGACCCTCAATTTCACAAGATTTTATCTCTTCTAAAGAAAACTAGTCTTGAAGAAGCTCTAAGTACCAGCACATGGATCTACCCGAAGCTAGTGAAAGAGTTCTACAATAATGAAGTCTTTAAGAACAACATCATCATCACAAGGGTCAAGAGAGTACAAATTAAACTCAAGGGTGGAGATATAAACCTAGCTCTATGTTTCAAATCAAAGGGACTTGCGTCTATGGAGGTCATCGACTTTCATGAAGGTCTGAAGAAGATGCGTCACACAAAGTTTCAAAACGTCAAGGGATACAAGAAGAAAGAGTTTCCCCAGAAGTATGAGTTTCTGGCTGACATTATTGGGAAGTGCATATGCTGTAAAAGCTCTGACCACGAATCTATAAATGAAGTTCAACTGAAACTCATGACATCAATCTGCTTCAAGATTCAACATAACTATGGGGCCCTACTTATTGATTAGATTGGGAAGTGGATACTCAGTTCAAAGAAATAAAAGAGCTCTGGAAAGATGCTCTATGGGCAATTCATAAGCATTATTCTGCAATCAGCTCTGGGTGACAAAATTGGGGATAATGAAGGAGAATCTATCAACCCCAACAGAAAAATGACTCAGCAGCTGTTTCAGAACTGGAAGAGAAATCCTGCAGAAAATGTCAGAATGATGTCTGAATCCAGTGGAAGGACTGGTGAAGCAAAGGAATCTGGACTACCAGGAAACTTATCAGTTGTGAAGGAAATTGATAAAGAAGAAGAAATTAACAAAGGGGAACCCATCGTTTTAATTAGAAAAAGCAAGGGTAAGAAAAAAATACAGGCACAAACTACAGAAGAGCCTCAAGGATCAACTACTGATGCACCCCAAGAGAGTTAAGGCATTGAAACTCAGAAGGAAATAATGAGGAAAGAGAAATGGTCTGAGGAAGAAGAAGAAGACAGAGCCACCATCTCTCAGCTGCTTAAGAAGGGAAAACACAGCTTCAAAAAAAAGAAGTCTTCGCTCTCTTCGATCGTAGAGTCACTACCGATCGTCGAGTCCAGACTTGACATCACTCCAGAAGAGGATGATACAACAGAATTAATTGTCAAAGCTGCAGAATCAACACCAAGACTGAAGCTCAACCTAGAAAGGCAAGGAGAAAGCTTGTCAAGACATATGTACTTGAAAATGTAAAGGCCTTGAAGAAAGAAGAAAAGAAAATAGTTGCAGAAAAGGAGCTTCCTGAATTTGATACACTAGACAATGCTCCAACTGAGGGGAAGCTGCCTAAAGTTCAAATAGATGATCAGATTGAGGGGGAGCCTTGTGAAGTCCATGTGTCAGAAAAGGCCACAGCTGAGGAGGAGCTGCAAAGAGATTATCATGAACCTCCCTCAGTTCCTCAAGAGATCTTAGCTTCTGAGATTATAGAAATTGAGAGGATTGAAGCTATGGAGGTGGAGAGGGTAGAAGAACAGAGAAAAGAAGTGGAAATGATTGAAGTGGTGGAAATTTCAAATGAAAAAGATGAAAACCGGGAAGAAGAAGAGGATGACGAAGTTGAGATTATTACAGTAGGTTGTGATGGATATAGGAGAGCTGACTATAATAAATTATTCTTCTACTTGTCAATGATGCCCTTTCATAGAGCCCAAATTCTCAACTCTTGGGATCACATGTTCTGGACCTTCAAAGCTCATCCAGCAATCTCAGTGCTAGCTCATGGATTCCCAGGGAACCTCACATTTGCTCAAAAGCTGATCACTAAATGTCCATCTTCAGAAAATGGGCGTGAGGTACAATCTATTCCTATTTCTTTCAGGGTTAATCACTGTCCTCCATTAACTTTCAACCAATTCTACGAATTGCCAAGATGGTTGGAAGTGATACTTCATCCACTAAATTAATTTCCGATTCACGTAATCCCAACATTCTCAGAATCGAGGAACCAAATTTGTCTAATTTTATATTAATCCAATCTCCTACCATCTCTCACTCTACGAATATTGATCCTACTCCAATCGTATAGTCACCCACTCAGCAAGCACCAATATCACCTCTTCCTGAAGCTCAACCTCACACACATGCCCCTCCTTCAGATATTCCATCATCAACAAACAATTATTTTGATCTTGATCTTGTTCTCTACAATCTACAAAGTCAAAATACTAGAGCCTCTCCTCCAAACACTCACTCCTTGAGCTTATCTCAGATCTTCCCACCAAATCTGAGCTGTCTGATGCTTCACAGAAAGTGACCAAAGACATTCAAGCAGATCTTGAAATTCACTCTGAGCTTGTTCATATGAGGCTAAACCATTTGATCGATGATGCCAACACCCTCCCTAGGAATCTGAGTACTGAGCTTATAAAGAAGCTTAGGGATATCATTAAGGAAATGATCCACAGTATCAATGAAAGGGATCAAATTCATTTTCAGGCTCCCAAGAAGCACAAGGAAGCAGTTCTTGTCTTGCAGCAGACTCAAGACTCTCAAAACAAACTTATGATGGAAAGTTTCTCAAGTCTACAAACCTCAATGAAAGAATTCCAAGCATTCTCAATGGGCCAAAAGCAATAAACAGACATTATCTTGGAAATTCTATAAAAGAGCACATCTTGAACTGATTCTTTGGTTCAAGAAAATCGTGAAGACATTGCTCAATCCAAGAATCAGCTCCACGAGCTTGTCCAGGGAATGACTCGACTATCTGAAGACATTCGAACCCTTGATGCTGACATAAAGTGGGAGAATAAAGGGGAAGGAGAGAAAGAAATAGGCAGCGGCAGAGGAAACTTCATTGCTCAATCTTCAAGGAGCCCTCCCTCAAGATAGCCTCGCCATCAGACTCCACGACCTAAAAAGCAGCAAATTATCATGGCACAACCGCTAAGGAGTTAAGGGCCATCTCCCAGCTCATAGGGCGTAATCACTATTATCCTACATATGCCGATTGGAGACCATACCTTATGAATAGACATGATCATGGAAAAAGGCTGAGTCAAAGCGAGCTGGAAGATATAGCATGGACAGATAAAGCCATCAGGAGAAGGAGAGCTGTAGAGCATGCAAATCCTCTAAGAAACAAAAGGCAGAAGAAATAGAGATAAGTTGAAATTTATTTCTTATTGATGTAACTAAGCATTATTATAATATCTATCCTGACAAACATCAATAAATTCATGCTTATTCTCTAGAGATTTCAGTTGCTCACTAAAACACTATGTCATATTTACTTTCTAGCAACTGCATCTAGAAATTGATGATTATGATACAAAGCTCTTTGGTTATGTCAACATCAAATAGGGGGAGATTGTTGGGAAATTGCATATTTAAATTTGATGTTAAAAGTAAATATTCATGGTTATATTTAAAGTCTTTCAAGGAATACATGTACAAGGACTTAGTGGTAGATCAAACTTGTTAGATTGATCTGTGCTTTAATGTTTATCATTTTGTAAATGAATGTATAGAAGAAAAGATCAAAGATGTTAGGTTGATCTATCCCTTGAGATGTAATAGATAGGCTTCAACAGAATCGTAGTCTATCGAGCTGGTCAAGAGATTGCAGAAGCCAAGGCAAAATCATAGATTATCGAGAATCATAGTTTGTCTGCTGTGGAGGGCCTCACTCAGAATCGTAGAGTGGTCCAAACGCCTATCGAGCCAACTTAAAGATCATAGTGTGATCTCGAAAGCGTAGAGTCTGAAAATTAAACAAGCAAATAATGTAATCTACCTAGTGCTTGTGAGAAATTATGGTGCTCTCTACTATTAGTACCAGATCAAGCACAAATATGGCAAGACACCACGATCTTAATCGTAGTGCATCATCTGTCTGCATCAGAAGCATCGAGCTTTGACCATTTGTTGAAGATTAAAATTCAACAAATGTGGAATGGATTATAGACGTTGAGACTCTCAGGAATCCCAATGACAAAACATCCATCCTTAATATGGAACGAAGAAACGTATTGAAGAAACTAAGAAAAGTACTACATGTCAGTTGAAAACACCTTTTCAGGTGTTAGGTGAGATAGCAGTCTGCGGTGTCAGTGGGCCAGATGGCTGGATAGAGATTTCCAAAAAGTCACCATCAGTGCTCAGAAATTTCAAATACAATTAATGCTTCAAACGGATACATTTTCAAAGGCACCTTATATACAAATCAGATGCAGATGCAAGAAATAAGGAAGCATAGAACAAAAAGCTAAAGAACACTCAACGATGAAATCTACGATCTGAAGAAAAAGCTTACGCAGCTAATCATTTCTTTCGAATACAAGCTTAACGGTAACTGAGTAGCACCATTCAAGAACTTAACCATCCTTAAAGTGAAGAAAGAAGTTCCAAGTCTACTGGACTTGAAGAGTTCAAAGTGAACTAAGAAGTTCCAGGACTGTTGGTCTTGAAGGAATCTGTGAGATTCAAAGATTGTAAAGATATCCTTAGTTGATTTCCTAGTCGAGGAGTAGAAGAGTGGACTAGGAGCCTTGAGTGCTCTGAACCACTTAAAAACACTGTGTCTCTTAAATTCTTGCTACAACTGCCATATTTGTCATAACCTTGTCTCCTATTAAATCATTTTATCTTAAAGTAAAAATAAACAAATCCTTAATTCCGCTGTGATTGAATCATTAACAAATCTGACAAGTATTTTAAAGAACAATTTTAAAATATCTATTCATCCCCCCTTCTAGATAACTATTGTGCCTCTGGGAACTAACACTTCTATATTTCTATGTTAATTATTTCTGCTAGACAAAAATTGATTTGAAATATCAAAATGAATTTTATATCATCAGTACATTTGATGCAAAGATGGTAAAAGGATGGAATTATTAAAGTAATTGAACATAGTGTTTGATGTGATCTTAGGATTAACAACCCGCTATGGTATGTTGTATAATGACAAAGTCATAAATTAACGAAGTCCTCAACGTGTTGTGAACAGTACGGTATCATGACGTCATAAAATGTTTTGAAGTTAGGATTAAAAGAATTTAAAGAGTAGTCGATGTCAATTGATTTGACTAGACGAATGTTTAAAGTTGATGTACAATTTATTGGTATGGTTTAAACTATTTGATTTAGCTAAGACAAATGGAATGTTATATCGAGCTTTCTTTGAGAAGTTATACAAAAACAAATTATTTTGGTGCGGAATCTGATGATTAAGTTTGAGGTGAACACACCCCGAAATGGGGCTATACGATAGGTTGATCACCTATGTATGGAAGAGGTAGTTTACTTTCTTGGTAATTGTGAACTGACCGTGATAGAAGGGTTTACAGTGAAATATTGTTAAACCTAGTAAGAGTTCAAGGTCCATATGACCCCTCAGCAAAGTATGAAATGTTTTAAAGTAATTCTTATGTTCCTCATTATTCATTGTACTTCATGATTCTTGATAGATTATGGAGAGTCTGGAATGTGGGAAGGATGACAACTTCTTTAAAGAGAAGTTAAGAAGAAGGGTATGTTAAAATTTTGAGGATGAAATTCTGTGAAAAAGGGGTGAATGTGATGACCCGAGAGACTGAAAGCATAGTTAGACGTGAGGTTTAACTAATGACAATTATGTCAACAGGTGATCCTGTGACACCCCAAACACTAGGTACTCGAATTTCCCACAGAATTGGTGTTCACTCATCAAAATAAATAACATTTAATTACCCATAAATAAATAAACTCATAAATAAAATAGAAATCCTCCCAACAAAGGGTTACAACAGCTTAAACAAATCAATCCCATGTCATCTAACCTTAATACATCAATGCGGAAACATAACATAATTTAAATATATCTTAAACACAACTTAATGAGTCTTAACATTAATATTCTCAAATAATAAACAAGTCTTCATCACTTTCTTGCCTTGCCCTTGCCCTTACTAGTAGATGGCTCATCAACTCTTTCAATCGTAGTTGCAATGTTATTATGCAAGAGTGAGCGAAAATTGCCCACAAGTTTAACAATATAAATAATAATAACATGCAAATAAACAATGGATACTGAACAAAAGAAAACTCGTCTTTTGAATCAAGATTAAAACAAGAATCAAAAGTACATCTGAGGGTCACTAGACCATGAACTATGTCCCAGGATTTCAAGTATTTCTACTTTAAACCTTTAACAGTCGTAAGTCTATATGGACCTTACTTCTCGTACTTAGGGGGATCAGCCCTTAGTACCATGTATGTGCACAACATCTTAATGCTATCGCGTAATATAATCCCTTGTAGCAGGGTTGTTCAACTTAGCTTTGACATTAGAGTCCGCACCAAAGGAATTTTGGTTTGGATTAATCTCAAGGGTAATTTAGAGTTCAATAATCATTAACTAAGGATTAGTTGAATCAATAAGGATTCACTATCTATTCATGGTTTAATGCAATAATAAAATTAATATTCAAATCAAAGATTAAATCTCAACTCTATACAATTGAATGAACATTGTATAACAAGAGTAATAATTTAAAAGAGTTAGAGCATTCCATTTGGAATCATGAACTTGAATGATTAAGTTCTAAACAATTCGAAACAGGAATACGAAGTTTGCTTAACAATAATAAAGCTTAATGACTTGCTCAATGGAATTTAGAATTAGAAAACATGCTCAATCATAACATAATATAGAATAAGAATTATGCTCAATGTAAAATTAGGGCTTGGAAACTTGCTTAACATAAGAGTAGGGTTCAGAAACTTGCCTCTGCGTAGGCTAAACGATTACTACTCATGTTCACCACAAGTCCTATACACATACCATATGCATTCACAATATTCATTAGTTACATTCATATTAACCTTATAGGTTTAGTTCCCTCGTTTAGTACAACTTATTAACTTAGTTTAAGTTCTGCCCATTACCATCAATCTCATATACAACACTGAAGTCTCAAATCTTAAGTTTGAACATCATCACATCTTCTCATGGATATTACATTTAACCCTTATACAACTTATCAAATTATCATGCAAATTCATCACATGTATGTTAACAATCTAATATGACATCTTATTACATGTCAAACACATTATCATGTTCATTAGACTAGTTTAGACTAGAATGTAATAGACTGTACACGACGAAAACTAAAACTAATTAACTATGATACCCCCTTCGGGGTGGGGTTTTATATTGAAGAAATGCCCACCGAGGCGGGGCGGTTTAGCTTAGTAAAACACCCGTTGGGGCGGGGTTACCCAGATTCGGTTTTTGCAGTTCGCGAATGCACTGTTCATCAGACCTAAAGTAGCGAATTTCACATGTAATTAGTAGATTTAACAAACCCAAAAGACATAGACGTCCCATAATTATTACCAAGCATGCGTACATCAATTTTAAACGACAAAACAACCATATTCATCAAATTTAACCCCTTTAAATTCGTGTTCTTGCTAAAAACCTCATTTTAGACATCCTTAACGAATCATCACACCACGGATTTGTTTCTTGGCCAAGTCAGTTCGTATAACATGCATTGTTTTCGTATTTAAACATATTAACATAATCAATCTTTAATTTACTGATTACAACATGATTTGTACACAAATTTTGGTTCTAAAATCAGCCTTTTTGTACTTTTTATAACAAAACTCAAATCTTTACTTTAAAACCTATTTTATACAAATTTGACTTCTGAAAATCATTTATAATTCACATACAACAGATTATATATACATGTCAACATATATAACAACTTATCTACTCAATTCATCAACCAAAAACCTAAATTTTAACTCCAAAATCATACATGTTGTATATTTATCATCAAAACTCAAGTTCTTCATGCTATAACAGATTTCATGGATTTTGATTACTCTAAATCATGGATAATTAATATAAAACATGTTATAAACACATACAATACCATATTTCTAACTATCATCCATAAAATATCAATTACAAATAACTAAAATATGTTTTCATGAAAAAAAAACTAAAGAACATAGTAAACAGAGTTTGGAACTTGGATTCTCACCCTTTGATTCTTGTTTAAATGGTAGAAAGCCCTCCTATGATTCTCCAAACATTCTTCCTCAAACCTAATTTCTCTCAAGTTCTCTCTTCTCTCTTTGTATTCTCCAACTTAGCAATGGAAAACTGAAAAACGTAGAAGAAAACAAGCATGATATAATGCGTATAACTGATATATGTGGGTATCAGTTGTGTGCATTAAGGCTCAGCAGTTACCCATGTTCCCAAGGCTTTGTTTAGTTTGTTCCAAATTAACTCTTTTTTCCATTATTTTAATTAACATGTTTATTATATAGTTTATTTGTCACCCTTTAATCAATCAAATAATATTATTTAAATTCATTTAAATTAAAGACAATATTACCCATTAAATCACATCATCACATAATTAAAATTCTCATTTATTAAATATAACACATAATTTATATTCTCATTAATTATTTATAACAAATCAATAAATCTCTAATTAATTATTTAATTAATTAGAACAACATTAAAATTATTTTACAACTCATTTAATTTAATTATCCCAATTAAATCCACACTTTGAACTATTAAAATTATTCCACATTAATTTAATTAATGTAGCACATTTAATTAAATTAATCTATCACAATTCCATCAAATATTTATTTAACTCAATAAATAAATTAACAAAATATTTATTTAATTCAATAAATATTTAGAAATTAAATAAAAAAGTCTCATTCATCACATCTTTTCCCCCTTAAAAGGATTATGTCCCCAGAATCACGATTCACTTAATTCGTCCCGTTACAGATCCTTAGGAAAAGGATGGTTATAAGAAAGAAAAGAGGTAAGATTAAACCTTTGTGAAAGGTTTGTAAGAATAAAGCATTCGGGTATGGGTGTGGTTTTAAAAAAATTTAAGGAAGGAATTTTCATAAGGGGGGAAGAATGTACTCGGAAAATTGGATTGTCCAGAAATTTAAGATTAAAGAATTAGTTGTTAATAAAATGAATCTTATTAATAATATTATGTGTTATGTGTTTATTAATCGTTCTAGAACCTAGGATAATTATAAAACGGGAGGATTCTAGCTACGACCTAGGCAGGACGAGTAAGAATTTTCAAGACAAAAAATAAAAAAAATTCGGGAACAAAAATATTTTTGAGGAAAAAGACGAAATATGCACTATTCACCCGATGAAATCTAAGGGTTAGTGTTTGAATAACCTAGGCCTTTCTAAGTGATCGATATGTCAAAATTACATTCCGGTGAAAGATTCGACGATAAAATGTAGTGAAAAGCTATGTTAGCCGATAAAAGTTTTTTTTGAAAAACGTGCAGAAATCGGACAAAATAAAAATGATGAAAAGTATTGTTATGTATTTTTCATTTGTTTAACTACGTTAGGGGAAAACGTGAAGAAAAATGCTAATCATCAAAAAGTGTTTTTTAGTTTTTCAAAGTTCCAAAGAATGTGTAAAAGTAAATTTGTAAAGGAAAGATGAAATATCCAAAAATATTTGGGTTCCGAGAATCGCAGTTTTTCGAACTGTCGGACGAATTCTGCAAGACAGAACTACGAAGCTTCCAAAAGAAGCTTTGCGAATAGTAAGGAGGTTGGTTAAGGTGGTGGGAATACAAATTTTTGGGCGAAATAACTAATTTTCCCCTCGCCTTAGTTTTCTATAAAAGGATTGCCTTAGCTCATTTGTTGGTGATTTAAAAAATCACCAACACTTGGGGGGGGGGGGGGAGAGGGAGAGGGAGAGGGAGAGGAGAGAGAGAGAGAGAGAGAGAGAGAAGAGATTCAGATGGGGAAAGGAAGAGGAAAAGCTAGCGATTCGCCAGTTTTATCCAACGAAAGAAGATTAAAGAAGAATGGTAATCTTAAAACCTAGTTTAATCTAAATTTTCTATAAGTTTTTTATGCGAATAGACATAGCTTAATGAAAATGAAAGTGGAAGATGTTAGGAATGATTTTCATATGGTTGAAATCATGAGAAAACAAAGAAATAAGAATTTGAAGTGAATTTATAAAAATTTCTTAAAAGCTTTCTTAGGAACTATGATTTACTTAATGAATTTGAGCGATCCGAATGAATCATATGAACGATTTGGTGAAATAAGTAAGGATTAGTGATTTATAACACCAAATTTCTAGAAAAAAGTGAAATCATAATCAAAATATCGATTATAATGAAGAACAAAAGAAGAACACGCAAAGAACACGAAAAATGTTGTTGATGAACAAATTTAAAACCATCAAAATTAGAACTTGTTATTGATGGACAAGTTTAAAACAATCGTGTATAAGTTAGATGGTTATTACTTGGTTAGGAACGATAGAAACGTTCATGAAGAACGGATTGAACTTAGCTATAATGAAGTTATGATGAGTTTTCATAAAAGACGAACAAAAAATAAAAATTATGTAAATGAATCTGAATTTGTAGGGTTTCATAAGAATGTAAGAAAACATAGAAAACATGAGTCTTGGACTCAAGAACGAAAGAATTTCGAGTTCAGATGACTGAATTATGGATGAATGAAGGAAGAATGTTAATAATATAAAACTAATGAATGACAAAATTTAAGCCAATTGAATGGCATGCCAATGAATTCAGAATTAAATTCTGTCCGGTGGAATTTGAAGTACATAAGATAATGAAGAAAATAGCTTTGGAACGACCTCGTTCCAAGTTATAACGAAGAAGTTATGATATTTCAAAATAGGCGTCTCAAACATGTTCAACACTTAGAAAAAAAATTTGAGTTTTAGTATTGGCGCCGCAGCGCCAGTTATGCCTTGAAAAGTTGCGCTACAGTGCCAGCCCGGGGAGTCAGGTACTACTAATTCGCACTGTAGTGCCACCAATAACAAAGGGACCCGGAGCCGCAACGCCGATACAGGGAAAAATTGAGAGAAAAGATTTTAACTACTCAACCCTTTGGGGAAGTGTAAGGAATTATAATGAACATATAGTTCACATAATGTAACACTTAAACAAGTGATTTAAACCTTTAGTAAAGGTTAAACCGGAAGATTGAACGGGATTAAAAGACAAAGAATGTAAATGCAAAGTACGTAAATGGTTTTCATGAATCGTATTCACATCGAACGAACGTTCTAAGTATACATTGGTTGTATGACTTAGACGTCGATGAATGTCAAGTATGATAATCAAGAATTGATTGAAGATTGTAAAACATAAATGCAAAGTGCATACTTGGAATGCAGGATTCCGTATTGAAGAATATGGTATATTCAAGTAAAATGAATGCTTAAGATTATATGAAATGTAATGACTTAAATGTTGAACAAAGATGTTGACTTATAAAATTTTAGTGTTATAAAGTTGTAACAAATGGTAATGGAGTTAACGAAGGATCTAAAGTTAGATCGGACAAAGAATATAAGAAAGAATGTAAGCGTTAAAACACGTAAACCAACAAAAGCGGTTCGTATACGCGTAAATTAAACGTGCTAAGCATACACAATTGTGTATGGTTTGAACATAAGATAATGAAGACTGATGATTAAACCTGTGAACGTGAAGAAACTGAGTTAATAACAATGACGTATAACGTTAAAAAGCTAAGTTAATGATTATAACTTGGATAACGTTCCGAGTCGAATGAACCGAACGTTATAAGATATTAATAAGGTAATGTAAAATGCTTAATGTTATAAACACATAGTATTAACATTGAATGATCATTTTCGGTATACAAAAGACTTTATGACTTAGACGATAAGGAATAAATCCTGAGGTATGGCATTTAGTTGCAGGAAAGCCATAAGGAATGGGAAATCAACTTAATGAACATTATAGCTTTAATGGTTTAGATAAGTTAAGTTTAAGTTGTGGTACAATCATAATCTTTAATGGTTGACATATGGGAGTTAGGATAAACAATTCCTTCAAAGAGCGTAGGTATATATGAAGTAGCAACCGATCTAAGTCATTGTGAAAGACAGTGTAGATGAGACGGAAAACTAGATTGTTGGTTATTTATGGGAAACTACTCAGAGTACCATATGGAATACTAATAGAGACTCGATCTGTACTAAGTCCTTAAAAACTATAAGAAGAAGATAAGAATTTAAATCGTTAAAGATGATGATCGTATGAGTTAAGACATCTCTGTATGTCGTAATGCCGTAAAAAGGTAAAGAAGAATGGTTACGTGAACTTAGATTATAAACTCGAACCATAAGGAGTAAAGTTAAGCTTTAACCAATGCGTAAGTCAAATATGCGACTAATTGGTACATGATATTCCTTATGTGATATATAGGGATTGCGATGAGTAGTTCAGCGTAAGTTGTAAGCTGTAGCTTGTTTGGTTTTTAATATTCATGAACGCAATCAAATTACACAAACTAAGCGGAAGCCTGAAAAATCAGAGTTTTAAAATTTTACAAACCATATACCCGGATCATCCTTTATGCACAATTATTAATTAAACGAAAAATATGAAGAACAAGAATTATACCCTTGAAGATTCGAGCTTCCTCAGGTACAAGTTCACCTCCAAATCCTTTCGCGTTCAACTTGAATCCACCGGGTTTGGTTCTTTCCTTTGATCAACATTATCCACCCAAATCTCTGGCCTCTAGAGGTGATCCACCAAGGAAGAAGAAAGATTCAAGAAGATGGGTGTTTGGCAAAACCCTAGTTTTTCTATCTCTCATAGAAAAGGAGCGTACTCTCCAACAATTATAATCACGTATATTGTCAAAAAGTCAACAACCAATACACCCATAATAAGACTCCTCTTATTTATAGATGTGGGCAACCCTCCTTAACAATTAAGGAATTGAGTTTTATTTTAATTAATTAAAATCCTTTAATTAATTATGCTCCCAATCTTATTAGGAATAATTAGTTAAAATCTTTTAATTAATTAGCCTCCTAATCGTATTAGGATTATATGAGAATACTTTTATTAATTATTTCCCAAACACCTTTAAGAATTAAATAATAGTAATAGTAATAATAATAATAATAATAAGACTCTCTTATTAATTTATATTTAATATTTCTAAAATATTAAATAATAATATTAAGCTATTTAATTTATTCTATCACCATAGATTAAATTAAATATACTTAACTTATTATTACGATTATGCCATTAACTTCTTAAATAATTATTCTTCCTTTTATGGTGTGACCCTTTAGGTTCTCCAAGTATTAAACCTAAGTTGTGAATAAATCAATTAGAATAATTCTAATCTTATTTATATAAATAAATTAAAATATAAATTTATTTAAATAAATAATATTTATTCTACAATAGGATAAGCCTCCCCTAGAGATTAACGACTTTCCAGATAATATAGATTTCAACATTAATCATAAAAGAACCTTTGAGTAAATAGTTACCGTACAATTCAATCCTTCCACCATACAATGTCCCAATTAAATATAAGACATGGAATTACTATCAAGTCTTATTTTATTTAATTATATGTATTTTGACTCTTAAATGCACAACTCCAAATAATGCAAATTGGAAACTCTTTTCTAATTTTATTCTGCCTTGGCCAAGGACTATTTGAAGTGGTAGATTCTTTATAGGAAATTTCTCTTCTTTTATTAGAAGTTGTAGATTCTTTATTGATCATACATTATTTCCATGTACAACTTATTATACCCAAGCATACCCTTTGATATACCCTAAGGGTCTTAAGCATTAAGTCAAAGTATAACTCATCATACACAAGATACTGTGATGATCTCAAGTCCAAGGATCACTTGTACTACAATCACTATAGGAATTCCTATTGACAGGCAACTAAAACTCCATCAGGTATTCCTTAACGAGCCACGTTCAGTGAACTTATTCTCTAATAAGCACATACATACTTTCTTTAGTGTCTCTACACAAATGATCATGAGATCAATCATCCTCATTCAATGAGCAAGCAACGTATGTACCAATCTATCCGGATTCACTAATCCCCAATTTAGTAATCCAACAATTGGGAACTATTTTAGTTTTAAGCTTTCTAAGAATTTAGATCTCATTAGAATGATCAACATCATTATTCTAAAAGCATTGCTTAAAATTATGGGTTTATCACATATTATAAAACAACATCTTGTAGATAATTAAAAGCCTTTAATAAATTAATACTTTTTATTAATAAATGAATAAGATTGTTACAAAGTATATGCTTTATCATCAAACATGATTGGCTTGTGTGTATACTACTTTCAATGTCTCACTTGCACTAAAGTCAATCGTCCTGGTATTTCATACTCTTCTTCTCTAAGTGACGATTATCCTGCAGTTGGATAAGCATCAGTAAATGCATATGTAATGTTGTTCTTAAGAGTCCTCTATCTCTATAGTGATTTCCCATCTTTCAATGATTCTTTAATCAAATGAAAGTGCCACAACACATATTTAGATCCAAGATGAGACTTAGGAACTATTCCTAGTTCTTTAATGAACTTTTCATCCAAACAATCAACATGCAGCTTCATTTATAGCTATATACTTTGTCTTTATCACTAAACCAACAACCATTTGCTGTTTGAAACCTTTTCAATTCACTGCACCACCGTTCAACGTAACGCTTTACCTTAAAGTAGATTTTCTGTCATCTTGGTCAGTCTGAAAAAACTCGAGTCTGTTAAGCCCTCTAGTTTTAATTTAGACCCACCATAAATTTTAATCACATCCTTAGTGACAGTTAAGTACTTTAAGATGTTTTTCACTGTCTTACAGTGATCTTCTCCATAATATGATCGATCAACTTCAATACTCGTATATTTCATTGTATACATGATTGTCACTCATGCGATCTCTTATTTTAGGAGTCTATGGGGACTATTAAGAGAGATACACTCCATGGCTCATCAACATGAGAATTCCCATGGAGTTTGTCATGCTAAATGACTTTAGCATCAAATGAATATACGTTTCTTGGGTTAAGTCGAGCATCCTTTTAAATCTATCAATATAGATTTGTATCCCCAATTAAGATAATCATCCCAAATCATTCATGGAGGAATGTTTAGACAACTTTATCTTTACTGAGTATAGCATTGGTATGTCATTCCTTATCCGTAGTATATCAACATATAATACTAGGAATATCACGACGCTCCCACTGACCCTTTTGTACACACTAGGTTCATTCTTGGTTTTGATAAAATCAAACTCTTTTGATTGTCTCATCAAAACGAATGTTCGATATTTGAGAAACCTTCTTTAATCCATTTCTCTGAGTGTCTATAACTCTTCCCTCATCGAATGTAACTGGATCATCATCTTCTACGATGCGTACATCATCATCATCATCCATGATGAATCCATACCTCCTGTATCTTCTGATACTATTCCGTTTTATTTATCTTCGGTTGTGGTACAATAGAATTCATCTCTACAAGTTCCTCTTATTTGACTTATATTTTTTTGTGGTTCTTGAACTCTTCAAGATTCTATTATCCTCCCACTAGCCCCTTCAATGATAAACATCTTTATCTTAGAAGGTAGCGTGTTTCGCAACAAACACCTTTTGCTAAGTAGGATTAGAGAACATATACCCTAAACTTACTTTAGGATGTCCCACAAATCGACACTTGTCAAATCTTGTCTCAAGCTTATCCTTTGAAACCTTTTCACATAAGTTGGACAACCCCTTATCTTAACATACTTAAGATTAGGAATCCTCCCTATCCATAACTCTTATAGAGTCTTGGGGTCGAATTTTGAGGTTACCTTTTCAGAGATATATGTGGCCATTTCTAGGGCATGACCCTAGAAGGATACTGGAATGTCGGTAAAATCATTATGGACCGTACTATGTCCAACAAGGTATAATTTTTCCTTTTAGATACATCAATCAATTATTGCGTATCAAGAGGCATCCATTGTGAGAAAACCATTTAAGATTATCTATAAACTTATTGCACAAGTATTTATTCCTTGATCTAATCAAAGAATCTTAATACTTTTCAAATTAGTTTCATTTATGAATTCTTTGAACCTTTCAAATAATTTACAATTATATTTCAGCAAATACACACATTCAACTCTTTGAATGATCATCTCCTTTTCTTATACTATTTTGTTCAATATGCAAAATTATTTTCACGTAAGTCAAGTATACAAAATCCATTAAGTGATATTCCAGTTCTAAACAAAACATTATTATTATAAATAGAACAATAATTATTCTTAAATATAATACCAAAGATTTCATTTTCCAACAATAAAATTGAAATAATATTTCTAACGAGAACTGGAATACAATAACAACTTATTGACTTAATAGATTTGCCCGTAGGCAATTCTAAACTCTAAGTTTCTACGGCTAATGTAGCAACCTTTGCTTCATTTTCCACACATAAGATTACTTATCTTTGTTTAGCTTTCTACTTCTGCTTAGTCCCTTCATAAATCTATATTTATGATAACCAAAGTCGGTATCCAATACCTAAGTAGAACCTTGACTAAAAGAAAAATTTATTTCATTCATGAACAAAATTGTATTTGTAACCAAAACTTCACTAAGCTTCTTCTGGTTAGCTTTACAAGATGTTTCTTGCAATTTCTTTTCCAGTGTCCTGGCTTATTGCAGTGGAAGTAAACTCCTTTGCTATCTGTATCAGTTTTGTTCTTATTATCCTTTATTTTTGCCTTTTCTATTTATCTTCATAGAATCGTTCTTCTTTTCAGAAGATCATTTGGCCCCTACCAGTAAGACTTGGTCTTTCTTGGTTGAAAAGTGACTCTCAACATTTTTCAACATGTTAAGCAAATCAGCGAGGCTGATATCTAGCTTGTTTATATGAAAAATTCATAAAAATTATGAAAGGAGTCCGGGAGTGAGTGTAAGATCAAATCTTGGCTCAACTCTCCATTCATGACAAAACATGTTGTCCTAATTATTCAATCAAATTGATCATGTTTAGGACATGTGTCTGTACTTTAGTGTCGTTGGTCATTCTAGATCAGAAGAGCTCCTTAGATATCTGATATCTATTAGTCCTACTATTATCACCATCAACTACTTGACGTGTAGGAGTATAGTAGGAGCATCCATAGTTTCATGCTGACGCTGAAGCTCGTTACTCATGGATGCGGGCATGATGCATTGAGCCAACTGTGCATCATCTTGTCACTTTCTAAAAATAGCAATCTCTTCCTTAGAGGCATTCTCTGCAACTATTGCAGGGATAGGCGTATTAAGAACATAAGATAGCTTTTTAGCCATGAGAACTATTCTCAAATTCTTTAACCAATCCATTTAATTCAGTCCGGTTAAATAACATCTAATATGCTTCGCAGTGATAGTAATTTAGACATTGTAAAATTCTGTAAATGAATTTGTTCTTAACAACATTTTAGCATACATTCTTTTATTAATTACCAAAATAATTTTGGTTTTGTTTTAAATTGGTATCTCCCACTATTTTCATCAAACTATATTACCCTCAATTTATATAGTTCGACGATATCTAATTAAAGATATGCTAGTGAGAATAAGGATCCCATTTCAAATGTATATAGCCTTGTGTGTGCACAACAAACTATATATAAATAAATAGGTAGACAACTCTTGTCAATTACATCAACTATGTAAATCCTTGTATTTTGCCTCTTAGATCATAATGGTAAAGTGTGTGCACATCCGAACTAAAATGATCTAAGTTAAGTCATACCTAGCACTTCCATATATTTGAAAGAAAACACACATCCTTGTGTGTGCACAACAAAACAAAGATTATTCAAATTTATTTATAAGCATTAAATGTGATAAAACAACATCTTAAATATTTAATACTTGCCTTGTGTGTGCACAACAAACTCATATTAAATATTTAATACTCTATTGTTTTACCATGCTAGAAGGCGATGTTCGATATTCCAAATATCTTTGAACGTTACAACTTAATATAAAATATTTGATGGGTTTGTTATTAATTTGTCTCATCTTGTTTAGCGCGCATGCACATATATATATAAAATAAGCATCATATTAATTAACATGCGAAGCATGTTTGCATAATAAATAATATATATAGTATAAGCATGCACGTATAAAATACTATATTCTATCCGGATTGATTATGGACTTTTATTCTAGTTTGGTTCACTAGAGCCACCAAGTGAACCAAAAGGTCAAACCCTAGGGGTGCAAGAATTAATATTTAAATATAACTATTAAATTTAAACCCGTGCTCCATTACAAACGGGTCTTCAAGCGCTCTTTGCTCCTTGATCTCCAATTCTTCAAAATTAATTCTAACTATTCCTATTACAAAACTATTTAAAATAAATAGAAATCTTGATCAGGAGTCAAGGGAAAGTACATAGGAGGGAGTTAGAATTTACATTAAGAAAAAAATGGAGAAGACGAGGTACGTAAACCCCATTTAATAAAACTCATACATTCATACATCCAACTAAAATAAAATTCAATCACATTTGTCAATAGTCCATAATCAATCACATTTATTATCATACACATCACCATATGCATCAATAAATAACATTCATTTAATGAATAATAAACATTCAATATATATATTAGTATCATTTAATGGGCAAATTTAGTTAGTATAAAATCTAATTATGTATCAAAATAAACTCCTTTATTTTAATCCAAATTTAAATCAAAAGAAACCTCTTTTATTTTAATTTATCCAATTTTGAATAAAATAAACTATTTTATTTTAATCAAAATCTTTAATCAAAATAAACTCCTTTATTTTAATTAATCATGGAATCCAATTCCAAGTAAAAAAAAACTTCTTTGTTAAAGGAAACACGAATTCTCTTTCGATTCACAAATAAACTCCTTTATTTTGAATAATATAAAATCTTATCCAATATCTAAATAAACTCTTTTATTTAGAATAATATGAAATCTTATTCCATATCTAAATAAACTCTTTATTTAAGGAAACATGTAATTCAATTTCAACTTCAATTAGTTATCGTGAATTCAATTCCAACTCTAATTAGTTAGCATGAAATCCAATTTTAAAATTAAAATAAACCCTTTATTTTAAGATTAAATTAAACTTTTTATTTTAAGATTAAAATAAACTTTTTATTTTAATTATAAAATAATTATATATATATATATATATATATATATACGTTAATATATATTATACATATAATCACCTCCGTGCAATCTCCTTAAGATACTTTCGGGAATTTCAAAAGCATGTGCAACAGACTTCACGGAATTTCAAAAAGTGTGCCTCACGGAATCCTTGATAAAACATATTACAAGATGCACGATTATATTTATATATAATACATATGATGCACCTTTAACTTTTACATATATTCACAAAAGTTACAAGCTTTACTTTTCGAAAAACGTACAGGAATCCTTTCCTTAACATTTGGAATAATCAACATAATCATCCACACGGAATTCAAGAAATTCAATTCGCGGATGAATTTTTTTTTTAAATAAATTTTATACAACAAATTATGCCCAATAAAATTATTCTAAACACATATCAATACACATATCAAATCTTGAACAATTAATAATTCGAATAAAGGTTTGGCTCTGATGCCACTGTTAGGTTTGTAATATTCATGAACGCAATCAAATTGCACAAAGTAAGTGGAAGCATGAAAAATCAGAGTTTTGAAATTTTACAAACCATATACCCGGATCATCCTTTATGCATAATTATTAATTAAACGAAAAATATGAAGAAAAAGAATTATACCCTTGAAGATTCTAGCTTCCTCAGGTACAAGTTCACCTCCAAATTCTTTTCGCGTTCAACTTGAATCCACCGGGTTTGGTTCTTTCCTTTGATCAACATTATCCACCCAAATCTTTGGCCTCTAGAGGTGATCCACCAAGGAAGAAAAAAGATTCAAGAAGATGAGTGTTTGGCAAAACCCTAGTTTTTCTATCTCTCATAAAAAAGGAGCGTACTCTCCAACAATTGGAATCACGTATATTATGAAAAAGTCAACAAAACCACTACACCCATAATAAGACTCCTCTTATTTATAGATGTGGACAACCCTCCTTAACAATTAAGGAATTGAGTTTTATTTTAATTAATTAAAATCCTTTAATTAATTATGCTCCCAATCTTATTAGGAATAATTAGTTAAAATCTTTTAATTAATTAGCCTCCTAATCTTATTAGGAATATATGAGAGTACTTTTATTAATTAATTCCCAAACACCTTTAAGAATTAAATAATAATAATAGTAATAATAATAATAAGACTCCTCTTATTAATTTATATTTAATATTTCTAAAATATTAAATAATAAATATTAAGCTATTTAATTTATTCTATCACCATAGATTAAATTAAATATACTTAACTTATTATTGCGATTATGCCATTAACTTCTTAAATAATTATTCTTCCTTTTATGGTGTGACCCTTTAGGTTCTCCGTATTAAACCGGTTGTGAATAAATCAATTAGAATAATTCTAATCTTATTTAAATAAATAAATTAAAATATAAATTTATTTAAATAAATAATATTTATTCTACAATAGGGATAAGCCTTCCTAGAGATTAATGACTTTCCAGATAATATAGATTTCAACATTAATCATAAAAGAACCTTTGAGTATATAGTTACCATACAATTCAATCCTTCCACCATACAATGTCCCAATTAAATATAAGACATAGAATTACTGTCAAGTCTTATTTTATTTAATTATATGTATTTCGACTCTTAAATGCACAACTCCAAATAATGCAAATTAGAAACTCCTTTCTAATTTTATTCTGCCTTTGCCAAGGACTACTGGGTTGTCATTTATCGAATCACATAGGACATTTCTCTTCTTTTATTAGAAGTGATAGATTCTTTATTGATCATACATTATTTCCATGTACAACTTATTATACCCAAGCATACCCTTTGATATACCCTAAGGGTATTAAGCATTAAGTCAAAGTATAACTCATCATACACAAGATACTATGATGATCTCAAGTCCAAGGATCACTTGTACTACTATCACTACAGAAATTCCTATTGACAGGCAAGTAAAACTCCATTAGGTATTCCTTAGCGAGCTACGTTCAGTGAACTTATTCTCTAATAAGTACCTATATACTTGCTTTAATGTCTCCACATAAATGATCATGAGATCAATCATCTTCATCCAATGAGCAAGCAACGTATGTACCAATCTATCCGGATTCACTAATCTCCAATTTAGTAATCCAATGATTGGGAACTATTTTAGTTTTAAGCTTTCTAAGAATTTAGATTTCATTAGAATGATCATCATCATTATTCTAAAAGCATTGCTTAAAATTATGGGTTTATCACATATTATAAAACAACATCATGTAGATAATTAAAATCCTTTAATAAATTAATACTTTTTATTAATAAATGAATAAGATTGTTACAAAGTATATGCTTTATCATCAAACATGATTGGCTTGTGTGTGACTCCCCCAAAATAGGTATACATCACCTATTCTGAGTCGCAAAATACATGGTACAAAATACAAATACAATCTTTAATATATAACAAGAGAGTTGTGAGTTTTAATATAAATATTGTCTTCTAGACAATATCCACTCTCAGAATAAGTCCTCATTAGATTTATTGTCACACTATTTAACAGAATAGTGAGAACTACTAATACTATCATCTAGACCGTCACTCCATTCCCCGACTAGTCCCAGCTATATTCTCATTTCCTGAAGAATACAGTGAAAGAAAGGGTGAGCTCAACTAGCCCAGTAAGAAATATTATGACTAAGATAATGCAGAATAAATTATCTTTAGTCTTCAACAATGTTAAACTGGTAAAATACAATAGACATCAAGTTTAACTGCAGTGGAACAAGCAATCCATTAGAAGAGTCAAGTAGAGAATAAAAACTACTATCTTCTATGATTTAAAGAGTTTTTCAACACTTTTATCGCTGGGACTCAACTTAATAAATAATCCACATCATCAATTCATCCCTGCAGTACAGGCCAAGGATATTATTTAGTATCACGACCACAAATTATCCATGCACTACGAGCCAAAGATAATTATGTTTTCATCAACGGTCCTGATCATGTCATAAAACAATTCATCTTTGCTCCCTTGGCCGAAGAGAATCCATAGCCATAATAATGCCAAAAACTGTCCATCAATGCACTACGGGCCAATGAGGACTTTTTCCACATCATTTGTAACATTACGGTCATGATTATACTAATAATCCTCGGTTATAATCATACCAAGTCCATCTATGCACTACTGAAATACGATGACTTTCAACAAAATATAAAACATGAGGATGATGACAATGATATAAGAATTCAATAAAATAAGTTCAAGAATTAAATTATCCAGAACTAATAACGTCCAAATTGTCAACATGATACTTCTTTTGTAGAGTAAAATTCAAGAATGCTCGTAAGAATATTTCCATGAAAGATATCTTTGGATGAAGCGCAAATATCAAGGATATTCCACTAATTTCATGGAGTATAGAAGTCAAAACTTTAACCAACCGAGTATAATAAGGAATGGAATAACAAAAGAAATCACCATGCATGCGGTACTTTGCATGTAGTTTATTCTAACGAAATAATAAATAATGTAACCGTGTCAGCGTAATATGCACCGGCTGTGATATTCCAATGAATAATAAAGAATGGAATAACAATGTAAATCATCATGCATGTGGTACTTGGCATATCAGTCATTCCAATGAATAATAAATAATCGGAACCCGAGTCAAAGTAAATTCAAGACCGACAAGATGTTCCAATGTAATAATAAAGAATAAAATAACAATGTAAATAACCATGCTTGCGGTATTTGCATAGACAAGTTATTCCAACGTAATAATAAATAATAGAACCAGTCCGCGTAAAACGCATGTATGTGATATTCCAATGTAATAATAAAGAATGGAATAATGTAAGAATTTCACCAAGTATAAGGTAGATCACAGATATGAAAGTTATTCCAATGTAATAATAACGAATGGAATAGCGAGGTTCTCTTCATGAATATGAAAAAAAATACCCTTACCTTATAAAGAAGAGTACTTCACTAGCGGTAGGGCGGGGATATACTTGAAGAAACTTGCACTACACTCAAAGCTTTCTTAAACGCTAAAGAAATACGCCAAGATTATAGAAGAAGAATTCTCTCTACGCTTTCTCTTTTTAGAGTTTCAAAGAAATTAAATGTAAATAATGAAGGAATGAGCTTTTATTTATAGAAGAATGGACTGAATAGTAACCAATTCATGAATTGTCAAGATTGATTTACTTTTAAATGGATGATCCAGATTGGTTTATAATAAAATATAATATATTCTATTTATAATCAAATAAAATGAATAACTTTATAAAAGTATTCATTATATATAAAAAGATTTTACTATGCACATACTATATAGGCACTATGCAAACATTATGCATAATAAAATATAATATATTCTAATTATTGTCTAATAAAACAAATAATTTTATAAAAGTATTCTATTTTATATAAAAAGATTTTACTATTAGCCTAATAAAACGAATAACTTTATAAAAGTATTCTATTTTATATAAAAAAGATTTTACTATTAGCTTTAATAAAACGAATAACTTTATAAAAGTATTCTGCTTTTATATAAAAGCTTTTCAGTTTTATTACATTAATAATACTAATAAAACAAAACTCATATAATATACATATATATATAACAATCGACAATAATTGAATCCAATAACGCGAGATACTATGCAGCAACTACTATAGCAATAATTGAACAAAACTGAGTGACTTCTCACGTAAGCATCAATAATCAATACCGTGTACTACTATGCAACCACGCCAGACATTAAAGATTTTTACTACCGGGTAGTTCAACAAGCTTTTAACGGTAAAACTTCCACCGTTATTTTTTATAAATATATTTTTGTCATTTTCTCATTCCGACAATAATTTCAAGTATGGGGTCCACTAATGATTGCGTTGTTGTATTTAATATTCTCTCGCTAAAATGAATATTCCCAACCAATCGAATATAATACAACTTCAGATACTTTGCAAAATTTATAAATACTACCCATTACTATAACATTATTTCAAATCCATACCATAATATTAAAAAAAATATTTCGAGAAAATTAAATCTTTATTCGTAAAATTTGGGATTTTAAATTGTGTGCATACTACTTTCAATCTCCCACTTGCACTAAAGTCAATCGTCATGGTATCTCATACTCTTTTTCTCTAAGTGACGATTATCCTGTTGTTGGATAAGGTTCAGTAAATGCATATGTAATGTTGTTCTTAAGAGTCCACTATCTCTATAGTGATTTTCCATCTTTCAATGATTCTTTAATCAAATGAAAGTGTCACAACACATGTTTAGATCCAAGATGAGACTTAGGAACTATTCCTAGTTCTGTAATGAACTTTTCATCCAAATAATCAACTTGGAGCTTCATTTATAACTATATACTTTGTCTTTATCACTAAACCAACAACTATTTGCTGTTTGAAACCTTTTCAATTCACTGCACCACCGTTCAACGCAACGCTTTACCTTAAAGTAGATTTTCTGTCATCTTGGTCAGTTTGAAAAAATTCGAGTCTGTTAAGCCCTCTAGTTTTAATTTAGACCCACCATAAATTTTAATCACATCCTTAGTGACAGTTAAGTACTTTAAGATGTTTTCACTGTCTTACAGCGATCTTCTCCAGAATATGACCGATCAACTTCAAAACTCGTATATTTCATTATATATATGATTGTCACTCATGCGATCTCTAATTTTAGGAGTCTATGGAGACTATTAAGAGAGATACACTCCATGGCTCATCAACATGAGAATTCCCATGGAGTTTGTCATGCTAAACGACTTTAGCATCAAATGAATATACGTTTTTTGGGTTAAGTCGAGCATCCTTTTAAATCTATCAATATAGATTTGTATCCCCAATTAAGATACTCTTCCCAAATCATTCATGGAGGAATGTTTAGACAACTTTATCTTTACTGATTGTAGCATTGGTATGTCATTCCTTATCCGTAGTATATCAACATATAATACTAGGAATGTTACGACGCTCCCACTGACCCTTTTGTACACACTAGGTTCATTCTTGGTTTTGATAAAATCATACTCTTTTGATTGTCTCATTAAAACGAATGTTCCATATTTGATAAACTTGCTTCAATCCATTTCTCCGAGTGTCTACAACTCTTCCCTCATCGTATGTAATTGGATCATCATCATCATTCATGATGAATCCATACCTGCCAGGTATATTCGGTACTATTCCAGATTTACGATTCGGTTGTGCTATAATAGGTCTATCTACAAGTTCCTATTATTTGACTTATAGTGTTTTGTGGTTCTTGAACTCTTCAAGATTCTATTATCCTCCCACTAGCCCCTTCAATTATAAACATCTTTATCTTAGAAGGAAGCGTGTTTCGCAACAAACACCTTTTGCTAAGTAGAATTATAGAACATATACCCTAAACTTACTTTAGGATGTCCCACAAATTGACACTTGTCAAATCTTGTCCCAAGCTTATCCTTTGAAACCTTTTCACATAAGTTGGACAACCCCTTATCTTAACATACTTAAGATTAGGAATCCTCCCTATCCATAACTCTTATAGAGTCTTGGGGTCGAATTTTGAGGTTACCTTTTTCGTAGATATGCAGCCATTTCTAGGGCAAGACCCCAGAAGGATACTGGAATGTCGGTAAAATCATTATGGATCGTACCATATCCAACAAGGTATAATTTTTCCTTTCAGATACATCAATCAATTATTGCGTATCAGGAGGCATCCATTGTGAGAAAACCATTTAAGATGATCTAGAAACTTATTGCACAAGTATTTATTCCTTGATCTAATCAAAGAATCTTAATACTTTTCAAATTAGTTTCATTTATGAATTCTTTGAACCTTTCAAATAATTTACAATTATATTTAAGCAAATACACACATTCAACTCTTTGAATGATCATCTCCTTTTCTTATACTAATTTGTTCAATATGCAAAATTATTTTCATGTAAGTCAAGTATACAAAATCCATTAAGTGATATTCCATTTCTAAACAAAACATTATTATTATAAATAGAACATTAATTGTTCTTAAATATAATACCAAAGATTTCATTTTCTAACAATAAAATGGAAATAATATTTCTAACAAGAACTGGAATACAATAACAACTTATTGACTTAATAGATTTGCCCGTAGGCAATTCTAAACTATAAGTTTCTACGGCTAATGCAGCAACCTTTGCTTCATTTTCCACACATAAGATTACTTATCTTTGTTTAGCTTTCTACTTCTGCTTGGTCCCTTCATAAATATATATTTATGATAACCAAAGTCGTTATCCAATACCTAAGTAGAACCTTGACTAAAAGAAAAATTTATTTCATTCGTGAAGAAAACTGTATTTGTAACCGAAGCTTCACTAAGCTTCTCCTGGTTAGCTCTACAAGATGTTTCTTGCAATTTCTTTTCCAATGTCCTGGCTTATTGCAGTGGAAGTAAACCCCTTTGCTATCTATATCAGTTTTGTTCTTATTATCCTTTATTTTTCCTTTTCTATTTACCTTCATAGAATCGTTCTTCTTTTTAGAAGATCATTTGGCCCCTACCAGTAAGACTTGGTCTTTCTTGGTTGGAAAGTGACTCTCAACATTTTTCAACATGTTAAGCAAATCAGTGAGACTGATATCTAGCTTGTTTATATGAAAAATTCACAACAATTGTGAAAGGAGTCCGGGAGTGAGTGTAAGATCAAATCTTGGCTCAACTCTCCATTTATGACAAAACATGTTGTCCTAATTGTTGGATCGAATTGATCATGTTTAGGACATGTGTCTGTATTGTAGTGTCGTTGGTCATTCTAGATCAGAAGAGCTCTTTAGATATCATATATCTATTAGTCCTACTATCATCACCATCAACTACTTGACGTGCAGGAGTATAGTAGGAGCATCCATAGTTTCATGCTAACGCTGAAGCTCGTTACTCATGGATGCGAGCATGATGCATTGAGCCAACTGTGCATCATCTTGTCACTTTCTAAAAGTAGTAATCTCTTCCTTAGAGGCATTGTCGGCAACCATTGCAAAGATAGGCGTATTAAGGACATAAGATAGCTTTTTAGCCATGAGAACTAATCTCAAATTCTTTAACCAATCCATTTAATTCGGTCCGATTAAATAACATCTAATATGCTTCGCAGTAATAGTAATTTAGACATTGTAAAATTCTGTAAATAAATTTTTTCTTAACAACATTTTAGCATACATTCTTTTATTAATTACCAAAATAATTTAGGTCTTGTTTTAAATTGGTATCTCCCACTATTTTCATCAAACTATATTACCCTCAATTTATATAGTTCGACAATATCTAATTAAAGATATGCTAGTGAGGATAAGGATCCCATTTCAAATGTATATAGCCTTGTGTATGCACAACAAACTATATATAAATAAATAGGTAGACAACTCTTGTCAATTACATCAACTATGTAACTCCTTGTATTTTGCCTCTTAGATCATAATGGTCAAGTGTGTGCACATCCGAACTAAAATGATCTAAGTTAAGTCATACCTAGCACTTCTATATATTCGAAAGAAAACACCGTCTTGTGTGTGCACAACAAAACAACATTGTTCAAATATTTTATAAGCATTAAATGTGATAAAAAACATCTTAAATATTTAATACTTGCTTGTGTGTGCACAACAAATTCATATTAAATATTTAATACTCTATTGTTTTACCATGCTAGAAGGCGACGTTCGATATTCCAAATATCTTTGAACGTTACAACTTAATATAAAATATTTGAGGGGTTTGTTATTAATTTGTCTCATCTTGTTTAGCGCGCATGCACACACACACACACACACACACACACACACACACACACACACACACACACACATATATATATATATATATATATATATATATAATAGGCATCATATTAATTAACATGTGAAACATGTTTGCATAATATATAATATATATAGTATAAGCATGCACCTATAAAATACTATATTCTACCCGAATTGATTATGGACTTTTATTCTTGTTTGGTTCACTAGAGCCACCAAGTGAACCAAAAGGTCAAACCCTAGGGGTGCAAGAATTATTATTTAAATACAACTATTACATTTAAACCCAGGCTCCATTACAAACGGGTCTTCAAGCGCTCCTTGCTCCTTGATCTCCAATTCTTCAAAATTAATTCTAATTATTCCTATTACAAAACTATTTAAAATAAATAGAAACCTTGGTCAGCAGTCAAGGGAAAGTACATAGGAGGGAGTTAGAATTTACATTAAGAAAAAAATAGAGAAGACGAGGTACGCAGACCCCATTTAATAAAACCCATACATTCATACATCCAACTAAAATAAAATTCAATCACATTTGTCAATAGTCCATAATTAATTTCATTTATTATCATACACATCACCATATGCATCAATAAATAACATTCATCTCATGAATAATAAACATTCAATATATATATTAATATCATTCAATGGGCAAATTTAGTTAGTATAAAATCTAATTTTGAATCAAAATAAACTCCTTTATTTTAATCCAAATTTAAATCAAAAGAACCTCTTTTATTTTAATTTATCTAATTTTGAATAAATTAAACTATTTTATTTTAATCAAAATCTTTAATCAAAATAAACTCTTTTATCTTAATTAATCATGGAATCCAATTCCAAGTAAAAAAAACTCATTTATTAAAGGAAACACAGATTCTCTTTCCTATTCACAAATAAACTCCTTTATTTTGAATAATATAAAATCTTATTTTATATCTAAATAAACTCTTTTATTTAGAATAATATGAAATCTTATTCCATATCTAAATAAACTCTTTATTTAAGGAAACATGTAATCCAATTTCAACTCCAATTAGTTATCATGGAATCCAATTCCAACTCTAATTAGTTAGCATGAAATCCAATTTTAAAATTAAAATAAACTTTTTATTTTAAGATTAAAATAAACTTTTATTTTAATTATAAAATAATTATATATATATATATTACGTTAATATATATTATATATATAATCACCTCCGTGCAATCTATTGAAGATACTTTCGGGAATTTCAAAAGCATGTGCAACAGACTTTATAGAATTTCAAAAAGTGTACCTCACGGAATCCTTGATAAAACATATTACAAGATGCATGATTATATTTATATATAATACATATGATGCACCTTTAACTTTTACATATATTCACCAAAGTTACAGGCTTTACTTTTCGAAAAACGTACAGGAATCCTTTCCCTAACATTTGGAATAATCAATATAATCATCCACACAGAATTCAGGAAATTCAATTCGCGGATGAATTTTTTTTTAAAATAAATTTTATACAACAAATTATGCCCAATAAAATTGTTTAAAACACATATCAATATACATATCAAATCTTGAACAATTAATAATTCGCATAAAGGTTTGGCTCTGATGCCACTGTTAGGTTTGTAATATTCATGAACGCAATCAAATTGCACAAAATAAATGGAAGCGTGAAAAATCAGAGTTTTAAAATTTTACAAACCATATACCCGGATCATCCTTTATGCATAATTATTAATTAAACAAAAAATATGAAGAACAAGAATTATACCCTTGAAGATTCGAGCTTCCTCAGGTACAAGTTCACCTCCAAATCCTTTCGTGTTCAACTTGAATCCACCAGGTTTGGTTCTTTCCTTTGATCAACATTAGCCACCCAAATGTTTGGCCTCTAGAGGTGATCCACCAAGGAAGAAGAAAGATTCAAGAAGATGGGTATTTGGCAAAACCCTAGTTTTTCTATCTCTCATAGAAAAGGGTGTACTCTCTCATAGATGTGGGCAACCCTCCTTAACAATTAAGGAATTGAGTTTTATTTTAATTAATTAAAATCCTTTAATTAATTATGCTCCCAATCTTATTACGAATAATTAGTTAAAATCTTTTAATTAATTAGCCTCCTAATCTTATTAGGAATATATGAGAGTACTTTTATTAATTAGATCCAAAACACCTTTAAGAATTAAATAATAATAATAATAATAATAATAATAAGACTCCTCTTATTAATTTATATTTAATATTTCTAAAATATTAAATTATAAATATTAAGCTATTTAATTTATTCTATCACCATAAATTAAATTAAATATACTTAACATATTATTACGATTATGCCATTAACTTCTTAAATAATTATTCTTCCTTTTATGGTGTGATCCTTTAGGTTCTACGATTAAACCTAGTTGTGAATAAATCAATTAGAAAAATTCTAATCTTATTTAAATAAATAAATTAAAATATTAATTTATTTGAATAAATAATATTTATTCTACAATAGGGATAAACCTCCCTAGAGATTAACGACTTTTCAGATAATATAGATTTCAACATTAATCATAAAAGAACCTTTGAGTAAATTGTTACCGTACAATTTAATCCTTCAACCATACAATGTCTCAATTAAATATAAGACATGGAATTACTGTCAAGTCTTATTTTATTTAATTATATGTATTTTGACTCTTAAATGCACAACTCCAAATAATACAAATTAGAAACTCCTTTTTAATTTTATTCTGCCTTTGCCAAGGACTACTGGGTTGTCATTTATCGAATCACATAGGACATTTCTCTTCTTTTATTAGAAGTGGTAGATTCTTTATTGATCATACATTATTTCTATGTACAACTTATTATACCCAAACATACCCTTTGATATATCCTAAGGGACTTAAGGAATAAGTCAAAGTATAACTCATCATACACAAGATACTATGATGATCTCAAGTCCAAGGATCACTTGTACTACTATCACTACAGGAATTCCTATTGATAGACAAGTAAAAAAACTCCATTAGGTGTTCCTTAGCGAGCCAATGCTCAAAGGAACTTATTCTCTAATAAGCACCTACATACTTGCTTTAATGTCTCCACACAAATGATCATGAGATCAATCATTCTCATCCAATGAGCAAGAAACGTATGTACCAATCTATTCGGATTCACTAATCCCCAATTTAGTAATCCAACGATTGGGAACTATTTTAGTTTTAAGCTTTCTAAGAATTTAGATCTCATTAGAATGATCATCATCATTATTCTAAAAGCATTGCTTAAAACTATGGGTTTATCACATATTATAAAACAACATCATGTAGATAATTAAAAGTCTTTAATAAATTAATACTTTTTATTAATAAATGAATACGATTGTTACAAATAATATGCTTTATCATCAAACATAATTGGCTTGTGTGCATACTACTTTCATAGCTGTGTGTAAGGCAAGTTTCCCAACTTCATTAATCTTTAATATGAATGTTAGTTTCTTAAACTTCTCAGATGTTGAACATGAGAAGTTTTATCTATGTGAAAATGTGTGATATTTGTACAAGGTGGTAGAATGTATGAGGCATTGTGTGAGACCCCAGATTTTATCAATAAAGATTTAAATTTTGTCGAAATAATTTTTAATATTATGGTGTGAATTTGAGATAATATTATAGTTGTGGGTAGTATTTATAAATTTTGCAAAGTATGCAAGTGGTTATATTATATTCGATTGGTCTGGGAATATTCGATTTAGCAGGAATATTCAGACAACAAATTCAATCATCAGTGGACCCCACAATGTAATTATTATCGGATTTAAAAACGACAAAAATATTTTATTGAAATAACGGTGGAAGTTTTACCGCTTGATATCGTTGAACTACTTTCATAGTAAAAGTATAGTAATACGTGTGGTTGCATAAGAAGCACACCAGATTGATTATCGATGCTTATGTGAGAAGTCACCATTTGATTCCATTATCATTTATTAATAATATGAATTATTATAGCGATAATGACGTTTTGTTTTATTCAGATTATTAACGTAATAAAAAAGTAAAACATCTTTTTATATAAAATGTAATACTTTATTAAAGTTATTCTATAAATAGAATATATTATATTTTATTATGCATAGTGTTGCATAGTGTTTTGCATAGTGTTGCATAGTGTTTGCATAGTAAAATGTTTTTATATAAATAGAATATATGATATTTTATTTAAAAGATTTTGCTTTAAATATGGACCGTCAAATTAAAGTAAATCAATCTGGACCGTTCATGGATTAATTACTATGCATTCTATTTTCCTATAAATAGAAGCTCATTCCTTCATTATTTTCTTACGAATTCACTGAAACTCTAGAGAGAGAAATTATGGAGAGAAGCTATAGAGAGAAAATCTATAGAGAGAAAGAAGAAGAGTATTCTGATACTTCACTACTTTGATATCCAAAGGTCTTTTACTAGTAAGGGATATTATTATTTGTTGTACCGTAAGGGTGTTATTCTTTCTTATTCATGAAGAGAACTTCATTATTCCATTCATTATTATTACATTGGAATAACTGTAAAAGTGGCATACCCTATACATAACCTCATGATACGCCAGATACCCTATACTTGGTGAAATCCTTATATTATTCCATTCTTATTTATTCTTTGGAATAATCAGATACGCTGAATCCCCTATACTTGGTGATCTTCTTCTCATTATTCCATTCTTTATTATTCTTTGGAATATCCTCGTCTGTGTGTTTTACACCTTACCGGTTCCATTGTTTATTATTCCGCATTTATTATTCTCATTGGAATATCCTGCTCGTGTGTTTTACACCTTGACCGGTTCCATTGTTTATTATTCAAAGATTTATTATTCTCATTGGATCATCCTGTTGGTGTGAATTTCACCCTCGACCGGTTCCGTTATTATTATTCTATTGAATAACCTCGCCTGCATGCTGAAGCACCGCATGCATGGTGATTTCTTTTGTTATTCCATTCTTTATTATACCCAAATTGGTTAAAACTTTGACTTCTATACTCCATGAAATTAGTAGAATATCTTTGATATTTGCGTTTCATCCAAAGATATCTTTCATGGAAATATTCTTCCGATTATTCTTGAATTTTACTCTACAAAATAGTATCATGTTGACCATTTGACGTTAATAATTCTGGATTAAATAATTCTTGAACTTGTTTTATTGAATTATTATGTCATCATCATCATCCTCATGTTATATTATGTTATCTTTGGCTTACGTATATAGATGAACTTAGTATGATTATGACCAGGATCATTCGGTATAATCATGGCTTGATATAAATGATGTGACAAAAGTCCTCGATTGGTAATGCAAATGATGGATAGTTTTTGGTATGATTATGACCAGGGGTGATTCTAAGATAGTCATGACCATTGATAATTTGATGAAAATCCTCGACCGTGGTACGTGGATGATTAGATATTGTGGTTTATTCATTAAACCGAGTCTTAGTGATAAAATTGATGAAAACCTTTTAAAACCTAAAAGATAGTAGACTTTATTTTCTACTTGACTCTTTTAATGGATCAGATATTCATTCACCGCAGCTTAAACCGGTTGTCTATCAGATTTTATCGCTTTAACATTGTTGAAGACTATTGATAATTTATTCTCGCATTATCTTAGTCATAATATTTCTTCTCGGGCTAGTTGAGCTCACCCTTTCTTTCACCGTTCTCTTCAGAAATGAGAACATAGCCGACGAGTCGGGGAACTAGAGTAATGGTCCGTAAGATAGCATTAATAGTCCTCACTATTCTTTGAAATAGTGTGATAATAGTTGTAATGAGGACTCCTTTTGAGTTTGTATAATATCTAGTAGACAATATTTGTATTCAAACTCACGCTTTATGTCGATTGTACACCACGCTTATATTAGTAAGTTGTATTTGAATTTATGTACCATGTAAGTGGCAACCCAAGATGGGTGACGAATACCTAATTTTGGGGGCGTCACACATTGTGCCATAATTTTAACACTTAGGTGTTTTTATGAGATGAACTGTTTTGTGATCGAACTGTTCAGTATGAAAATGTTTTGTTTATACATTAACCGTTATTGTTAAGTTTGTGCTAATGATTCTAGCTGGACAGAATGTGTATAAAAAAGGTAGAAGAATGAAAGTATTTTAAAGTGTATGTGACTACTATTTTAAAATGATAGGGTTCAAAACTATTCCTATTATTCAAGATGATTCATAACCTTTGTTTGGTTATTGAAGTTTTAAAGGGATGTTTAAATTCTTAAAGTTGTTTATTCAATTGCTATGACTTGTTGAGCTATTGAATACTCACACTTGCTTTAAATAAAAAACATTTTCAGTGTACGAGTAAATGAACTTAAGGATCCCATAAAGATCAAGCTGACTAGTATCCAGACAGAGTGCTATTCAGTATTTGAATGAGAGTGAAGATCAAGCCAAGACTTGTAATGTAGAATAGTTTATTTAAACTATATAATAGTTTAATGAACTATTATGTATCCATGGTGGTAGATTAACGTCACTCTTGTAAGATGTAAATAATAATATAATTATCATTATTTGTAATAAAGGAGGTTATAAGGTATTAGAACATGGGATTTGAGAATGTATATGTTGTTATATTTAGCTATATAATGATGTATGTTTGGAATGAGATGTAATCGTGATGTACGAAATTTGGGTTTTGATGAATGGTTTTTATACCAAGTATTGAGTAATTTTTACCTTGATAATTTGTAAGTCTTAAGGTATTTCATTTAGTTTGTGTGTGTTTTTAGCTTATTGTTGTATAATATAGCTTTATATTGTTTTTATGTGTTTTGTATTAGTTTTATGTGTTTTCACTTTGTTTTTAAGGAATTTGATGGAATTTCATTTGGGTCGATGGTTGGAATCGCCAAATTCGCATTTTCGGTTTGCTATTGACATAGTAGTCCCGCGACGCCCAGTTTTTGCCATGATTCAGCCAATATTTGTCAAACCTCCAAGAGTGAAGGTTGTAGATCAACGTCTTCCTTTTATGGATCATCTTGAATCAGAGTTCGGATGCGAGAGTTATGGCCATTTTCCCAACGGGTGTCAAATCTGGAAACTACCAACTGCCACTTGCATGGCAGTCAGTTAATTGCGAATTTCAGCATTGTTCTAGCAATTATTTCAAAGAACTCAAAGAATGAAAGTTGTATATCTCCCTCTCGTCTTTCCAGAACATCTTGAAACATCCAAATCGAAGTTCTTATAAAGACGTTATGGTCATTTTCCCAACAGATGTCGAAGTAGAAATTTACCCGACGCTGCAGTGCCCTTTAATAGTGTATTTCCAGTGCTGCAGTGCCCCAAAGCAGTAGCTCAGCCCATTTGAAGTGCTTCAGCGCCCATTTCAAGCCAAATTAGGGCGTCGCAGCGCCTGACACAAATTTTTGGCAGATTTTATCCTTTAAATGCCTAACCTAATGACCCATTACCTCATTTCACTCACTTTTTTTTATTTTATCTTCATTTTTTGCTATCAAAGGGAAGAGGGAGGCGGCTAGACATCAAAGAGGAAGGCCATGGTTCTTCAAGAGCTTTAATGGAGGTGCTCCAATGGAGTTTTATCTACCAAAATGGGAAAGTCACTCCTTTATCTTTTCTTTGTTTTTCCTTTATGTATTTATTAGTTTGAGATCTTGAATGTAATTGAACCCTTTGCTTAGCTTGTATTGAATAACTTTCTCTTTGATTGGCATAATATGAATCGGTTCTCTATATTTTGTGTTTAATGTTTAATTGCTAAAGAATTAGTAATTAATTTGGTAGTCTATATGACATTGAAAAATGGATGGTAGATGTAGTGTTAGGTTTGCAATATTTATGAACGCAATCAAATTTCACAAAGTAAGCGGAAACGTGATAAAATAGAGTTTAAAAATTTTACAAACCATATACCTGGATCATCCTTTATGCACAATTATTAATTAAACAAAAATATAAAGAACAAGAATTATACCCTTGAAGATTCGTGCTTCCTCAAGTACAAGTTCACCTCCAATTCTTTTTGCGTTCAACTTGAATCCACCGGGTTTGGTTCCTTCCTTTGATCAACATTAACCACCCAAGTGTTTGGCCTCTAGAGGTGATCCACCAAGGAAGAAGAAAGATTCAAGAAGATGAGTATTTGGCAAAACCCTAGTTTTTCTATCTCTCATAGAAAAGGGTGTACTCTCCCAACTATTAGAATTATGTATTCACGTATTTAGTGAAAGTGTAAACCACCCTCACCCATAATAAGACTCCTCTTATTTATAGATGTGGGCAACCCTCCTTAACAATTAAGGAATTAGGTTTTATGTTAATTAATTAAACTCCTTTAATTAATTAGGCTCCAATCTTATTAAGAATAATTAATTAAACTATTTTAATTAATTACCCTCCTAATCTTATTAGGATATATGAGAGTACTTTTATTAATTAATTCCCAAACTCCTTTAGGAATTAAATAATAATAATAGAAATAATAATAATAAGACTCCTCTTATTAATTTATATTTAATATTTCTAAAATATTAAATAATAAATATTAAGATATTTAATTTATTCTATCACAAAAGATTAAATTAAATATACTTAACTTATTATTACGATTATGTCATTTGCTTCTGAAATAATTATTCTTCCTTTTATGGTGTGACCCTTTAGGTTTTCCAAATTAAACCGGTTGTGAATAAATCAATTAGAACAATTTTAATCTTATTTAAATAAATAAATTAAACTATTAATTTAATTAAATAAATAATATTTATTCTACAATAGGGATAAACCTCCCTAGCGATTAAAGACTTTCTAGATAATATAGATTTCAACATTAATCATAAAAGAACCTTTGAGTAAATAATTACCGTACAATTCAATCCTTCCACCATACAATGTCCCAATTAAATATAAGACATGGAATTACTGACAAGTCTTATTTTATTTAATTATATGTATTTCGATCCTTAAATGCACAACTCTAAATATTGCAAATTAGAAACTCCTTTCTAATTTCATTCTGCCTTGGCCAAAGACAATTGGGTTGTCCTTTATCGAATCACATTAAACATTTCTCTTCTGTTACTAGAAGTGGTAGATTCTTTATTGATCATACATTATCTCAAGGTATAACTTTTTATACCCAAGCATACCCTTTGATATACCCTAACGGTCTTAAGGAATAAGTCAAAGTATAACTCATCATATACAAGATACTATGATGATCTCAAGTCCAAGGATCACTTGTACTACTATCACTACAGGAATTCCTATTGACAGGTAAGTAAAACTCCATTAGGTATTCTTTAGCGAGATATGTTCAGTGTACTTATTCTCTAATAAGCAGCTACATACTTACTTTAGTCTCTCCACACAAATGATCATGAAATCAATCATCCTCATCCAATGAGCAAGCAACGTATATACCAATCTACCCGGATTCACTAATCCCCAATTTAGTAATCCAATGATTGGGAACTATTTTAGTTTTAAGCTTTCTAAGAATTTAGATCTCATTAGAATGATCATCATCATTATTCTAAAAGCATTGCTTAAAACTATGGGTTTATCACATATTATAAACCAACATCATGTAGATAATTAAAAGCCTTTAATAAATTAATAATTTTTATTAATAAATGAATAAGATTGTTACAAAATATATGCTTTATTATCTAACATGATTGGCTTGTGTGCACATTACTTTTAATCTCCCACTTGCACTAAAGCCAATCACCATGGTATCTCATACTCTTCTTCTCTAAGTGACGATTATCCTGCTGTTGGATAAGCTTCAGTATATGGATATGTAATGTTGTTCTTGAGAGTCCACTATCTCTATAGTGATTTCCCATCTTTCAATGATTCCTATAATCAAATGAAAGTTCCACAACACATGTTTAGATGCAATATGAGACTTAGGAACTATTCCTAGTTTTGTAATGAACTTTTCATCCAAACAATCACCTTGCAACTTCATTTATAGCTATATACTTTGTCTTTATCACTAAACCAGCTACTCTTTGTTGTTTGAAACCTTTCAATTCACTGCACCACTATTCAAGGTAACCCTTTACCTTAAATTTGATTTTCTATCGCCTTGGTATGTCTGAAAAACTTGAGTCTATTATGCCCTTTAATTTAGATCCACCATAAATTTTAATCACATCCTTAGTGCCTGTTAACTACTTTAATATATTTTTCACTGTCTTACAGTGATCTTCTCCAGAATATGACCGATCAATATCAGGTCTCATATATTTCATTGTATACATGATTATCACTCATGCGATCTCTCTTTTTAAGAGTCTATGTGGACTATTAAGAGAGATACACTCCATATCTCATCAACATGAGACATCACTTGGAGTTTGCCATGCTAAACAACTTTAGCGTCAAATAAATATACGTTCCTTGGGTTAAGCCGAGCATCCTTTTAAATCTATCTATATTGATTTTTATCCCAAATTAAGATACTCTTCCTAAATCATTCATGGAGGAATGTTTCGACAAATTTATATTTACGAATTCTAGCATTGCCATGTCATTCCATATCCGTAGTATATCAACATATAATACTAGGAATGTCACGGCGCTCCCACTGACCCTTTTGTAAACACTAGGTTCATTCTTATTTGTGATAAAATCAAACTCTTTTGATTTTTTTCATCAAAACAAATGTTCCATTTTGAGAAGCTTACTATAATCCATTTCTCTAAGTGTCTACAACTCTTACCTCATCGTATGTAACTGGATCATCATCTTCTATGATACATACCTCATCATTATCATCCATGATGAATCTATACCTCACAGGTATCTTCGTTACTATTCCAGATTTACGATTTGGTTATGGTACAATAGTTCTATCTACAGGTTCCTTTTATTTGACTTATTGTGTTTTATGGTTCTTGAACTCTTCAAGATCTATTATCCTCCCACTAGCCCCATTAATGATAAACACCTTTATCTTAGAAGGTAGTATGTTTCACAACAAACACCTTTTGCTATGTAGGATTATAGAACATATACCCTAAACTTAGTTTAGGATGTCCCACAAATTTATACTTGTCAAATCTTGTCCCAAGCTTATTCTTTGAAACCTTTTTCACATAAGTTGGACAACCCTTTATCCTAACATACTTAAGATCAGGAATCCTCCCTGTCCATAACTCTTATAAAGTCTTGGAGTCAAATTTTGACATTACATTTTATAAATATACAGCCATTTCTTGGGTTTAACCCTAGAAGGATACTGGAATATCGGTAAAATCATTATGGACCGCAGCATGTCCAACAAGGTATGATTTTTTTTTTTAGATACATCAATCAATTATTGTGTATCAGAAGACGTCCATTGTGAGAAAACCATTTGAGATGATCTAGAAACTCATTGCACAAGTGTTCATTCCTCGATCTAATCAAAGAATTCTAATACTTTTCAATTAGTTTCACTTTTGAATTCTTTGAACCTTTCAAATAATTCACACTTGTATTTCAGCAAATACACACATTCCACTCTTTAAATGATCATCTCTTTTTCTTATACTAGTTTGTTCAATTTGAAAAATATATTTTTACGTAAGTCAAGTACACAAAATCCATTAAGTAATATTTCAGTTCTATACACAACATTATTATTATAAATAGAACAACAATTGTTCTTAATTCTAATACCAAAAATTTTATTGTCCAACAATAAAATGGAAATAATGTTTCCAATGAGAACTGAAATACAATAACAACTTATTAACTTAATAGACTTTTCCATAGGCAATACTAAACAATAAGTTCCTATGGCTAATGCAACAACATTTGCTTCATTTTATACAGATAGAATTATTTATCCCTTATTTAGTTTTCTACTTCTACTTGGTCCCTTCATAAATCTATATTTATGATAACCAAATTCGGTATCCAATTCCCAAGTAGAACCTTGACTTCAAGAAAAATTTATTTTACATCATGAACAAAATTATATTTGTAACTGAAACTTCACTAAGCTTCTTCTGGTTAGCCTCTGCAAGATGCTTCTTGCAGTTTATTTCCAGTGTCCATGTTTATTGCAGTGGAAGCAAACTCATTTTCTATCAGTATCAATTTTTTTCTTATTATCCTTTATTTTTGCCTTTCTATTTACCTTCTTTGAATCGTTCTTCTTTTTAGAAGATCCTTTGGCCCCTACCAGTAAAACTTGGTCTTTCTTGGTTGGAAAGTGACTCTCAGCTATTTTTTAACATGTTGAGAAAATCAGTGAAGCTGATATCTAGCTTGTTCATATGACAAATTCACAGCAATTATAAAAGGAGTCCGTGAGTGAGTGCAAGATCAAATATTGGCTCAACTCTCCATCCATGATAAAACATTGTGTCCTAATTGATCAATCAAATTGATAATATTAAGGACTTTTTATCCATCTTCAGTAGTGTCATCTCATCATTCTTGATCGAAGAGGTCCTTATGCTCCGATATCTATCAGTCCTACTTTTCTCACCATCAACTACTTGATGTGCAGGAATATAGTAAGAGCATCCATAGCTTCATGTTGACGCTGAAGCTCATTACTCATGGATGCGAGCATGATGCATTGAGCCAACTATGCATCATCTTGCCACTTTCTAAAAGTAGCAATCTCTTCCTCAGAGGCTTTGTCTGCAACCATTGCAGGGATAGGCGTATTAAGGACAGAAGATAGCTTTTCAACTCTGAGAACTATTCTCAAATTCCTTAACCAATCTGTTTAATTCGGTCCGATTAATTTAACATCTAATATGTTACGCAGTGATAGTAATTTAGACATTGTAAAATTCTGTAAATGAATTTATAATTAACAACATTTTAGCATACATTCTTTTATTAATTACCAAAATAATTTAGGTCTTGTTTTAAATTGGTATCTCCCACTATTTTCTTCAAACTATATTACCCTCACTTATATAGTTCGACAAAATCTAATTAAAGATTTGCTAGTGAGAATAATGATCCCATTTCAAATGTATATAGCCTTGTGGTGACACAATAAACTATATATAAATAAATAGGTTGACAACTCTTGTCAATTACATCTTCATGTAATTCCTTTTATTTTGCCTCTTAGATTATTTTGATCAAGTGGTGGCACATCTGAATTAAAATTATCCAAGTTAAGTCCAACCTAGCACTCCATATATTCAAAAAAGAAAAACATTGTCCTTGTAGTGACACAACAAAATAACATTGTTCAATTTTCTTTATAAGCATCAAATGCGATAAAATTAACATATCAAAAAAGTAAGATAAGCCTTGTGGTGACACGACAAACTTATAATAATTAATTGATACTTTATTATTTTTATCATGCTAAAAGGCGACGTTCGACATTCCAAATATCTTTGAACGCTTAGGACTTAATATAAAAAATTTGAGGGGTTTGCATGTTATTAATTTGCCTCATCTTGTTTAGCGCACATGCACATATATATAAAATACGCGTCATATTAATGAACATGTGAAGCATATTTGCATAATATATATATATATAGTATAAGAGTGCACATATAGAATACTATATTCTACCCAGATTGATTATGGACTTTATTCTAGTTTGGTTCACTAGAGCCACCAAGTGAACTAAAAGGTCAAACCTAGGGTGCAAGAATTAAATTTAAATATAACTATTACATTTAAATCCCGGGCTCCATTACAAACGGGTCTTCAAGTGCTCCTTGCTCTTTGATCTCCAATTCTTCAAAATTAATTCTAACTATTCCTATTACAAAACTATTTAAAACTAATAAAAACCTTGATCAGCAGTCAAGGGGGAGTACATAGGAGGGAGATAGAATTTACATTAAGAAAAATTAGAGAAGACGAGGTACGCAGACCCCATTTAATAAAACCTAAACATTCACGCATCCAACTAAAATAAAATCCAATCACATTGGTCAATAGTCCACAATCAATCCCATTTATTATCATACACATCACCATATGCATCAATAAATAACATTTATCTCATGAATAATAAACATTCAATATATATACTAATATCATTTAATGGGTAAATTTAGTTAGCATAAAATCTAATTTTGGATCAAAATAAACTCTTTTATTTTAATCCAAATTTAAATCAAAATAAACATCTTTTATTTTAATTTATCCAAATTTGAATAAAATAAACTATTTTATTTTAATCAAATTCTTTAATCAAAATAAACTCATTTATTTTAATTAATTATGGAATCCAATTCCAAGTCAAAATAAACTCCTTTATTTTGGATAATATAAAATCTTATTACATATCTAAATAAACTCTTTTATTTAAAAAAACACGGATTCTCTTTCATATTCACAAATATACTCCTTTATTTAAGAAAACACAAATTCTCTTTCCTATTCACAAATAAACTCCTTTATTTTGAATAATTTGAAATCTTATTCCATGTCTAAATAAACTCCTTTATTTAAGAAAACATACAATCCAATTTCAACTCCAATTAGTTATCATGTAATCCAATTCCAACTCTAATTAGTTAGCATGAAATTAATTTTAAAATTAAAATAAACTTTTTATTTTAAGATTAAAATAAACTTTTCTTTTAATTATAAAATAATTAAGAATATATATTATATATATATATATATTATCCCTCTACCTAGGTTTATAAGAATATATTATGTATATAATATATAACCGTATAACATATGAATATATTATATATATATAATATGTAACCTTACATCATGAATAAAAACATCACATGGTGGTTTACTTGATCTTGCACCTAATTCACATAATATATATAATAACCAAGCACATGATATATTATATATATTATAGAGTAAGTTGTGATACATTCACGATAAACATACTTTCGAAATTAGAATTTTTTTTAAATAAATTTTATATAACAAAATTATGCCCAATTAAATTGTTCTAAAGACATATCAAATTAAAATAATTAATAATTCGCATAAAGGTTTGTCTTTGATACCACTGTTAGGTTTATAATAATCATGAACGCAATCAAATTGCACAAAGTAAGCAAAAATGTGATAAAATAGAGTTTTAAAATTTTATAAACCATATACTCGGATAATCCTTTATGCACAATTATTAATTAAACGAAAATATGAAGAACAAGAATTATACCCTAGAAGATTTGAGCTTCCTCAGGTACAAGTTCACCTCCAATCCTTTTCGCGTTCAACTTGAATCCATCGAGTTTGGTTCCTTCCTTTGATCAACGTTAGCCACCCAAGTGTTTGGCCTCTAGAGGTGATCCACCAAGGAAGAAGAAAGATTCAAGAAGATGGATATTTTGCAAAACCCTAGATTTTCTATTAGAAAATGGTGTACTCTCTCAACTATTGGAATTATGTATTTACGTGTTTTGTGAAAGTGTCAACCACCCTCACCCATAATAAGACTCTTCTTATTTATAGATGTGGCAACCCTCTTTAACAATTAAGGAATTAGGTTTTATTTTAATTACTTAAGCTCCTTTAATTAATTAGGCTCCCAATCTTATTAGGAATAATTAATTAAACTCTTTTAATTAATTAGTCTCCTAATCTTATTAAGACATATGAGATTACTTTCATTAATTAATTCCCAAACTCATTTATGAAGTAAATAATAATAATAGTAATAATAATAATAATAAGACTCCTTTTATTAATTTATATTTAATATTTCCAAAATATTAAGTAATAAATATTAAGCTATTTAATTTATTCTATCACCATAGATTAAATTAAATATGCTTAACTTATTATTACCATTATGACATTTGCTTCTTAAATAATTATTCTTCCATTTATGGTGTGACCCTTTAGGTTCTCCATATTAAACCGGTTGTGAATAAATTAATTAGAACAATTCTAATCTTATTTAAATAAATAAATTAAACTATTAATTTATTTAAATAAATAATGTTTATTCTACAATAGGGATAAGCCTTCCTAGCGATTAACGACTTTCCAAATAATATAGATTTTAACATTAATCATAAAAGAACCTTTGAGTAAATAGTTACTGTACAATTCAATCCTTCCACCATACAATGTCCCAATTAAATATAAGACATGAAATTACTGTCAAGTCTTATTTTATTTAATTATATGTATTTTGATCCTTAAATGCACACCTCCAAATAATGAAAATTAGAAACTCTTTTCTAATTTCATTCTGCCTTGGCCAAGGACTACTGAGTTGTCATTTATCGAATCACATAGAACATTTCTCTTCTTTTACTAGAAGCGGTCGATTCTTTATTGATCATACATTATCTCCATGTATAACTTATTATACCCAAGCATGCCCTTTAATATACCCTAAGGGTCTTAAGGAATAAGTCAAAGTATAACTCATTATACACAAGATACTATGATGATCTCAAGTCCAAGGATCACTTGTACTACTATCACTATAGGAATTCCTACTGACAAGAAAGTAAAACTCCATTAGGTATTCTTTAGCGAGCCACGTTCAGTGTACGTATTGTCCAATAAGCACCTACATACTTGCTTTAGTGTCTCTACACAAATAATTATGAGATCAATCATCCTCATCCAATGAGCAAGCAACGTATGTAACAATCTATCTGGATTCACTAATCCCCAATTTAGTAGTCCAATGATTGGGAACTATTTTAATTTTAAGCTTTCTAAGAATTTAGATCTCATTAGAATGATCATCATCATTATTCTAAAAGCATTGCTTAAAACTATGGGTTTATCACATATTATAAAGCAGCATCATGTAGATAATTAAAAGCCTTTAATAAATTAATACTTTTTATTAATAAATGAATAAGACTGTTATAAAGTATATGCTTTATCATCAAACATGATTGGCTTGTGTGCATATTACTTTCATGTAGACCATGAATATATTGACATGTGATTATGCTTGTTCTACATGTGTTGGAATACATAATTTGTGTGTAGGATAGGAATATACCTATATGTCATGTGTAGCCAATTTGAGAATATAGGCTTGAATTCATTTTCTAATGTTAATTCACATAGGAATATGATGGGTTATGTAGCTAGGATGTTCCTTTTCGTTCTATTCCCTTTTGGGTAGATCTAGAGAGGATATGTTTATATGAACCTTGAAAGAGGCATATGAACAGTCATGAATTCTTGGTTGAGAATTCGTCGTGACCATTATGATCAATTGGAGAGTTAGGAGATGTAAATGAAGCATTGTACGCCAAGTGTTTGACAAAATGCTTGTGTGGGGATATTGTGTGTTTAGCTCTTTAACTATCTATTTATGTTATCTATTTATGTTTTGTAGTGTAATTGTTGTATTTAGCTTTTATCCTTTCAATCAATTGTTTAAATAAGATTCAGACGATATAAAGTTAGTACTTGGTTAATCATTAGAGATAATTCCTCGTGGGTTCGACAACTCTCTTATCATTATATTACTTGTTGACCGTGTACACTTGTGTGTGTTTATCGGTTGCGAAATCGAGCAACAGGTGTAAAGATTAACCAGATTGTGGGACATTACAGAAGTCGGGGGGTGCCTAACACCTTCCCCCCTCTAAATCAAGCCCCCAAACTTTGTGAATCTCGGTTTCCAAGGCATGTTAAACAGAGTCAAACCATTAGACCTTTGTGTAAACCTTTTCAAAATAGGTTGAGTTGGTACAACCATTTCAAAACTACCAACCGACGACTCTGAATTTTCAAATCGTCGACATTTTATATCGGACCCTTTTTCAAACTCGCCCTTTCATACAAAACTCAACATATAGAGAACATAAAGGGTAAAAAGAGGAATTCCAAGAAAAGAGTAAATTTTTCCCGACATCGATAGATGCCATGAGTGGGGCTTTGATTAAGCCTTTGCCTGATGATCAAAGGGTTAAAGATCGCATTCTTCGGCGGCTTTTCTTGACCATCATTAAGAATTGTTTCCTACCGGATAACTCCTTGAAGGTCTCTTTTTCTTTAGTCAGTGTCACTCGTGACGTGGACCATATTAGAGGTTTTGATTGGGGCTCATTCACCTTTTCCTATTTCCTTAGAGGGATGTGCCTACGCTCAGAGGATGTGACAGAGGCTTGGCTAGGTTTTTCCCATTTTTGCTGGTGATTACTTCTCTTTATCTCCTAATTTCCTTTGCCCGGGTAATCAATCTTCATGATTGAGGATATTTGATCTTTATATTTACATTTTTAGGCATATGAGAGGCTCCCTTGCCTTCGCCCAGTTACCACATTAGGTCTAGAGACCTATCCACGGGGACGACGATGGCATCACTCCACTCTTGTAGAGGTTCATGTAGCAGAGGGGTTCACCCACTCTCATTTACAGTTGGATTTGTTGACTGTCGATTTCATCATATGGGTTCCCTATTCTGAGGACCAGCTAGTAGTAGGCTTTGAGGGTGGCTTTCCGACAGGGGATAAAGTATGTATTATACACTCTTCGAATTCCTCTTTTGACCGATAGAGGCTAAGAGCTCTGCTCTGGAGATCGTGCTATTAAGAGCATCACAAGGGAGATCCGTATTCCATTCTCTCCTCCTGCTAAATGACATTTGTCCTTATCTCAGCTAGTCACCGAGATTCCCATGATGGGCTTAGATGGCTTTACTTTATTAGAGGGCCCTTACACACAGATGCTTTCCATCGCTGGTGGATTCCTCGCACTATTGGAGCTCAGACTCGTGCCACTTAATTCATGGGGGATATTGTCCCTAGGTCTATGATGATAACCGACTAAATTTCATACGTTCGAGAGCCCACTCCTTTGGCACAGATTAATAGCTTGACCTAGAGGTTAGACCGAGCACACTTTTTCATCTGGCATTTGGGTAGAGATCCTTCATAGGTAGATTCTTTTGATCCATCTAGCTCTGGTGCTTGCCCTTTTAGTGGCCCATATTCTGACAGTTTCACTAGAGCAGATCCCCCTTTGTATTGACCTGATGTTCCATCTGGTAGAGATACAGTGACTTAGGAGCAGTTACAGGTGGTTGATCGATTGGATGATATAGACATCATAGATTTCTTTGGATAGATTTCTCATTATCTCTTTTGATAGGCCTTTGTTAGATATTGGGCGGCTGTGCCCTATTTCTAATTATCTCTTTTGATAGGCGTCTGTTAGATATTGGGCGGTTGTGCCCTATTTCCCTATACTTTTTATTTTCAGTTGTAAACAGAGGTGATGTATTTAGATGATAACATATTTAGGAATGTATATATAATGCTTTCTATTCCCTGTATCATATTGTCATTTATCATGATGCATGCATATGCATTCACATAGGTGAGTTCAGCATTGACCCCTAGATGGTCTTATGATAAGGTTCTACAAATGTATTCATCTGCCGTTAGTTAGATTGAGCATATATGACCTGTACTGATTACCTCCTCTTTGAGATCATGGTACGGTAGTTTGCCTCCCACAGATTGGGTTACGGTTGATCAGTTATTGAGACATTCTATGACCATCCTGCCCTTCCAAGTTCTGATGGGTTTTGTAGAGGGGATGCTGTCCTGCTGGATTCCCGAGAGGCAGATCTTCAGATTTGGGACCCATGAGTTGACTCCTACATTAGAGGAGTATGAGCGTATTACGGGTTTGACCTTAGATCAGCCTTGTGCTAGGATGGCTATTGGTGAGTTTAGACAGAAGTTCATGACACTGACTGGCCTACGAGGCAAATTCGTTGTGGATGAGATTACTTCAAGGAATGTAGTGTCCTTGGATTTCTTGATTGATCGATTTGGATTGCTAGAAATCTATCTAAGGCATTCAGAAGATTTCACCATTGCTGAGGGTGAGTGGCAGGTTGCCTACATAGATATTCTACTGATGTGTGTTGTGGCCTATTTATACATGTCGCTATATATGGACCATCTGGACATTGGCCTGAATATAAAGATTCGTTCTCTCAGGGAGGGTTGCACTATCTTCCCCATGATATTGCCATACCCATCTGGTGGGGTTTTTTAGAGGCAGCCTATGCTTCCTTGAACCTGTTTGTAAACAAACCTTAATCCACCTGGATTAAATTCCTTTAGACAACACTTAGTCTAAGAATATAAGATTACAAATATAGAGGTCTAATGATCAAAGAAAATAAGCAATTTAATAATGCAAGGCCCAACTAATGAATGCAATGATCAAGTAGTAAAAGAGATATCACTAATGTGAAGCTCACAAAAATCAGTTGAGAAATAATCTGAATATCAATTGCACAGCAGCTGAAAATTTGCACCAAGAATAATAGAATAGCTTTTCAAGTATATGAGTGCAAAGATTAATTCTAATGTTGTAGTATGTTACTGATATTTCAGTTCTTCTTTTATAGCCCATAATACTACCATTGCATACATACACTACTACAAAATAGTAAATAGATAACGCGGAAAAAACGTTGTGGTTTCAGTCAGAAAAACGTCGTGGTTAAGGGTGTCATCTATTTGACACCCTTACACAACTTTTTTAAAACGTTGTAGTTAAGCATCGTTTTTTAGGAAAAAAATGTTGTAGATTTATTTTTCAAAAATTAGCAGATGCTTAAAAACGTTGTAGAAGGTATGATTCCACAACATTTTTTGAATAAAAATGTTGTTGTTTAGTATATCAGACGACATTTAGGCACATTTACACAATGTTTTTAAAATATTATAGATTAAAAAAATGTTGTGATTCACCTACATTTCCAATCTTGCTTTCTGATATCTAATCTTGCCATATATATAAATAAAAGGTCTAAATTCTCAATTAAATTTAAAGCCAAAATGTATCAACCATTCAAAATACATCCTAATAAATACCATTCGTTTACGGTTTACATTACTACATCCACAATATATATATATATATATATATATATATATATATATATATATATATATATATATATATATAAACTATCCATATATGCATCTTAAATTCACTATCCAAAATAGAAAGAAGTGCGAGTTCCACTATAGTTCCAATTGTACAGGGATGGGGCCATGACAACTTACATTAGAAACATATCCCTCTGAGTCGGTTAAACTATCTTCACCTTCATCCATTTCATCCTCTGATTCAATTTTATGTGAGCTAGAATGTCCAGATGGAGCAGTGGGTGGCACTGGGATAAGATCTCCTTCCTGCTGCAGTTGCTCCTTTGCTGGTGAAGGTTGAGCCTTGGCAAGATGCTTAAGCCCCGTGATAATCTGGTAGTACACGTCTCCAGTGTCCTTGCCACTAATAATTCGTTGTACATCCTCCTCGGCATGCTTCAAATCATCTAGTGTTATTGGAATATATGACTTCAAAACACACAGAAAAATTGAATAACTAATAATTTTGTTAAATTAAACAAATATAAATCTTATCTAATTCTCATTAGACATTGAGATACAAGTATAATACAGGATATAAACTTTTACATATAATATTAATAAACATGATAATATAGTGTGGGTGTACAGATTACCTGCATAAACACAGAGTCTGCAATTTTATCCTCTACGGAAATCACATCTCCTCTGGCCAAATTTTTTTGTTGAGCCTGAACATTTTTTATTTAAATCACTCCAATATTCAGGAAAGCTGCATGACATAAAGACTTGGAAGTGAAAATATCTACATCTGGCTCGTACCTTTTCCAAATAACTGTCCACAGAATCATCTTTGATAGAAGGATCAACTATGAAATCAAACAATTCCCGAATTGTCATAACAGCTATACCATGTATTTTGAAGAAGTCCTGCATGGCATCACTCCCTCAAATGAGTAATAACAAATTCAACCATGCAGAATGTGACTAAGAAATAGAAGTCAACCATTGTAAAGAACAATAACAAATAATAGAAAAGAATGTAAAGGAGGAAGAAGTTCAGAATTGGTTTATAACTTAATCTAACAGATTCAACCTTTCAAACAGAAGAATAAAATAGAGTACCTATAAACTCCATAACCAGAACATGAAACCTGCACTTTGTAAAAAAGTTTCACCATAAGCATTCAATACCAATAAATATCCACAGAAAAGTTTAAAGAAATTTTTGGGAGAATGATGCTTAGATGATATTTGAGATTTACTAGAGAGATACAGGTGCAATGGAAGTGAATAAGGATTTGTCAAAGATTGGGTAGCTCCTTAATTTTTTATTATAATTAACAGAGAAGACATTTAATTTCCATGCTAAACTAGCTACATATTGCCATAGATTTTTACTACTCTATACCCCAAAATCCTCTTCTCTAGTTATGCAAAAAACTGCACAAGTACAAGTGAATTATTTTACCAGCCCAAGTGAAACTCCAGTGCTCGTTGTGTTGCTTCTATGTCCGCCGTAGAATTTGTTGTCGGTTCATACCAAAAAATATCAAATGCTATCCCAACTGGTACGTTTTGCTTTTGCTGTAAAACAAGCAAATAAAAATGGTTAACAATCTCAAATGTAATAGCAAAAAAGTAAGTCAGATATCCTTGAAAAATAGCACATTAGTTGCAGATTTATTCCCAGTGCCCAGAGCTAAACAAGTTTATGCCGAAGAGAATGCATTTATTATTGAACCAATTGTTATCTGTCATATTTTACCTTGTATTTTTTTCTATAAATATCTGTGGCAGTTGCATGAGCAAGTAGAAAATTGTGACCGACTATGTAAGGCTCAGTTGCAGAGTTTCCAGCCCTGCAGAATTGGTGAAGAAGAATGGAGCATCGCCCTGGTGCCTGGAGACCTACATCATAGCCTTGTACATCAATAGTACGGGGCTCATTGAATGTTATCCAATGCTTCACTCTGTCACCAAATTTACCTGTTGATTGAGATAATGTGGGACCCGTACTAACAGCATAACCCAGCTTATTTATTTTTAGCAAATCAGTTTAGCAGGAATTGGAAAAGAAGCCATCATTTGAATAAATAGGTGAACCGTAATATTAATAGAAGGTTTAGACATTACCTGATTTTGAATGGTATCAATTAACATATCTTGGCACCCTGATGCATGCACACTTTCCAGATTCAGACACTGAATTAGCAAGCTATCTGAGGGTAAAAGCAACAACAAAAATTGATTTAGAATAAAAACAAACTAGTCCATTATTTGGAAAGGTAATCAGCTAAAAGGGGTGTCAACTACATACCAGGATGCAAATTTTTTCACGAGTTTAGATTGAGATCATCGAGTCCAGGGTAGTTTAAATATAAAGCCTGCAACAAATTTTACATATTTTAGAATCCAGGAAATAATTTCACTTCAACGGTATACTATATATTACAAACTTTAGAATCTCACATCTATGAGTTCTAACGAAGAATCACATTATTAAATATGAGTAGATATTGATGTACACAACAAAATGCAGTCAAAAATTGTTACGCTATGGATTTTAGAAAATTGATATACCAAGTCGATATTTATTAGATGACGAGATGTACCGCAAGATATTGCTAAATGGTTCCTATTTTATTTCAATCTCAAGGCTTCTGGCTCATATATATCTTGTTTGATGTCTAGAAGTATAAATGAAATGTGCATTTGACAAATACTATACAATTTGAATGCAATGGAATGGAATGAAGTACCATACAACATGTAGGCAAAAGTAAAATAAAAATACAAAAGCTAAAAAAAAATTGCCCATTATTTGGTTATTAACATTAGGCAAATATAAAAAGTAAGAACGTCATATTTTTCTTATAAGCATGTCCGTTTCAAGTAAAAAAATCCACATAAAATATGATACAACAATAGAAAATCTAACCTTCAAGTTTTGGCCTTGAAACTAGCCTTATATGGTAAACTGAAGAATTATTCTTTAACCAGCCAGACAAAGTATAAACAACTTCCAATTTGCTTTTGTTTTTTTTCAACAAAATCTTGAAGCAGCCTACAAAAAGGAATGAGCCACTAAGTTTAGCAAGAAAATATTATTGAGATATAATGAACAAGATTATACTTTTAAGAGATCTTACCTCTTTGCAGCATTTGATGACACTAAAAAATTATGACTTAACCACTTATAGGAAACCTAAGAGACAAAACCATCACATTTTAAAGTTAGTATAACAAGCACTACAGCTCCAACAAAAACTACAGGTTTTGTACATTACTACATTCAAATCAGAGTAAATTGCCTTAAAGTTTCTTAACAAGCACACACAACTTGGAGTCCCATAAATATTTTAAACAGTAATTAAAGATAAGAAGGATATTATTGTTTAAGAAGACTTTAGCAGAAAAGGAAAGAAAGAAGGCATTACCAAATAAATGAAGAAACTATTTTGTACCATCAAGATATTATAAATATATAGTCCAAGCATTGGAATCACATACAGTCATTCCGCAGTCCATGAGTTCTAGAAGAGGTAATTGAGTTGTGGCAAATTGGATGCCACCTGCAACAATATAGAATGCAATCATAAGTTTATGAAACCAAGAAAGAAAATAGAGAAACTTACATTAGATGTTTCTTGAGATTACTTGAAGTGATATTTGGACAAAGGGCAAGGAGGAGTTTGGATAATGTGTCAGGGAATCCATTGCAGATCATTCCAATTCCACTGTCACTGATACTAGACCTAAAATCAGAGGATACATTTTCAATGTGACATTACAATCCTGAAGGCTTAAAACCATACATAATACAAGTACAGGAAAAACAAAACAACAAAAGCTACAAAAATGTATAAAACCATACATAATACAAGTACAGGAAAAATGAAAACAAACCTCATCTTCGAGTACAGAAGTCGGAGAATCTGTAAGTGCTTCATTCTTCAGTTCGGTCTCATTGGCCACCATTTCTTCACAGTTGTTTGAATCCAAAAGTCCTAAATAATTGACAATAACCCAAACCATTCCAGAAAGTAAGAAAGTAAAAAAAAGGGGTTTCTGCAACACAAATCGACTAATTTTAAAATCTATCCTGCTGGTTCACCGGAGCTAAAAGTGTTAGGTTTTGTGAAAATCAAAGTAGCAATCAAATTGCAAAAATAGCGGAAGCGTAATAAAACAGATTTTAAAATTTTTTCACAAACCAATTACCCGGATCATTCTTTATGCATATTATTAATTAAGCGAAGAATAAGAAATTATGAAATCATACCCTTATAGAAACGAAACTTCCCTCGTGTATGAGTTCACCTCCTCTTCTCATGATCTCCTTGAATCTCGGGTAGATTCCTTCCTTTGATCAATGTAAGCCACCCAAGTGTATGTCCTCTAGAGGTGATCCACCAAGGAAGAAGAATTTTCAAGAAGAAGGGGTATTGGCTCAAACCCAAGTTTTTCCTACCTGTATAGAAAAGGAGGCGTACTCTCCAACTCTCGGAATTACGTATGTTTGATATCTGATATAAGACTCCTCTTATAAAGATATCATGTAACCCTATTTTAATCCCTTTTAGAAATTAAAATAATAATAATTGTAATAATATTAATAAGACTCCTCTTATTAATTTATATTAATATTTTTAAAATATTAAATAATAAATATTAAGCTATTTAATTTATTCTATCACCATAGATTAAATTAAATATACTTGACATATTATTAAAATTATGCCATTAACTTCTTAAATAATTATTCTTCCTTTTTTATGGTGTGACCTTTAGGTTCTCCATATTAAACCTATTGTGAATAAATCAATTAGAACAATTCTAATCTCATTTAAATAAATAAATTAAACGAATAATTTATTAAAATAAATAATATTTATTCTACAATAGGGATAAGCCTCCCTAGCGATCAACGACTTTCCGTATAATATAGATTTTAACATTAATCATAAAAGAACATTTGAGTAAATAGTTACTCAGATCTGATTCAATCCTTCCACCATACAATGTCCCAATTAAATATAAGACATGGAATTACCGTCGAAGTCTTATTTTATTTAATTATATGTATTTCGATTCCCAAATGCATTAACTCCTATTGAATGCAAATTAGAAACTACTTTCTAATTTCATTCCACCTCGCCAAGGATTCTGGGTTGTCATTTATCGAATCACATAGACATTTCTCTTCTTTACTAGAAGTGGTGGATTCTTTATCGATCATTCATTATCTTCATATATAACTTATTACACCCAAGCATACCCTTTGATATACTCTAAGAGTCTTAAGGAATAAGTCAAAGTGTAATTAATTATATATAAGATACTATGATGATCTCAAGTCTAAGGATCATTTATACTACTATCACTACAGGAATTCCTATTGACAGGCAAGTAAAACTCCATTAGGTATTCCTTAGCGAGTCACGTTCAGTGAACTTATTCTCTAATAAGCACCTACATACTTGCTTTAGTGTCTCCACACAAATGATCATGAGATCAATCATCCTCATCCAATGAGCAAGCAACGCACGTCGATCCAATCTATCCTGATTCACTAATCCCTTTTAAGTAATCCATTGATTGGGAACATTTTAGTTTTAAGCTATCTAAGAATTTAGATCTCATTAGCATGATCTCATCATGATTCTAAAAGCATTGCTTAAAACTATGGGTTTATCACATATAATTAAAACAACACCATGTAGATAATAAATGCCTTTAATAAATAATTCTTTTATTAATAAATAAATAAGATTGATTACAAAGTATGTGCTTTATCATCGTACATGATTGGCTTGTATGCATAATACTTTCAAAAAGCACCGCTCTGGTTGTCGATTTTGCCTTCAACTGAGCAAAAGCATTGTGCGTGGTCAACCATGAATACCGATTAAACGGAAGTCCTTTCACCTGAAATATTCATCTCAAATCAAACACAAAACGATATACACATTAATTACTTAAACATATATAAAATGAAATGATTATACGAGTTTTATATACCTTTGAAGTCGGATTGAGAGGCTGATTTCGCATACAACGAGCCCGTATGTTGCCGTTTGTGAGGCAAGTTTGGCAATGTAGCCTCAAGGCATAAATTTACTTCATTATAATAAGGGTGTCATCTATTAGGAATGTTTGATCTAGAGATTTGAGAGTTACAGGAAATTTAGGCAAACCCTTGCTTTTGTTTTCCAGATGGAACGAAAAGAGCCTAACGATGAGAGGCGAAGACAGTCGGTGAACCCTCTTTCTTTGCGAGATTTAATTCTAAGTTTTCATTTAACTACCGATTTTTGCTCCGCATTTTTTCATATAGACAACGTTTTAAAAAAACGTTATCTAGTTAAAACCAAAAAAATGCCCTTTTAAATATATAACGTTTTTGTATATATATCTATAACGTTTTTTTAAAAACGTTGTGAAAAAAAATACCACAACGTTTTTATAAAAAACATTGTGGTTTAAGTGTTGTCTATTTACTGTTTTGTAGTAGTGATAAAAATATTCCGTTGTGAAAAACAAACATTATTACTGTTGGAATAAATCATGTAAATCTTTGGATAACAGATATAGACTATTTCAAAGATAATCTATTGAGATAAGATGTTCCGTGTATATCTCATAAAATAATCTATATGAATAACAACTGCCGCCTCATAAATGTTAAGAGATATCACATTGCCTTTTCAAACTTCAAATATAATGGAGTGTTAGTTTTATAAATAATAGAAAGTGTAATGTAACATAACCCAACTCTCCAGGATAATCATGATCTTATATTTCCAAGATTTATGCATTTAATCCATTAACAGATTGTAAACATATCTCTGCCGCCACAACTTTTAAGTTTCCAACAAATCTGATGCTCATCATCTTATACATATATCATGTTATATAATATTTTATAGAATCAGGACTCTAAAATAGAGTACTACCCACACATAAAATCTTCTATATCAATTATTCTCGGTCAATGAAAAACAATTACCATATTATTTAAATTTTAAGCATGCATAATATATTAATCATGTTAAGTGCACACATAAAATGTCATAGAGCCTTGTATTGAAAAATTAAGTATTTGCAATGACCTTACATATTAATCTTAGGACACGAAATGTCTTCAAAGCCTTTCAATAATGATCCTTTCATCAACTTCTTGAAATTTCATAATAAATGAATTATTACAAAATATCAAGTCATCATCAAAACAACAAGGTTAGAATATTATCTGTGACGCCCCCAAAATAGGTATACATCACCTATTCTGAGTTGCCAAATACATGGTATAGAAGACAAATACAATCTTAAATATACAACATGAGCTGTGAGTTTGAATACAAATATTATCTTCTAGATAGTATTAAAACTCAAAAAAAGTCCTCAATACATTTATTAACACGCTATTTCATAGAATAGTGAGGACTACTAATGCTATCGTCTGACCGCCACCGGTTCCCCGACTAGTCCCCTCGCTATGTTCTCATTTCACAAGAGAACAATGAAAGTAAAAGGGTGAGCTCAACTAGCTAGCCCAAAGAAGAAATATTATGACTAAGATAATGCGTAATAAATTATCATTAGCCTTCAACAATGTTAAACCGATAAAATACAATAGACATCAAGATTAACTGCAATGAATAAGAAATCCATTAAAAGAGTCAAGTAGAGAATAAAATCTACTATCTTTTATGATTAAAAGGTTTTCATCACTTTTATCATTTGAGACTCGCTTAATAAATAATCCACATCATCCCCGCAAGACTACGACCAAGGATATTCATTAGTATCACAACCACAAATTATCCATGACTACTGGCTTAGGATAGTCGTATATCATCAATGGTCATGATCATGCCAACAACTCGTCCATCAATGCACTACGGGCCAATGAGGACTTTTACCACATCATTTGTAACATTACGGTCATGATTATACCGAATAATCCCTGGTCATAATCATACCAAGTCCATTTATAAACAATAGGCCACAGATGACTTTCAACATAATATAAGCATAAAGATGATGACAATGATATAAGAATTCAATAAAACAAGTTCAAGAATTAATTTATCCAAAATTCAATAATGTCCAAATTGTCAACATGATACTACTTTGTAGAGTAAAATTTAAGAATGCTCAGAATAATATTTTCATGAAAAGATACTGGATGAAGCGCAAATATCAAGGATATTCCACTAATTTCATGGAGTATAGAAGTCAAAACTTTAACCAACTGAGTATAATAAAGAATGGAATAACAAAAGAAATTACCAAGCATGCGATAGACCGCACAGACATGTTATTCCAACAGAATAATAAATAACGAAACTAGGTCATGCATAAACGCATGCATGTGATATATTCCAACGAATAATAAATAACGGAACCAGTCGGTAAAATTTGCAACCCGACGTGATGTTCCAATGTAATAATAAATAATTTGAACCGTGTCATGCAGAAACGCACATGCATGTGATGTTCCAAATGTAATAATAAAGAATGGAATAATAGAAGAATTTCACCATGTATGCGGTAGTTCGCATAGGCATGTTATTCCAATATAATGATAAAGAATGGAATAATGTAAGAATTTCACCAAGTATAAGGTTGATCACAGATATAAAGTTATTCCAATGAGAATAGTAAAGAATGGAATAACAAAAGTTCTCTTCATGAATACGAAAAGAAATAATACCCTTACCTTAGAACAAACTGGATATAGGAGTAGTCAGTAGCAGAATACTTTTCTTCTTTCTCTATAGTTTCTCTCTAGAGAGTTTCAATGAATTAAATAAGAAATAATGAAGGAATATGCTTCTATTTATAGGAGAATGGACCTGAATAAGTAACTAATTCTGAACGGTCCGTATTGATTTACTTTTAAAAATGCATTTGGTCGAGAATGGTTTACTATAAAATATTCTAATAAAACAAAATCTTTTAAATAAAATATAATATATTCTATTTATAATCTAATAAAACGAATAACTTTATAAAAGTATTTTGTTTTATATAAAAAGATTTTACTATACAAACACTATCAGCAGTACTTATGTAAACACTATGCATAATAAAATATAATATATTCTATTTATAGTCTAATAAAATGAATAACTTTATAAAAGTATTCTGCTTTTATATATAAAAAATTACTATCTGCAAAGCACTATGCATAATAGAATATAATATATTCTATTTATAGTCTAATAAAACGAATAACTTTATAAAAGTATTTTGTTTTATATAAAAAGCTTTTCTGCTTTATTACATTAATAATACTAATAAAACAAAACTTCATCATCATTATTATAATTCACACTATTAATCGACCGTGTCATTCCCGAAAAGTTAGAGGGCTTTCCAATAAGGATTTCTCCCTATTGAAAAGCGCAATTAGGTGACCAAACCTCTCCTCGCGTAACTTTTAGACATCGTTAATTGCAAATAATAATATTAATAACTTCGTCATCTCAATTATTGATTTAATAATATATAAAATATCGACAATAATTGAATCAATTAACGTGAGATACTATGTAACAATTCATCAAGCAATAATTGAACAAAACCGAGTGACTTCTCACGTAAGCATCAATAATCAATACTGCTACTACTACTTATGCAACCACGCGTATTCTCGCATTTTTAACACCGGGTGTTTCAACATTAACGATAAAACTTCCGTAGTTATTTTCATAAAATATTTTTGTCATTTTCTCAATCCGAATAATAATTCCGTTGTAGGGTCCACTAATGATTGTGCCGTCATTTAATATTTCCTGTTAAAACGAATATTCCCAGACCAATCGAATATTATATAACAACTTGCGTAGTTTGCAAAATTTATAACTTTTACCCACAACTATAACATTATATCAAATTCATTCCATAATATTTAAAAATGATAATTATAGAAAATTTATCTTTATTCATAAAAGTTGGGGTCTTACATTATCAAGTCAACATTCTCCCCCTTTTTGATGATGACAACATAAAGAAAATTGTAACTCCCCCTAAATTCAAGAATATTCAAAATTTCAGGGTAGAATCAATAATATTCAATAATCCAAACAGATTATCATCATGGCTCTTGTTTAGACATTATTCATCCTGCAAAATTGTTAACAAATATTTAGATAAACAAATTATCAAATTATCCAATACTGGTGCCAACCAATCATTCAAAAATAGACCATTCAAAAACAAAACCAGAAACAGAAACTTAACAAGTACTGGTGCCAACCAATCATTTTTAAACAAATCCATAACATAAAATATCAGCAGAAAATTCTTCACAGCAGCAACCTATTCTAACATATAGCGTCCATTGTCTCCCCTTTTGTCATCAGGCAAAAAAGTCTTCAATCAATATCATCAACATATATTATGGGTAGAGGACGAGAAGTAAAATAAGGACGATGTAGAAGACGATGAAGCTTTTCTTCCAAAAAAAACTCATGAACAAATCTAGGAGGATGAGCAATATAGGTCGCATTTCGTAGAAGAAGGTCTAAAAAGTCTCCAACATACTCGGCCATCCAATTGCAGCAAGGCCATTCAGGAATGGTAGAGTACATCCTGTTAAAATGCAGCTTCCGACCAACATCATTTATACGAACAGCCATAAACTCAACAAATTCCCTAATTTGATAACTAACAAACTTAAGTTCTTGACTCAATTTACACGAATTCCTGTTAATCTTCCTTTGAAGAGATTCAACCATTGCCACTATTTGTAACTCAAAACCAGCTTGAAGATCAATGAACTCATCTTCTATTTGAGAAACACATTATTTCAAATCATTAGCCCGAATGGGAAATTTTCCTTCCAAAACCAAAAGCCCTTGTTTAACATCAATAATATCATTACGCATAGACTCTTGATTTTTAAGAATTTGAGTCAATAAATTAATCACTTAAGGAGATGAGACTGATGAACTGGGAAGAGTGGATGAAGTAGGAGTATCAGATGGCAAATCGGATGAAACGGAACTTGGTGGAATAGGGGAAGGATCAGGAACAATCCGAACAAACAGATCATCAACAAACGATATATGAGATTGTTTTAGATTTGTAGAATCAATGAACTCATTATGTGAAACCACAATTTCATCATCAAGAAAAAATTTAAAATGTTGGAACATTTTTTTAAGAAATAACCCATAAGGAAGAAATTTTTTAACCTGCCGAATGCAACTGAGCATGTGGGACAACATCATGAGAGAATAATTAAAAGTAGCACCTTTTAAAATCATAGCAACAACCACAGGATCTTGATAAGTAAAATATGCTCCACCACCAACTGTGACAACCCAAGAATTTAGACAATTTTAATAAAATCTTAAAAGATTGAATAGAGGTTAAATAATAGACCTAGACAGGAAGTAAGTGTATGTATTTGACATTTTTGGGAATCAATCTTGAGAATTTAAAAACTTTTGGTGAAGGTTTACAGTGTTAAGAGTATCAGTGTATATGTTTTGTGTATATGGTCATATATGTGTACAGTATGTCGTTAAGGGTCAAGGGTTGACCAGATAAATTATATCAGTCATAAACTCTAATAATATATTAAGAGCCTCGACGTTCAGTTAGGAAATCCTATCGACTGATAAGAAACCCTAGCACCGGTTCTGGAAGCCCTAGTTCCAGTTCCGAGAATCCGTAACCCTAATTCAGAATATTAAACCCTAAGCTTGAAGATAAGTGTTAAGGTTTTTATGTTATTTATTTAATTAGGGATAGCCCTAATTGATTATTAAACCCTAATTGTTTAGATGGAAACCCTAATGTATAATTATGGAACCTAATTACTAAATTAGCAATTTTAACTAAGGAAATACTAACCTTAATTAACAAGCTTGAATGTGATTAGGAAATTTTAATGTAATTAGAAAATCCTAATTATAATTTAGAAATCTTAATTTTCTATTTTTAAAACTTAATTAGAAAAGTCTAGAATATAAATTTGTGTAATCTTAGGGTTAAACCCTATGGGTTAAACCTAAGGGTTGTGGGAAGTTACCAAGTTGCAATTAACTTTATAAGTCAAATGACCAAACTACCCTTTTGAATATTTTAATGAGGTGGAATATAGATCTAACCTTACTTGTGGTTGGTGACCAACCCTAAGCTAGCCATGTGGTTTAGAAATAAACTTTAATCAACCAACAACTGATCACATGATCAGCCATAGGCATTTCATCATTTTATATATAGATCAAAGAGAGGGAAAGTCACCAAACTAAGCTCATTTGCATCCTTACACTCAACCAAACTTTTCTCTCTCCTTAGCCACGAAAATATTAAGTGAATCAATCACTAGTATGAGCATTAGCAAGCCAGGAACATATCACAAAGATCAGATTCAAGATCAAAGCATGAATGAGGTATAAACCCTAAATTTTGTAAATCATGTGATTTTATGTTAGTTGTTGTTTAGATTGGTACTAGAGGGTGTCATTTAGTGATCTGGGTTGTTAGATCCCAGATCCATAACTTTCAGATGCTCAAAATTAAGTTTTTAGAAACTGATCATGAACCCTAATTTGTGCTCTGCAGCCTAATGTCAGAGCCCATTGATTCTTATGTGTTAGTTGTTTGTTGTGTTTAATGTTGTAAGGGCTTTGATCTAGAACTTGAATCAAGCCCAAATAATGTCTAGATTTTATGTTATAAGCAGTCAAACTTAGTTGACCGAGCATGACCAAGAGTTTATGGGTAACCCAGAAAGCTCTTTATCAGTTTCTGACAATGTTTTTCAAGGCAAGAATCTGTCAGATTTTAAGTAGTTTGATGATGTTGTTGTAACCAAAATGTAGACTGTTATATGGACTATAGATACATGCCTTTAGATTCTTTAAATCATAAATAGATTGAATATATTGGATGGTCAAAGTAGACTGTTCGAGCACAAAGTTGATTTCTGGAAAACCCAGAAAATTTCCAGAAAACCCATAATTTCTGGCAAGCTTTTTAAAGCCTTAGATCTTGTTGTGTTTAAATTGTTATGCTATGTTAGTGTATTGATCTTGTAGACTGACATGTTAGTGGTCAAACTAGCGTTGACCATCATGCCGGATGAAGATTCTGGGCAACTCAGAAATCTTCAAAGGCAGTTCTTGTTAGGTTTGCCATATTCATAACGCAATCAAATTGCATAAAATTAGCGGAAGCGTGATAAAATCAGAGTTTAAAATTTACAAACCATATACCCGGATCACCCTTTATGCACAATTATTAATTAAACGAAAAGATAAAGAATAAATCATACCCTTGAAGATCGAGCTTCCTCAGGTACAAGTTCACCTCCAAATCCTTTCGTGTTTAATCTTGAATCCACCGGGTTTGGTTCCTTCCTTTGATCAACGTTAGCCACCCAAATGTTTGGCCTCTAGAGGTGATCCACCAAGGAAGAAGAAAATTCAAGAAGATGGGTATTTGGCTCAAACCCTAGTTTTCTATCTCTATAGAAAAAGGGTACTCTCCAACAAATTGGAATTATTACGTTGTAAAAGTCAACAACCCATACCCACCCATAATAAGACTCCTCTTATTAATAGATGTGGGCAACCCACCTTAACAATTAAGGAATTGGGTTTTAATTAATTAATTCTTTTAATTAATTAAGCTCCCTAATCTTATTAGGGATAATTAATTAAACTCCTTTAACTAATTTTCCTTCCTAATCCAATTAGGAATAAATGAGAGTACTTATATTAAATTAATTCCTAAACTCTTTTAGAAATTAAAATAATAATAATTGTAATAATATTAATAAGACTCTCTTATTAATTTATATTTAATATTTCTAAAATATTAAATAATAATATTAAGCTATTTAATTTATTCTATCACCATAGATTAAATTAAATATACTTAACATATTATTACGATTATGCCATTAACTTCTTAAATAATTATTCTTCCTTTTATGGTGTGACCCTTTAGGTTCTCCATATTAAACCTATTGTGAATAAATCAATTAGAACAATTCTAATCTTATTTAAATAAACAAATTAAATAATTAATTTATTTAAATAAATAATATTTATTCTACAATGTGGATAAGCCTCCCTAGCGATCAACGACTTTCCGGATAATATAGATTTCAACATTAATCATAAAAGAACCTTTGAGTAAATAGTTACCGCAAATACAATTCAATCCTTCCACCATACAATGTCCCAATTAAATATAAGATATGGAATTATCACAAGTCTTATTTTATTTAATTATATGTATTTCGATCCTTAAATGCACAACTCCAAATAATGCAAATTAGAAACTCCTTTCTAATTTCATTCGCCTTAACCAAGGACTCACCGGGTTGTCATTTATCGAATCACATAGGACATTTCTCTTCTTTTATTAGAAGTGGTAGATTCTTTATCGATCATACATTATCTCCATGTATAACTTATTATACCCAAGCATACCCTTTGATATACCCTAAGGGTCTTAAGGAATAAGTCAAAGTATAACTCATCATACACAAGATACTATGATGATCTCAAGTCCAAGGATTACTTGACTACTATCACTACAGAAATTCCTATTGACAGTGCAAATAAAACTCCATTAGGTATTCCTTAGCGAGCCACGCTCAATGAACTTATTCTCTAATAAGCACCTACATACTTGCTTTAGTGTCTCCACACAAATGATCATGAGATCAATCATCCTCATCCAATGAAAGAAGCAACGTATGTACCCAATCTATCCTGATTCACTAATCCCCAATTTAGTAATCCAATGATTGGGAACTATTTTAGTTTTAAGCTTTCTAAGAATTTAGATCTCATTAGAATGATCATCATCATTATTCTAAAAGCATTGCTTAAAACTATGGGTTTATCACATATTATAAAACAAACATTATGTAGATAATTAAAAGCCTTTAATAAATTAATACTTTTTATTAATAAATGAATAAGATTGTTACAAAGTATATGCTTTATCATCAAACATGATCGGCTTGTGTGCATACTACTTTCAATCTCCCACTTGCACTAAAGACAATCGCCATGGTAACTCATACTCTTCTTCTTCTAAGTGACGATTATCCTGCTTTGTTGGATAAGCTTCGCTTTAATGGATATGTAATGTTGTTCATGAGAGTCCACTATCTCTATAGTGATTTCCCATCTTCAATGATTCTAATAATCAAATGAAAGTGCCACAACACATGTTTAGATCCAAGATGAGACTTAGGAACTATTCCTAGTTCTCAGAATGAACTTTTAATCCAAACAATCAACTTGCGACTTCATTTATAGCTATTTACTTTGTCTTTATCACTAAACCAAAGAACTCTTTTGCTATTTGGAACCTTTCCAATTCATCGCACCACTTTGCTCAAGGTAACCCTTTACCTTAAAGTGGATTTATCTGTCGTCTTGGTGCTGTCTCGAAAAACTTGAGTCTCATTAAGCCCTCTAGTTTTAATTTAGACCCACCATGAATATGATCACATCCTTAGTGCCGGTTAAGCACTTTAAGATGTTTTTCACTGTCTTACAGTGATCTTCTCCAGAATATGACCGATCGACATCAGGTCTCGTATATTTCATTGCATACATGATTGTCACTCATGCGATCTCTCTTATTTGGAGTCTATGGGGACTATTAAGAGAGATACACTCCATGGCTCATCGACATGAGACATCTCCTGGAGTTTGCCATGCTAAACAACTTTAGCATCAAATGAATATACGTTCTTGGGTTAAGTCGAGCATCCTCTTAAATCTATCTATATAGATTTATATCCCCAATTAAGATACTCTTCCAAATCATTCATGGAGGAATGTTTAGACAACTTTATCTTTACTGATTGTAGCATTAGTATGTCATTCCTTATCCGTAGTATATCAACATATAATATTAGGAATGTCACGACGCTCCCACTAACCCTTTTGTACACACTCAGAAGTCTTTACTCATCGAATGTAACTCGGATCATCATCTTCTATGATGCGTACCTCATCATCATCATCCATGATGAATCCATACCTCCTAGGTATCTTGATACTATTCCGGACTTACGATTCTCGGTTGTGGTACAATAGGTCTATCTACGTGTTCCTCTTATTTGACTTATAGTGTTTTTGTGGTTCTTGAACTCTTCAAGATCTATTATCCTCCCACTAGCCCCTTTTAATGATAAACACCTTTATCTTAGAAGGTAGCGTGTTTCATGAATAAACACCTTTTCTATGTAGGATTATAGAACGATATACCTAAACTTATTTTAGGATGTCCCACAAATCAAGATTTGTCAAAGCTTGTCCCAAGCTTATCCTTTGAAACCTTTTTCACATAAGTTGGACAACCCTTATCTTAACATACTTAAGATTAGGAATCCTCCCTATCCATAACTTTTATGGAGTCTTGGGGCGGATCTTGAGGTTACCATTTCAGTAGATATCTGACCCATTTCTAGGACATAATCCTAGAAGGATACTTTGGAATGCTCGGTAAAATCATTATGGACCGCACTATGTCCAACAAGGTACGATTTTTCATTCGAGATACATCAATCAATTATCAGCATATCGTGGATGTGTCCATTATGAGAAAACCATTTGAGATGATCCGTAAAACTTATTGCACAAGTATTTATTCCTTGATCTAATCAAAGAATCTTAATAAATTGCTAATTTGTTTCACTTCAATTCTTTGAACCTTTCAAATAATTCACAATTGTATTTCAAAAAAATACACACATTCAACTCTTTGAATGATCATCTCCTTTTCTTATACTAATTTGTTCAATATGCAAAATTATTTTCATGTAAGTCAAGTATACAAAATTTATTAAGTAATATTCCATTCTATACAAAACAATATTATTATAAATAGAACAACAATTGTTCTTTATTATAATACCAAAGATTTCATTGTCCAACAATAAAATGGAAATAATATTTTAACAAGAACCGGAATACAATAACAACTTATCGACTTAATTGATTTGCAGTAAGGCGATGCTTAAACTATAAGTTTCTATGGCTAATGCAAACAAACTTTGCTTCATTTTCCACACATAGGATTACTTATATTTGTTTAGCTTTCTACTTCTGCTTGGTCCCTTCATAAATCTATATTTATGATAACCAAAGTCGGTATCCAATACCCAAGTAGAACCTTGACTTAAAGAAAAATTAATTTTAAATTATGAACAAAATTGTATTTGTAACTGAAACTTCATTAAGCTTCTTTGGTTAGCCTCTGCAAGATGCTTCTCGCAGTTTCTTTCCAGTGTCCAGGCTTATTGTTGTGGAAGCAAGCTCCTTTGCTATCCATATCAGTTTTGTTCTTATTATCCTTTGTTTACGCTTTCATTTACCTTCTTTGAATCGTTCTTCTTTTCAGAAGATCCTTTGGCCCCTACCAGTAAGACTTGATCTTTCTTGGTTGGAAAGTGACTCTCAACATTTTTCAATATGTTAAGCAAATCAGCGAGGCTGATATCTAGCTTGTTCATATGAAAAATTCACAACAATTGTGAAAGGAGTCCGGGAATGAGTGCAAGATCAAATCTTGGCTCAACTCTCCATCCATAACAAAACCAGTTGTCCTAATTGATCAATCAAATTGATTATGTTAAGAACCTTTTTGTCTGTACTATAGTGCCATTGGCCATTCTAGATCGGAAGAGCTCCTTAGATATCTGATATCTATCAGTCCTACTTTCCTCACCATCAACTACTTGATGTGCAGGAGTATAATAAGAGCATCCATAGTTTCATGTCGACGCCAAGCTCGTTACTCATGGATGCGAGCATGATGCGTATCGAGCCAATCAGTGCATCATCTTGCCACTTTCTAAAAGTAGCAATGTCTTCCTCGAGGCATTATGCGCAACCATTGCGAGGATAGGCGTATTAAGGACATAAGATAGCTTTTCAACTATGAGAACTATTCTCAAATTCCTTAACCAATCCGCTTAATTGATTACGATTAATTTAGCATTTAATATGCTTCGCATGATAGTAATTTTAGACATTGTAAAATTTTGTAAATGAATTTGTAATTAACAACATTTTAACATACA